>JAXLNO010004866.1:7500-12500 GCA_038087875.1 Malacoraja senta | reverse complement strand
GTCGTCGTCTTCGTCGTCGTCGTCTTCGTCGTCGTCGTCTTCGTCGTCGTCGTCTTCGTCGTCGTCATCTTCGTCGTCGTCTTCTTCGTCGTCGTCGTCTTCGTCGTCGTCGTCTTCATCGTCGTCGTCTTCGTCGTCGTCGTCTTCGTCGTCGTCGTCTTCGTCGTCGTCTTCTTCGTCGTCGTCGTCTTCGTCGTCGTCGTCTTCGTCGTCGTCTTCTTCGTCGTCGTCGTCTTCGTCGTCGTCTTCTTCGTCGTCGTCATCTTCGTCGTCGCGTCTTCGTCGTCGTCTTCTTCGTCGTCGTCATCTTCGTCGTCGTCGTCTTCGTCGTCATCTTCTTCGTCGTCGTCGTCTTCGTCGTCGTCGTCTTCGTCTTCATCGTCTTCGTCTTCGTCGTCTTCGTCGTCGTCGTCTTCGTCGTCTTCTTCTTCGTCGTCGTCGTCTTCGTCGTCGTCGTCTTCGTCGTCGTCTTCGTCGTCGTCGTCTTCGTCGTCGTCGTCTTCGTCGTCGTCGTCTTCGTCGTCGTCTTCTTCGTCGTCGTCGTCTTCGTCGTCGTCGTCTTCGTCGTCGTCTTCTTCGTCGTCGTCGTATTCGTCGTCGTCGTCTTCGTCGTCGTCGTCTTCGTCGTCGTCGTCTTCGTCGTCGTCTTCTTCGTCGTCGTCGTCTTCGTCGTCGTCGTCTTCGTCGTCCTCTTCTTCGTCGTCGTCGTCTTCGTTGTCGTCGTCTTCCTCTTCATCATCTTCGTCTTCGTCGTCTTCGTCGTCGTCGTCTTCGTCGTCTTCTTCTTCGTCGTCGTCGTCTTCGTCATCATCGTCTTCGTCGTCGTCTTCTTGTCGTCGTCTTCTTCATCTTCGTCGTCTTCGTCGTCGTCTTCTTTGTCGTCGAATTCTTCGTCGTCGTCGTCTTCGTCGTCGTCGTCTTCGTCGTCGTCGTCTTCGTCGTCGTCTTCTTCGCCGTCGTCGTCTTCGTCGTCGTCGTTCTTCGTCGTCGTCTTCGTCGTCGTCGTCTTCGTCGTCGTCATCTTCGTCGTCGTCGTCTTCGTCGTCGTCTTCTTCGTCGTCGTCTTCTTCGTCGTCGTCGTGTTCGTCGTCGTCGTCTTCGTCGTCGCCTTCTTCGTCGTCGTCGTCTTCGTCGTCATCGTCTTCGTCGTCGTCGTCTTCGTCGTCGTCGTCTTCGTCGTCATCGTTTTCGTCGTCGCCTTCTTCGTCGTCGTCGTCTTCGTCGTCGTTGTCTTCGTCGTCGTCTTCGTCGCCGTCGTCTTCATCGTCGTCATCTTCGTCGTCGTCTTCTTCGTCGTCGTCTTCTCGTCGTCGTCGTCTTCGTCGTCGTCTTCTTCGTCGTCGTCATCTTCGTCGTCGTCGTCTTCGTCGTCGTCTTCTTCGTCGTCGTCGTCTTCGTCGTCGTCGTCTCGTCGTCGTCTTCGTCGTCGTCGTCTTCGTCGTCGTCGTCATCGTCGTCGTCTCTTCGTCGTCGTCTTCTTCATCGTCGTCGTCTTCGTCGTCGTCGTCTTCGTCGTCGTCTTCTTCGTCGTCGTCGTCTTCGTCGTCGGCGTCTTCGTCGTCGTCGTCTTCGTCGTCGTCGTCTTCGTCGTCGCCTTCTTCGTCGTCGTCGTCTTCGTCGTCGTCGTCTTCGTCATCGTCTTCGTCGTCGTCATCTTCGTCGTCGTCGTCTTCGTCATCGTCTTCTTCGTCATCGTCGTCTTCGTCGTCGTCATCTTCGTCGTCGTCTTCTTCGTCGTCGTCGTCTTCGTCGTCGTCTTCTTCGTCGTCGTCGTCTTTGTCGTCGTCCTCTTCGTCGTCGTCATCTACGTCGTCGTCTTCTTCGTCGTCGTCGTCTTCGTCGTCGTCGTCTTCGTCGTCGTCTTCGTCGTCGTCGTCTTCGTCGTCGTCGTCTTCGTCGTCGTCGTCTTCATCGTCGTCTTCTTCGTCGTCGTCGTCTTCGTCCTCCTCGTCTTCGTCGTCGTCTTCTTCGTCGTCATCGTCTTCGTCGTCGTCGTCTTCGTCGTCGTCTTCTTCGTCGTCATCGTCTTCGTCGTCGTCGTCTTCGTCGTCGTCTTCTTCGTCGTCGTCTTCTTCGTCGTCGTCTCTTCGTCGTCGTCTTCTTCGTCGTCGTCTTCTTCGTCGACGTCTTCTTCGTCGTCGTCTTCTTCGTCGTCGTCGTCTTCGTCGTCGTCTTCTTCATCGTCGTCGTCTTCGTCGTCGTCGTCTTCGTCTTCGTCTTCTTCGTCTTCGTCATCTTCGTCGTCGTCGTCTTCGTCGTCGTCTTCTTCGTCGTCGTCGTCTTCGTCGTCGTCTTCTTCGTCGTCGTCTTCTTCATCGTCGTCGTCTTCGTCGTCGTCTTCTTCGTCGTCGTCGTCTTCGTCGTCGTCGTCTTCGTCGTCGTCGTCTTCGTCGTCGTCGTCTTCGTCGTCGTCATCTTCGTCGTCGTCTTCTTCGTCGTCGTCGTCTTCGTCGTCGTCGTCTTCATCGTCGTCTTCGTCGTCGTCGTCTTCGTCGTCGTCGTCTTCGTCGTCGTCGTCTTCGTCGTCGTCTTCTTCGTCGTCGTCGTCTTCGTCGTCGTCGTCTTCGTCGTCGTCTTCTTCGTCGTCGTCGTCTTCGTCGTCGTCTTCTTCGTCGTCGTCATCTTCGTCGTCGGCGTCTTCGTCGTCGTCTTCTTCGTCGTCGTCATCTTCGTCGTCGTCGTCTTCGTCGTCATCTTCTTCGTCGTCGTCGTCTTCGTCGTCGTCGTCTTCGTCTTCATCGTCTTCGTCTTCGTCGTCTTCGTCGTCGTCGTCTTCGTCGTCTTCTTCTTCGTTGTCGTCGTCTTCGTCGTCGTCGTCTTCGTCGTCGTCTTCGTCGTCGTCGTCTTCGTCGTCGTCGTCTTCGTCGTCGTCGTCTTCGTCGTCGTCTTCTTCGTCGTCGTCGTCTTCGTCGTCGTCGTCTTCGTCGTCGTCTTCTTCGTCGTCGTCGTATTCGTCGTCGTCGTCTTCGTCGTCGTCGTCTTCGTCGTCGTCGTCTTCGTCGTCGTCTTCTTCGTCGTCGTCGTCTTCGTCGTCGTCGTCTTCGTCGTCCTCTTCTTCGTCGTCGTCGTCTTCGTCGTCGTCGTCTTCCTCTTCGTCATCTTCGTCTTCGTCGTCTTCGTCGTCGTCGTCGTCGTCTTCTTCTTCGTCGTCGTCGTCTTCGTCATCATCGTCTTCGTCGTCGTCTTCTTTGTCGTCGTCTTCTTCATCTTCGTCGTCTTCGTCGTCGTCTTCTTTGTCGTCGAATTCTTCGTCGTCGTCGTCTTCGTCGTCGTCGTCTTCGTCGTCGTCGTCTTCGTCGTCGTCTTCTTCGCCGTCGTCGTCTTCGTCGTCGTCGTCTTCGTCGTCGTCTTCGTCGTCGTCGTCTTCGTCGTCGTCATCTTCGTCGTCGTCGTCTTCGTCGTCGTCTTCTTCGTCGTCGTCTTCTTCGTCGTCGTCGTGTTCGTCGTCGTCGTCTTCGTCGTCGCCTTCTTCGTCGTCGTCGTCTTCGTCGTCATCGTCTTCGTCGTCGTCGTCTTCGTCGTCGTCGTCTTCGTCGTCATCGTTTTCGTCGTCGCCTTCTTCGTCGTCGTCGTCTTCGTCGTCGTTGTCTTCGTCGTCGTCTTCGTCGCCGTCGTCTTCATCGTCGTCATCTTCGTCGTCGTCTTCTTCGTCGTCGTCTTCTTCGTCGTCATCGTCTTCGTCGTCGTCTTCTTCGTCGTCGTCGTCTTCGTCGTCGTCTTCTTCGTCGCCGTCGTCTTCGTCGTCGTCTTCTTCGTCGTCGTCTTCTTCGTCGTCGTCTTCTTCGTCGTCGTCTTCTTCGTCGTCGTCTTCTTCGTCGTCGTCTTCTTCGTCGTCGTCTTCTTCGTCGTCGTCTCTTCGTCGACGTCTTCTTCGTCGTCGTCTTCTTCGTCGTCGTCGTCTTCGTCGTCGTCTTCTTCGTCGTCGTCGTCTTCGTCGTCGTCGTCTTCGTCTTCGTCTTCTTCGTCTTCGTCGTCTTCGTCGTCGTCGTCTTCGTCGTCATCTTCTTCGTCGTCGTCGTCTTCGTCGTCGTCGTCTTCGTCGTCGTCGTCTTCGTCGTCGTCTTCTTCGTCGTCGTCTTCTTCGTCGTCGTCTTCTTCATCGTCGTCTTCTTCGTCGTCGTCTTCTTCCTCGACGTCTTCTTCGTCGTCGTCTTCTTCATCGTCGTCGTCTTCGTCGTCGTCTTCTTCATCGTCGTCGTCTTTGTCGTCGTCGTCTTCGTCTTCGTCTTCTTCGTCTTCGTCATCTTCGTCATCGTCGTCTTCGTCGTCATCTTCTTCGTCGTCGTCGTCTTCGTCGTCGTCTTCTTCGTCGTCGTCTTCTTCGTCGTCGTCGTCTTCGTCGTCGTCTTCTTCGTCGTCGTCGTCTTCGTCGTCGTCGTCTTCGTCGTCGCCTTCTTCGTCGTCGTTGTCTTCGTCGTCGTCGTCTTCGGCGTCGTCGTCTTCGTCGTCGTCGTCTTCGTCGTCGTCGCCTTCTTCGTCGTCGTCGTCTTCGTCGTCGTCGTCTTCGTCGTCGGCTTCTTCGTCGTCATCTTCGTCGTCGTCGTCTTCGTCGTCGTCTTCTTCGTCGTCGTTCTTCGTCGTCGTCGTCTTCGTCGTCGTCGTCTTCGTCGTCGTCGTCTTCGTCGTCGTCGTCTTCGTCGTCGTCGTCTTCGTCGTCGTCGTCTTGGGGGGGGTGGGGGGGGGGGGGGGGGGGGGGGGGGGGGGGGGGGGGGGGGGGGGGGGGGGGGGGGGGGGGGGGGGGGGGGGGGGGGGGGGGGGGGGGGGGGGGGGGGTGGTGGGGGTGGGGGGGGGGGGGGGGGGGGGGGGGGGGGGGGGTGGGGGGGGGGGGGGGGGGGGGGGGGGGGGGGGGGGGGGGGGGGGGGGGGGGGGGGGGGGGGGGGGGGGGGGGGGGGGGGGGGGGGGGGGGGGGGGGTGGGGGGGGGGGGGGGGGGGGGGGGGGGGGGGGGGGTTGGGGGGGGGGGGGGGGGGGGGGGGGGGGGGGGGGGGGGGGGGGGGGGGGG
>JAXLNO010004866.1:0-2500 GCA_038087875.1 Malacoraja senta | reverse complement strand
CGTCGTCGTCTTCGTCGTCTTCTTCTTCGTCGTCGTCGTCTTCGTCGTCGTCGTCTTCGTCGTCGTCTTCGTCGTCGTCGTCTTCGTCGTCGTCGTCTTCGTCGTCGTCTTCTTCGTCGTCGTCTTCTTCGCCGTCGTCGTCTTCGTCGTCGTCGTCTTCCGTCGTCGTCTTCTTCGTCGTCGTCTTCTTCGTCGTCGTCTTCGTCGTCGTCTTCGTCGTCGTCTTCTTCGTCGTCGTCTTCTTCGTCGTCGTCGTCTTCGTCGTCGACGTCTTCGTCTTCGTCGTCGTCGACTTCGTCGTCGTCGTCTTCGTCGTCGTCTTCTTCGTCGTCGTCATCTTCGTCGTCCTCATCTTCGTCGTCGTCTTCTCGTCGTCGCGTCTTCGTCGTCGTCTTCTTCGTCGTCGTCGTCTTCGTCGTCGACGTCTTCCTCGTCGTCTTCTTCGTCGTCGTCGTCTTCGTCGTCGTCTTCGTCGTCGTCGTCTTCGTCGTCGTCTTCTTCGTCGTCGTCTTCTTCGTCGTCGTCTTCTTCGTCGTCGTCTTCTTCGTCGTCGTCTTCTTCCTCGTCGTCTTCGTCGTCGTCTTCTTCGTCGTCGTCTTCTTCGTCGTCGTCGTCTTCGTCGTCGTCTTCTTCGTCGTCGTCGATCTTCATCGTCGTCGTCTTCGTCGTCCTTCTTCGTCGTCGTCGTCTTCGTCGTCGTCGTCTTCGTCGTCGTCATCGTCGTCGTCGTCTTCGTCCGTCCGTCGTCCGTCTCGTCGTCGTCTTCTTCGTCGTCGTCTTCTCGTCGTCGTCGTCTTCGTCGTCGTCGTCTTGTCGTCGTCTTCTTCGTCGCGTCGTCTCTTCGTCGTCGTCGTCTTCGTCGTCGTCGTCTTCGTCGTCGTCGTCGTCTTCGTCGTCGTCTCTTCGTCGTCTCGTCTTCGTCGTCGTCGTCTTCATCAGTCGTCTTCGTCGTCGTCTTCTCGTCGTCGTCGTCTTCGTCGTCGTCTTCTTCGTCATCGTCGTCTTCGTCGTCGTCATCTTCGTCGTCCGTCGTCTTCGTCGTCGTCGTCTTCGTCGTCGTCTTCTCGTCGTCGTCGTCTTCGTCGTCGTCGTCTTCGTCGTCGTCATCTTCGTCGTCAGTCTTCTTCGTCGCGTCGTCTTCGTCGTCGTCGTCTTCGTCGTCGTCGTCTTCGTCGTCGTCGTCTTCGTCGTCGTCGTCTTCAGTCGTCGTCTTCTTCGTCGTCGTCGTCTTCGTCGTCCGTCTTCGTCGTCGTCTTCTTCGTCGTCATCGTCTTCGTCGTTGTCTTCTCGTCGTCGTCTTCTTCGTCGTCTTCAGTCTTCGTCGTCGTCGTCTTCGTCGTCGCCGTCTTCGTCGTCGTCTTCGTCGTCGTCGTCTTCGTCGTCGTCGTCTTCGTCGTCGCCGTCTTCGTCGTCGTCTCTTCGTCGTCGTCGTCTTCGTCGTCGTCGTCTTCGTCGTCGTCGTCTTCGTCGTCGTCTTCTTCGTCGTCGTCGTCTCGTCGTCGTCGTCTTCGTCGTCGTCTTCTTCGTCGTCGTCGTCTTCGTCGTCGTCGTCTTCGTCGTCGTCGTCTTCGTCGTCGTCATCTTCGTCGTCGTCGTCTTCTTCGTCGTCGTCTTCTCGTCGTCGTCGTCTTCGTCGTCGCGTCTCGTCGTCGTCATCTTCGTCGTCTTCGTCTTCGTCGTCGTCGTCGTCGTCTTCGTCGTCGTCGTCTTCTCGTCGTCGTCTTCGTCGTCGTCGTTCTTCGTCGTCGTCATCTTCGTCGTCCTCAGTCTTCGTCGTCGTCTTCTTCGTCGTCGTCGTCTTCGTCGTCGTCTCGTCGTCGTCGTCTTCGTCGTCGTCTTCTTCGTCGTCGTCTTCTTCGTCGTCGTCTTCTTCGTCGTCGTCTTCTTCGTCGTCGTCTTCTTCCTCGTCGTCTTCGTCGTCGTCTTCTTCGTCGTCGTCGTCTTCGTCGTCGTTCGTCTTCGTCGTCGCTTCTTCTTCGTCGTCGTCGTCTTCGTCGTCGTCGTCTTCGTCGTCATCTTCTTCGTCGTCGTCGTCTTCGTCGTCGTCGTCTTCGTCGTCGTCTTCGTCGTCGTCGTCTGTCGTCGTCGTCTCTTCGTCGTCGTCTTCTTCGTCGTCGTCTTCTTCGCCGTCGTCGTCTTCGTCGTCGTCGTCTTCGTCGTCGTCTTCTTCGTCGTCGTCTTCTTCGTCGCCGTCGTCGTCGTCGTCGTCTTCGTCGTCGTCGTCGTCTTCGTCGTCGTCGTCTTCGTCGTCGTCGTCTTCGTCGTCGTCTTCTTCGTCGTCGTCGTCTTCGTCGTCGTCTTCGTCGTCGTCGTCTTCGTCGTCGTCTTCTTCGTCGTCGTCTTCTTCGTCGTCGTCTCTTTCGTCGTCGTCTCTTCGTCTCGTCTTCTTCGTCGTCGTCGTCGTCGTCTTCGTCGTCGCTTCGTCGTCTTCGTCGTCGTCGTCTTCGTCGTCGTCGTCTTCTTCGTCGTCGTCATCTTCATCGTCGTCGTCTTCGTCGTC
>JAXLNO010004865.1:0-18042 GCA_038087875.1 Malacoraja senta | reverse complement strand
GGTATGGGGGAGGGGGGATTGACACACCTGTTGTACAGGTGTTTACCTGACCCACTGAGTTACTCCAGCACTGGGTAGGTGATCGGTGGATACAGGTGAGGTATGGGGGAGGGGGGATTGACTTACCTGTTGTACAGGTGTTTACCTGACCCACTGAGTTACTCCAGCACTTTGTGTCTGTGTAGGTGATAGGTGGATACAGGTGAGGTGTGGGGGGGAAGGGGGATTGACTCACCTGTTGTACAGGACGATGTCAGGTCTCCACAGGTAGCGGCCAGGGACGTGGATGGTCTCCAGACCATCGTAGTCACTCTTGTTCCAACGATGGAGTTCGTCCGTCCACTCCTGCCGCGTCCACAGGTAACTGGTCAGAACCTGCTCCCTCTCGTCCTTCACCAGTGACAACAGCAGAATTAGGCCATTCGGCCCACCGAGTCTACCCCGCCATTCAATCGTGGCTGATCTATCTCTCAACCCCATTCACCTGCCTTCTCCCCATAACCCCTGACACCCGTACTAATCAAGAATCTATCTATCTCTGCATTAAAAATATCCTGAAACATCGTCCTCCCCATGAGTCTGTGACCGGTAAACTAGTCACAGAGTGACACAGCGTGGAAACAGGCCCTTCGGCCCAACTTGCCCACACTGGCCAGCATGTCCCAGCTACACTAGTCCCACCTGCCTGCGTTTGGCCCATATCCCTCCAAATCTGTCCTATCCATGTACTTGTCCAAATGTATTTTAAATATTGTTATCAAACATCCTATAGTTTAGCAGGAGATAGACCACTCCTGCTAAACGCAATGGGCTGACGTGTAGTACGCAACGGAGCGGAACGTGGGACTTTTTTTCATCCATTTCCGTAACCCGACCCGACCCGACCCGACTCGCAGTGTAATCAACGTTGAGGGGGAACAGTTGTGTTAATGAATTAAAATTCTGAAAATGAGGAGAAGATTTTTACCAAATAACTTTTATTTTTACGGGGATGTTTCCGTAACCGGCCTCCGTCTCCGCACTAGTATCCTATGGGATCTTTGGTGCAGAGATGGAAGCCGGTTACGGAAATGGGGCCGAAAATTACCCATGAATCTGCCCATGACGTCTTTTTCGTCGAGTGGTCTATCTTGCTCGCTGTAGGATCTTTGGTTGTTATGGGTGGACAAAAATGCTGGAGTTAACTCAGCGGGTGAGGCAGCATCTATGGAGCGAAGGAATAGGCGACGTTTTGGGTCGAGACCCTTCTTCAGACTGGTATATTGTTATAGACATTACAGAATATTGTTATAATCCCAGCCTCAACTACCTCCTCTGGCAGCTTGATCCATACACCCACCACCCTCTGTGTGAAAAAATCACCCCTCAGGTTCCTATTAAATCTTTCCCCCTTCACCTTAAACCCATGTCCTCTGGTCCTCGATTCCCCAACTCTGGGCAATTCTTGCTATTGAGGGAGTGAATCGTAGGTTTACAAGGTTAATTCCCGGGATGGCAGGACTGTCATATGCTGAGAGAATGGAGCAGCTGGGCTTGTACACTCTGGAATTTAGAAGGATGAGAGGGTATCTTATTGAAACATATAAGATTGTTAAGGGTTTGGACACGCTAGAGGCAGGAAACATGTTCCCGATGTTGGGTGAGTCCAGAATCAGGGGCCATAGTTTAAGAATAAGGGGTAAGCCATTTAGAACGGAGATGAGGAAACTTTTTCACACAGAGAGTTGTGAGTCTGTGAAATTCTCTGCCTCAGAGGGCGGTGGAGGCAGGTTCTCTGGATGCTTTCAAGAGAGAGCTAGATAGGGCTCTTAAAGATAGCGGGGTCAGGGGATATGGGGAGAAGGCAGGAACGGGGTACTGATTGGGGATGATCAGCCATGATCACATTGAATGGCGGTGCTGACTCGAAGGGCCGAATGGCCTACTCCTGCACCTATTGTCTATTGTCTATTGGCAAGGGACTCTGTGCATCTACCAGCGCTCCATGGATTAAAGTGCCAGCCTGCCCCCAACCTCTCCCTGTAGCTCAGACCCCTCGAGTCCTGGCAACATCCTCGTAAATCTTGGCACCATTTCCAATGTGGATAGACACAGAGGAGGGGCGAGGGGAGAGGGAGGGAGCGAGAGAGAGGGGGAAGGGAAGGTGAGGAGGGAGCAAGACAAAGAGAGGGAAGAGAAGAGGAGGGATGAGTGAGGAGGAGGTTTACAAGAACGATCCCAGGAATGAGTAGGTTAACATGTGATGAGCGTTTGTCGGCGCTGGGCCTGTACTCGCTGGAGTTTAGAAGAATGAGGGGGGCCTCATTGAATCGTACAGAATAGTGAAAGGCCTGGATAGAGTGGATGTGGAGAGGATGTTTCCACTAGTGGGAGAGTCTAGGACCAGAGGTTACAGCCTCAGAATTAAAGGACATTCCTTTAGAAAGGAGATGAGGAGAAATTTCTTTAGTCAGAGGGAGGTGAATCTGTGGAATTCTTTGCCACAGAAGGTTGTGGAGGCCAAATCAGTGGATATTTAAGGCAGAGATAGATAGATTCTTGATTAGTACGGGTGTCAGGGGTTATGGGGAGAAGGCAGGAGAATGGGGTTAGGAGGGAGAGATAGATCAGCCATGATTGAATGGTGAAGTAGACTTGATGGGCCGAATGGCCTAATTCTAGTCCTATCGCTTATGAACGATGAACGAACCGTCGGATGGGAGGGAGGAAGGAAACAAGAGGAAGGTGAGAGACGGGGAGGAGGAGAGAGAATGAAAGGGAGAGGGAGGAATTGGAGAGATAAGAGGGGAGAGAGAGAGGGGGGAGAGAGAGAGGGGGGAAGGGGAGGAGAGGAGAGGATGGGAGAGGAGAGGAGGGGAGAGGAGAGGAGGGGAGAGAGAGAGGGGGGAGAGAGGGGGGGAAGGGGAGGAGAGGATGGGAGAAGAGAGGAGGGGAGGGGAGAGGAGGGGAGAGAGAGAGGGGGGAGAGAGGGGGGGAAGGGGAGGAGAGGATGGGAGAGGAGAGGAGGGGAGGGGAGAGGGGGGGAAGGGGAGGAGAGGAGAGGATGGGAGAGGAGAGGGGAGAGGGGACAATCTCTCACCTCCACCATATTGCAATTATCTTTGGTGCTGGATTTGAGGGGAGGAGAGAAGGGAGGGAGAGGGAGGAGAGGAGAGGTGAGAGGAGAGGGAGGAGAGGAGAGAAGAAGGGGGGAGTGGAGAGGGAGGAGAGGAGAGGTGAGAGGAGAGGGAGGAGAGGAGAGAAGAAGGGGGGAGTGGAGAGGGAGGAGAGGAGAGGTGAGAGGAGAGGGAGCAGAGAGGAGGGGAGAGGAGGAGAGGTGGAAGAATGGGGAGGTGGAGGTAGAGGGAGGGGGTACGCAGGAGGGGATTGGAGAGGGTAGGAGAGGTCGAGGAGAGGTGGAGGAGAGGGGAGGTGAGGAGATGAGAGGGTAGGAGAGAAGATAAGGGTAGAGGGGAGAAGGGAGCAGATGAGGGGAGAGAAGGGTGGAGGGAGGAAGGAAGGGGAAGGGGAGGGGAGAGGTGGAGGAGAGGGAGCAGACAGGAGGGGAGAGAGAGGTAGAGGGAGGGGGGACGCAAGAGGGGATTAGAGAGGCCAGGAGAGGCGAGGGAGAGGAGAGGAGAGGAGAGGGGGTGTGTAGAGGAGGGGGAGGAGGAGAGGAGAGTTAAACGGGACCCACCAGACGGATGAGTTGCCGGACTCCGAGCGTGAGGTTGACGGTGACCGGTTGCTCTGTGTCCCGGACCGGCCGGACCCCGACCCCGACCCCGACCCCGACCCCCAACACGTCCCGCAGCAGCCGCCGCGCTGACCCCCCGCTCGCAGCGTCCAAACCTGGAGGGGTAGAGGGGGGAGAGGGAGAGGTGAGGGGGATGCGGCCGCCCGGCCCGTCCCCGCCCCTGCTGTACCGACCCACCGGGACTGACCTCACCTGGAGACACGAAACACCACAGGACCAGCGAGTAGCGGAGACACAACATCGCGGGGAGGGAGAGGGGAGGGGAGGGGAGGGGAGGGGAGGGGAGGGAGGGGAGGGGAGGGGAGGGGAGGGGAGGGAGGGGAGGGGAGGGGAGGGCTGGGGAGGGGAGGGGAGGGAGAGAGGGGAGGGGAGGGAGAGGGGAGGGAGAGAGGGGAGGGAGAGAGGGGAGGGGAGGGGAGGGGAGGGAGGGGAGGGGAGGGGAGGGGAGGGAGGGGAGGGGAGGGAGAGGGGAGGGGAGGGGAGGGGAGGGAGAACATCGCGGGGAGGGGAGGGGGAGAGGAGGAGGGAGGAGGGTTGATGGGGCGGGGAAGCGACGCCTCTGTCCCGGGTCCCGACCTCCTCCTCCCACCCCTCCGCCTCCCAGCCTCAGACCATTCCCCGATTACAGACTATCCCCCCCGGCCCCGCAGAGTTACAGGTGGGGGGGGGGGGCGAACTCCACGGGTCGGGCAGCGTCTGTGGAGAGAGGGAATGGGGGGGGTTTCAAGTGGAGACCCTTCCTCAGACGGGTTACAGACTATCTCTCTGTGTCTCCACCCCCCACCCCGACTATCGGTCTCAGGAAGGGTCTCCACCCGTTCCCTCTCTCCACAGATGCTGCCCGACCCGCTGAGTTACTCCAGCACTTTGTCTCTTTCCTTGGTGTAAAGCAGCATCTGCAGTTCCTTCCTGCACGATATTCATCCCAGGAGGATAATTGATTTGCCGACAGTCAGAAAAACACAAGAAGATTCATGAAACGTGAAGTTAAAGTTAGATCTTGGGGCTAATGGAGTCAAGGGGATATGGGGAGAAGGCAGGAACGGGTTACTGATTGGGGATGATCAGCCATGAAGGGCCGAATGGCCTCCTCCTGCACCTATTGTCTATGTTTCTATGTTTCTAAAGTGACGAGCGGAAAGGCTTGGGGGATGTGCAAAGATTGGGGACAATAGACAATAGGTGCAGGAGTAGGCCATTCGGCCCTTCGAGCCAGCACCGCCATTCAATGTGATCACGGCTGATCATCCCCAATCAGTACCCCGTTCCTGCCTTCTCCCCATATCCCCTGACTCAGCTATCTTTAAGGGGGGGCGGGGGTCAGTCTCAGTCTACCCCACGACAGAAGGGGGAGTTGTACAGTTTGATAGCCACAGGGAAGAAGGATCTGTGGCGTTCTGTGCTGCATCTTGGTGGAACCAGTCTGTTACTGAAGGTGCTCCTCAGGTTGACCAGTGTGTCACGGATGGGGTGTGCTGTATTGTCCAGGATGCTCCGCAGTTTGAGGAGCATCCTCCCCTCCAAGACCAAACCTCCCGTCAATCCAACTCCAGCCCCCAGGACGGAGCAAGCCTTCCTGATGAGTTTGTTGATCCTGAAGAAGAAGAGTCTGAAGAAGGGTTTCGGCCCGAAACGTCGCCTATTTCCTTCGCTCCATAGATGCTGCTGCACCCGCTGAGTTTCTCCAGCACTTTTGTCTACCTTCGATTTTCCAGCATCTGCAGTTCCTTCTTTAACACGAGTTTGTTGATCCTGTTGGCGTCCGTGGCCTTCGCCCTGATGCCCCGGCACACGGCAGTGAAGAAGATGGCACTGGCCACCACCGATTGGTAGAACATCTGCAGCATCTCACTGCAGATGTTGAAGGAGCGGAGCCTTCTCAGAAAGTACAGCCGGCTCATTGCCACAGAGGGCTGTGGAGGCCAAGTCAGTGGGTATTTTTATGGCGGAGATTGACATGTTTTTGATTAGTATGGGTGTCAGGGGTTATGGGGAGAAGGCAGGAGAATGTGTTTAGGAGGGAGAGATAGATCAGTCATGATTGACTGCACTAGTCCCACCTGCCTGCGCTTGGTCCATATCCCTCCAAACCTGTCCTATCCATGTACCTGTCTTAACTGTTTCTTAAACGTTGGGATAGTCCCAGCCTCAACTCCCTCCTCTGGCAGCTCGTTCCATTCAGCCACCACCCTTTGTATGAAAAAGTTACCCCAATTAAATCTTTTCCCCTTCACCTTAAACCTATGCCCTCTGGTCCTCGATTCCCCTACTCTGGACAAGAGACTCTATGCATCTACCCGATCTATTCCTCTCATGATTTTATACACCTCCAGGGAATAGAGACCCAGCCTACTCAACCTCTCCCTGTAGCTCACACCCTCTAGTCCTGGCAACATCCTCGTAAATCTTCTCTGAACCCTTTCCAGCTTGACAACATCTTTCCTATAACACAGTGCCCAGAACTGAACAATATATTCTAAATGTGGTCTCACCAACGTCTCATACAACTGCTACATGACCTCCCAACCTCTATACTCAATACTCTGACTGATGAAGGCCAAAGTGCCAAAAGCCTTTTTGACTACCTTATCTACCTGCGACTGGACCTTCAAGGAACCATGCACCTGTACTCCTAGATCCCTCTGCTCTACAACACTACCCAGAGGTCCACCATTCACTGTGTAGGTCCTGCCCTTGTTCGACGCCCCAAAATGCAACACCTTACACTTCTCTGTATTAAATTCCATCAACCATTCCTCCGCCCACCTGGCCAATCGATCCAGATCCTGCTGCAACCGTTCATAACCATCTTCACTATCTGCAAAACCACCCACTTTTGTATCATCAGCAAACTTGCTAATCTTGCCCTGTATGTTCTCATCCAAATCATTGATGTAGTTGACAAACAGTAACGGCCCCAGCACCGAACCCTGAGGCACACCACTAGTCACAGGCCTCCAGTCCGAGAAGCAACCTTCCACCATCACGCTCTGCTTCCTTCCATGGAGCCAATTTGCTATCCATTCATCTATCTCTCCTTGGATCCCATGCGATCTAACCTTCCAGAGCAGCCTACCATGTGGCACCTTGTCGAACGCCTTACTGAAGTCCATGTACACAACATCTACAACTTTGCCCTCATCGACCTTTTTGGTCACATCTTCAAAAAAACTCAATCAGATTTGTGAGACACGGCCTCCCACGTACAAAACCATGCTGACTGTTCCTAATCAGCCCTTGCCCATCCAAATGCCTGTATATCCTATCCCTCAGAATACTCTCCAGTAGCTTACCAACTACAGATGTTAGGCTCACCGGCCTATAGTTCCCAGCATTTTCCCTGCAGCCCTTCTTGAAAAGAGGCACAACATTTGCCCCCTCTAGTCTTCCGGCACCTCTCCCGTATTTAAGGACCACTCGTAAATTTCAACCAGGGCTCCCGCAATTTCCTCTCTAGTTTCCCGCAATGTCCTCGGATATATCTGATCAAACCGAACGTGAAATTTGACCAGACCGTAATCACTCTTTCCTATAGATTATTTACTCCCGGATCATTAATTAATCCAGTCTCATTATTCCGCTGAGATCTAAAATATCCGGCCTTGTTTCTCAATGAAACCGTCCCAAAGCCTCTTCCAGCTCATCCTTACTCCACACAGACAGAAACTGTCCCTTCAGCCCAACTCATCCATGCTGACCAACATGTCCCATCTACACTAGTCCCACCTGCCCGGGTTTGGCCCATATTCCTCTAAACCTTTCTTATCCATGTACCTGTCCAAATGTCTATTAAACGTTGGGATAGTCCCAGCCTCAACTACCTCCTCTGGCAGCTTGTTCCATACACCCACCACCCTCTGTGTGAAAAAGTTACCCCTCAGGTTCCTATTAAATCTTTTCCCCTTCACCTTGAACCCGTGTCCTCTGGTCCTCGATTCACCTACTCTAGGCAAGAGACTCTGTGCGTCTACCCGATCTATTCCTCTCATGATTTTATACACCTCTATAAGATCACCCCTCATCCTCCTGCACTCCAAGGAATAGAGACCCAGCCTGCCCCAACCTTTTTAATGAAATTAAAGCGAAGAGTGGAAAGGATTGGGGTGTGTGCAAAGATTGGGGAGAGAAGGGGGAGTCAGTCTCCGTCTCAGTCTACCCCACGACAGAAGGGGGGGGGGGGGGGTTGTCCAGTTTGATAGCCACAGGGAAGAAGGATCTCCTGTGGCGTTCTGTGCTGCATCTTGGTGGAACCAGTCTGTTGCTGAAGGTGCTCCTCAGGTTGACCAGTGGGTCACGGATGGGGTGAGCTGTATTGTCCAGGATGCTCCGCAGTTTGAGGAGCATCCTCCCCTCCAAGACCAACCTCCCGTGAATCCAACTCCAACTCCGCCCCCAGGACAGAGCCGGCCTTCCTGATGAGTTTGTTGATCCTGTTGGCGTCCGTGGCCTTCGCCCTGATGCCCCGGCACACGGCAGTGAAGAAGATGGCACTGGCCATCACTGATTGGTAGAACATCTGCAGCATCTGACTGCTGGGTGGAGATGGGACAGGGGAGGGAGGTTTAGTTTAGCTTAGTTTGGAAATACAGTGCAGAAACAGGCCCTTCGGCCCATCAGGTCCGCGCCGACCATTTACACTATCCTACACCCACTAGGAACAATTTTTACAATTATACCAAACCAATTAACCTACAAACCTGCACGTCTTTGGAGTGTGGGAGGAAACCGAAGATCTCGGAGAAGAACCCACGCAGGTCACGGGGAGAACGTGCAAACTCCGTACAGACAGCACCCGTAGTCGGGATCGAACCCGGGTCTCTGGCGCTGTGAGGCAGCAACTCTACCGCTGCGCCACCCATTGTGGAGGCAGAGAAGATGGGTGGGGATGGGACGGGGAGGTTGGAGTGCAGGGAGTACAATAGACAATAGGTGCAGGAGTAGGCCATTCGGCCCTTCGAGCCAGCACCGCCATTCAATGTGATCATGGCTGATCATCCCCCAATCAGTACCCCGTTCCTGCCTTCTCCCCATATCCCCGCACTCCGCTATCTTTAAGAGCCCTATCTAGCTCTCTGTTGAAAGTATCCAGAGAACCGGCCTCCACCGCCCACTGAGGCAGAGAATTCCACAGACTCACAACTCTCTGTGAGAAAAAGTGTTTCCTCGTCTCCGTTCTAAATGGCTTACCCCTTATTCTTAAACTGTGGCCCCTGGTTCTGGACTTCCCCAACATCGGGAACATGTTTCCTGCCTCTAGCGTGTCCAAGCCCTTAATGATCTTATATGTTTCAATAAGATCCCCTCTCATCCTTCATAATGGGTGTGGTTGGGTCAGGGGGGGGGGGGGGGGAGGGGAGCAGCCCCCTCCCTACACCTCTCTCTCTGTGACACGGTGCACGGTTCCCCTCTGGTTGTGATTTCTCGCGCCCAGGAGTCCAGAGAACAAACTGTGTTGTTAACGAGATGTGAGATCAACACCCTGCTGATGCAATGTTTATTAGCGAACCTGACAAAACCGGCTCCTTGGGGAACAAACTCAGCGTTCCCGCGACCAACGTCATTGAATCACCCACCACGGACACAGGCCCTTCGGCCCAACATGCCCATGCCAGCCTAGACAACAATAGACAATTGACAATAGGGTGCAGGAGTAGGCCATTCGGCCCTTCGAGCCAGCACCGCCATTCAATGTGATCATGGCTGATCATCCCCCAATCAGTACCCCTTTCCTGCCTTCTCCCCATATCCCCTGACTCCGCTATCTTTAAGAGCCCTATCTAGCTCTCTCTTGAAAGTATCCAGAGAACCGGCCTCCACCGCCCTCTGAGGCAGAGAATTCCACAGACTCACAACTCTCTGTGAGAAAAAGTGTTTCCTCGTCTCCGTTCTAAATGGCTTACTCCTTATTCTTAAACTGTGGCCCCTGGTTCTGGACTCCCCCAACATCGGGAACATGTTTCCTGCCTCTAGCGTGTCCAAACCCTTAATAATCTTATATGTTTCAATAAGATTCCCTCTCATCCTTCTAAACTCCAGAGTGTACAAGCCCAGCCGCTCCATTCTCTCAGCATATGACAGTCCCGCCATCCCGGGAATTAACCTGGTGAACCTACGCTGCACTCCCTCAATAGAATCCCCATCTACACCTGTCCCACCTGCCCAAGTTCCCCATTCTCACAACCCTCAGAAAAGACATTTTAGTTTTGAGATACAGTGCAAAAACAGGCCCTTCGGCCCACCGAGTCCGCGCCGACCAGCGATCCCCGCACATTAATACTATCCGACACACACTAGGGACAATTTTTACCCGGAGAAAATCCACGGGGAGAACGTACAAACTCCGTAGAGACAGCACCCATGGTCAGGATCGAACCTGGGTCTCTGGTGCTGTGAGGCAGCAGCTCTACCCGCTGCGCCACCGTGCCGCATTAAACCCATATCCCTCTAAACCTGCCCTATCCATGTACCTGTCCGAATGTGTACAGTTTTGGTCTCCTAATTTGAGGAAGGACATCCTTGTGATTGAGGCAGTGCAGCGTAGGTTCACGAGATTGATCCCTGGGATGGCGGGACTGTCATATGAGGAAAGATTGACAAGACTAGGCTTGTATTCACTGGAGTTTAGAAGGATGAGGGGGGATCTTATAGAAACATATACAATTATAAAAGGACTGGACAAGCTAGATGCAGGAGAAATGTTCCCAATGTTGGGCGAGTCCAGAACCAGGGGCCACAGTCTTAGAATAAAGGGGAGGTCATTTAAGACTGAGGTGAGATAAAACGTTTTCACCCAGAGAGTTGTGAATTTGTGGAATTCCCTGCCACAGAGGGCAGTGGAGGCCAAGTCACTGGATGGATTTAAGAGAGAGTTAGATAGAGCTCTAGGGGCTAGTGGAGTCAAGGGATATGGGGAGAAGGCAGGCACGGGTTATTGATAGGGGACGATCAGCCATGATCACAATGAATGGCGGTGCTGTCTCGAAGGGCCGAATGGCCTCCTCCTGCACCTATTTTCTATGTTTCTATGTTTCTTAAACATTGTAATAGTCCCTGCCTCAACTATCTCCTTGTTCCATACACCCACCACCCTCTGTGTGAATAAAGTGACCCCTCAGATTCCTATTAAATCTTTTCCCCTCTCACCTTAAACCTATGTCCTCTGGTTCTCGATTCCCCTACTCTGGGTAAAGGTGCATTCACTCTATCCATTCCCCTCATGAAGAGAGAGAGGGAGAGGGGAGAGGGGAGAAGGGAGGGCAGAGGGTTGAGAAGAGGGTTTTCTCCAGGTGCTCTGGTTTCCTCCCACACCCCAAAGACGTACAGTTTTGTTGGTTAATTGGCTTTCGTAAGAAAATTGTCCCCAGTTCTGGTTGATTACTACGCAAACACCTCATCGGTGGTTATCTCCCGCAGGTCGGAGTGAGTAGAGTAGCGATTAAATGTTGAAGTGGGCCTTTTTGATCAAGTTGATGAGATCTAGTTGCTCAATCCCCTTTTTGAATGACTTAACATCGTTGGGTGGTAACATATTCCATTCCCTTATCGTCCTTGGTGAAAGGGAATATTGGTAGCAACGTTTATTGATATTTAGCGAGTTGGTGATGTAGGGACCGTTATTTTGTCTTGTTTCGTGCCAGTTGGTGCTCTGGGATGACGTGAGATTCGATGGCGTGATTTTGTGAATCTCCTTGTAACTTGCAATAAGTCTTAGCCGAGCTCTAGGGTATGGCCCACCAGACTATGCAAATACAATGGGGCAACAGGGTCTCAGCCCCATTTGGGGTTAGCAATGGTGTTAAACAAGGGGGGATTTTGTCCCCAGTCCTTTTTAATCTTTATATTGATGATCTGTTCAAACAATTGAAAGCCTGTAATACTGGGTGCATGATGGGTAATACTTTAGTGAACCATATTATGTATGCAGATGATCTGGTGATCTTTAGTCCATCTAGCGCTGGTCTCCAGCAGCTCCTTACTATATGTTCTGTGTATGGTGTGGAACATTACATTAAATATAATGCTGGTAAGAGTGCTGTTATGATCTGTAGAACCAAAGAGGATAAATGTCTAAAATGTCCTGATTTTAAATTGTCTGACAATAATCTTAGAATCTGCAATAAGGTAAAATATCCAGGGCATTTTATTACAGAACAAATGACAGATGATGAGGATATTTATAGGCAACGACACATGCTGTATGTACAGGCGAATATCCTCTTGCGTAAGTTTGGTGCGTGTACAGATGTGGTGAAGATGTCGGGGTTTAGAGCATACTGCACACCACTCTATACTGCGCACCTGTGGTCAAACTATGGAAAGACAAGTTTGCAGAGACTAAAGGTGTCATATAATGATGCCATGAGAACACTGTTAAGGAAACCTAGATGGTGTAGTGTTAGTAACATGTTTGTGGCTGCAGGAGTTAGTACTTCAGAAGCTATCCGAAGAAATCATATGTATACATTCACCTGCAGGATAAATGACTCTAAAAATGTAATTATTGTGGCCTTGTCAAACATAAGGTTTAGTACAACACGCTACCAATCCCAGTTGTGGAGACACTGGGATCGTTGTCTCCTTGTAGGACATTTTTATTCTGGATTTTAATTCATGTATTGTGTTTGTAGTATATAATTTATGATGCTTTTATAAGTGATATACTAAGATTGTATATGTACTTTATGATGTTTTTAATATGCAATGTATTTTTATGTAATGTTGTCCCTTGTCTGGATCTTGAGTCCGAAATAAAGTTTATTATTATAATTATTATCCCATCCGAGAGGTCAGCATATTATTCACGCGTGATTTGCGCTTGTATTCATTACATACAACGTGGCTGCTCGGAATTCTACTTTCTCCAGGGTGATCTTGATGTTGTTGTTGTTGTTGAAAGGATCTCATATGGCTCCACAATACTCCAATTTGGGCCTGACCAAGGACTTGTCGGCATTTTCTTTGATGGATGTACTACAGAGAATGGAGCGGCTGGGCTTGTACACTCTGGAGTTTCGAAGGATTGTTAAGGGCTTGGACACGCTAGAGGCAGGAAACATGTTCCTGATGTTGGGGGAGTCCAGAACCAGGGGGCCACAGTTTAAGAATAAGGGGTAAGCCATTTAGAACGGAGACGAGGAAACACTTTTTCTCACAGAGAGTGGTGAGTGTGGAATTCTCTGCCTCAGAGGGCGGTGGAGGCAGGTTCTCTGGATGCTTTCAAGAGAGGGTTACATAGGGCTCTTAAAGATAGCGGAGTCAGGGGATATGGGGAGAAGGCAGGAACGGGGTACTGATTGGGGATGATCAGCCATGATCACAATGAATGGCGGTGCTGGCTCGAAGGGCCGAATGGCCTACTCCTGCACCTATTGTCTATTGTCGATTGTCTCCCTCTCTCTCTCTCGCTCTCTCACTCTACCTCTCTCTCTCTCTCTCTCCTCTCTCTCTGTTGCTACTGAATCCTTGCTATCGTGTGTCCACCTGATCTGTACACGACACTCCAAGTGCAACAAGAGTCCTGAAGTCGCAGCAATTTACTTGTTGGTAAATGTTACTTGTCCGATTAGTATTCGATGTCCCAGAGTGTATCGCTCCACACTTGTCCAGATTAAATTCTATCTGGAACCCACCTGCCAACTTTCCAGCCCATTCTCTCCAACCTGTCGCAACCTCCCAGCTTAGTTTCATTTAGAAATGCAGCGCGGAAACAGATCCTTCGGCCCATCGAATCCATGCTCGGTTTAGGAGGAGGAGCCATCTTGGGGAACGGCTGCTAATCAGCGGCCGTCCGTTTAATTCACTTTTAGTGCGTCTATGTACAGTCTGTGGGAGATATTGACTTTTAATGTAGGGCGAAGGGGGTAACCGTATATTCTAGGTCCCTACCTGGTCGGGGAGGCAGCTTTATCTCCGGGCTGCCCCGTCGACCCGTCCTCGTGACCTACCAGCGGGCGTGGAGCGCCGTTTCCTGGCGGGGACCGCCCTGCACCTCGGCTTCGGTGGCGGCACAGCGCTGGAGCGGAGCAGAGCGGGCGATGCCTTGCCTGGGTAGCCGCGCTGGATCGACGCGCTGGAGCTCCGGTGAGCTGTGACCGCCGAGCTCAAAACCTCCGGACCGCGGGACTGCGGAGAGGAGCGGGCGGCGCCGACTTCAACATCGGGAGCCTGGGAGCTCCAAACCGGCGCGGCCTTGTCGGCTTCGGAAGCCGCGGCCTCCGGTAAGGAATGCGGCCGTTCCAGGTGGCCCAGCCGCTGAGAGGACTCTCCCAACGCCGGGACAACAGCACCCGGTGAGAACGGCCAGGAACATCGGGCCTCCGTAGAGGCAACTGTGGAGGCCTCAATAGGCCTGACTGTGGGGAGAACTGGGGATGGGGACTGGACACTGTGCCTTCCCCCACAGTGGTAACCATTGTGGGGGGATGATTTTTGTCTGTAGTGTCTACTTTAGTCTGTGTCCAAGATGGCTGTCGGAAGGGAGAGTGGACGCTGGCGCGGTTTAGCTGCCGCTGCTCTCTCTTCACATTGTGTTTCTGATTTTGTTTGTCTTTGAATTGAATTCTGTCTTTAATTTGTGTATTGGTGATGTCTTTATAATTTATTTTACTCCGATTATATGTTTCTCTGTTATATTCTGTGAGGTGTCCTTGAGACTTTTGTATAGGCGCCCACAAATAACATTTATTATTATTATTATTATTATGCTGACCCCTCGGCCAAGGGCCTGGGGGCTTTGGAGACGGTGCAGAGAGAGTTTACCAGAACGATGCCGGGATGAGAGGGTTTCAGCTACAGGGAGAGGTTGGACAGACTGGGATTGTTTTCTCCGGAACGTCGGAGGTCGAGGGGAGACCTGATAGATGTTTATAAAATTACTAGACCAAGTGGGACCCATTGGGTGCCGTCCCCTCAACGCGGGGGGGGGGGGCCCGCGGCATCACACACACACTAACCACCCCCCACACACTCACACTAACCACCCCCTTGATATTATATTAATATTATTCATTCGCTCCATTTACCCCATCCCCCGCCCTATCCACTCAAACATAGCCCCCAACTCGCAGGCGCGGATATAGAGGGAGAGGGAATGGGGGTAGAGAGAGAGAGGGCAGAGAGAGAGAGGGCAGAGACAGAGAGAAAGGGGCAGAGACAGAGACAGAGAGGCAGAGAGAGAGAGGGGGCAGAGACAGAGACAGAGAGGCAGAGAGAAAGAGAGTGGCAGAGACAGAGAGAGAGAGGAGGGAGAGATGGGGGTGGAGAGAGGGTAGACAGTCAGAACCTTTCCGCAGGGTGGGGATGTCACAGACTAGAGGGCGCAGCTTTAAGGTGAGAGGGGCAAAGTTTAAAGGAGATGGCCTACTCCCGCACCTGTTGTCTATTGTCTACACTAGATAGGCACGTGGATATGCGGGGAATGGAGGGATGTGGATCACTGATGCAATTATAAAGAAGGCACATCAGCTCCTCTACTTCCTGAGAAGATTACGGAGAATCGGTATGTCGAGGAGGACTGTCTCAAACATCTACAGGTGCACAGTAGAGAGCATGCTGACTGGCTGCATCGTGGCTTGGTTCGGCAACTTGAACGTCCAGGAGCGGAAAAGAATGCAGAAAGTTGTGACCACTGCCCAGTCCATCATCGGCTCTGACCTCCCCACTATCGAAGGGATCTATTGCAGTCGCTGCCTCAAAGGCTGTCAACAACATCAAAGACCCACACCATCCTGGCCACACACTCATCTCTCCGTTGCCATCGGGAAGAAGGTACAGGAGCTTGAAATCTGCAACATCCAGGTTCAGGAACAGCTACTTCCCCACAGCCATCAGGCTATTAAACACAACATCAAACAAACTCTGAACTATAACAGTCTATTGTACTTTGTCTGTTTATTTATTGTGTATCTATAGTCTACGGTCTATAGACACACTGGACTTTATCTCCCGTTCTGTATTCTGTTTACATATTCTGTTGTGCTGCAGCAAGCAAGAATTCATTGTCCTATCTGGGACACATGACAATAAAACTCTTGACTCTTGTCTTGCAGGCAGAGGAGATTAGTTTAACTTGGCATCATGTTCAACACGGACATTGTGGGCCGAAGGGCCTGTTCCTGTGCTGTACTGTTTTGTGTTCTTTGGACCCAGACCGATCTTTTCAGAGGCTTGGACGTAGCAAGATGGTTCCGGAACGTGGCGACTCTTTGCCTGTAGTTCAACAGAAGATCTATTGTGCAGGTAGGGCATGATTGGACTGGATAGCATGCAGTTTTACCTCTGTCACCTGGTGAGGATAATACTTTACAGATGTTCCCGATGTTGGGGGAGTCCAGAACCAGGGGCCACAGTTTAAGAATAAGGGGTAAGACATTTAGAACGGAGATGAGGAAACACTTCTTCTCACAGAGAGTTGTGAGTCTGTGGAATTCTCTGCCTCAGAGGGCGGTTCTCTGGATGCTTTCAAGAGAGAGCTAGATAGGGCTCTTAAAGATAGCGGAGTCAGGGGATATGGGGAGAAGGCAGGAACGGGGTACTGATTGGGGATGATCAGCCATGATCACATTGAATGGCGGTGCTGGCTCGAAGGGCCAAATGGCCTACTCCTGCACCTATTGTCTATTGGCTATTGTCTTTGAAGGGTGTCGACCCAAAATGTCACCCATTCCTTCTCTCCAGAGATGCTGCCTGAACCGCTGAGTTACTCCAGCTTTCTGTGCCCATCTTCAGAGTAAACCAGCATCTGCAGGTCCTTCCTGCACATCGACAATCGACAATAGGTGCAGCAGTAGGCCATTCGGCCCTTCGAGCTTGATCGCCACTTGTACAGTAGGTGCAGTGAAAATCCTGGTCTTTGCAAACCACGTACACGAAACAGTCGCCGACAAAGTTACAAAAAGTTCTCATCCCTTCTCCGTCCCCCCCGGCCTCCCCCCCAACCCGATCCCCCTTAGTTCTCAGCGACCCCCCCCCCCCCTCCCACATCTAAACACCTGAACCAAGGCTGGAGAACCAGACATGACAACAGACACTCTGCTAAAGACACTTTATTTGGATGCAACCATTACCAGAGTAAGTTTACAGATGTTACAGATGTTTTCAGGTCCTCACAGATGTTCACATCTGTTTCCCGCCTGTTTTCTGCAGATGTTTACAGCTGTTTACATGCGCCTACGGGTGTTTTCTACAGATGTTTCCAGCTGCTCGCAGATGTTTCCAGATGTTTCCGCAACCCACCTTCACCCGCCGAAGAGACAAGAGATGGAGCCGGCCAATCGCGACGCTGATTTGAAGATGTCCAATCATAATCACGCCCTGCTCGGCCAATCACTCCGCACGTGTAGACATGACGCCAACCGGTTTCACCCAATCGGAGCAGAGGGACCATAAGGTCACAAGTGATAGGAGTTATACCCGAACTGAGTTGGATGATCAGCCATGATCACATTGAATGGCGGTGCAGGCTCGAAGGGCCGAATGGCCTACTCCTGCACCTATTGTCTACTGTCTATAGTCTATTGAAACCCTTCAAGGAAATAGGCAACGTTTCGGGCCGAAACCATTCTTCAGACTGGAGGAAATAGGCAACGTTTTGGGCCGTAACCCTTCGGGTTTCGGCCCGAAACGTTGCCTATTTCCTACGCTCCATAGATAGAAACATAGAAACATAGAAAATAGGTGCAGGAGTAGGCCATTCGGCCCTTCGAGCCTGAACGGGGTACTGATTGGGGATGATCAGCCATGATCACATTGAATGGCGGTGCAGGCTCGAAGGGCCGAATGGCCTACTCCTGCACCTAATTTCTATGTTTCTCTGTCTATTCCCCTCATGATTTTATCCACCTCGTTAAGATCAACCCTGAACTACTATTTACCTCATTGGAGACCCCCCTTGGACTACCCTTGATCTGACTTTACCTTGCACTAAACATTATTCCCATTATCCTGTATGTGTACACTGTGGACGGCTCGATTGGAATCATGTCTTGTCTTTCCACTCGCAGCAAGATGTGTTGACTATATGTGTTAAAGAAGGAACTGCAGATGCTGGAAAATCGAAGGTACACAAAAAAGCTGGAGAAACTCAGCGGGTGCAGCAGCATCTATGGAGCGAAGGAAATAGGCAACGTTTCGGGCCGAAACCCTTCTTCAGACTGATAGGGGGTGGGGAGAAGAAAGGAAAAAAGGAAAAAGAGGCGGAGGAGGAGCCCGAGGGCTGGGGGAGGGGAGGAGACAACCAGAGGGCTGATGAAGGGGAGGGGACAGCAAGGGCTAGCAGAATTGGGAGAATTCAATGTTCAAGCCCCCAG
>JAXLNO010004864.1:0-64712 GCA_038087875.1 Malacoraja senta | reverse complement strand
CCGGAAGCAAAGAGTAGGAGTGAACGGGTCCTTTTCAGAATGGCAGGCAGTGGCGAGTGGAGTGCCGCAAGGCTCGGTGTTGGGGCCGCAACAGTTTACCATATATATTAATGATTTAGAAGAGGGAATTAGGAGCAACACTAGCAAGTTTGCGGATGACACAAAGCTGGGTGGCAGTGTGAACTGTGAAGAGGATGTTAGGAGGTTGCAGGGTGACCTGGACAGGTTTGGGTGATTGGGCAGATGCAGAATATAGATAAATGTGAGGTTATCCACTGGCGGCCAAAAAAAGGGGGCAGATTATTATCTCAATGGAGTTAGGTTAGGTAAGGGGGAGGTGCAGAGAGACCTGGGCGTCCTTATACACCGGTCACTGAAAGTTGGCTTACAGGTACAGCAGGCAGTGAAGAAAGCTAATGGAATGTGGCCTTCATAACAAGAGGATTTCAGTATAGGAGGTAAGAGGTTCTTCTGCAGTTGCATAGAGCTCTGGTGAGACCACATCTGGAGTATTGTGTACTGTTTTGGTCTCCTAATTTGAGGAAGGACATCCTTGTGATTGAGGCAGTGCAGCATAGGTTCACGAGATTGATCCCTGGGATGGCGGGACTGTCATATGAGGAATGATTGAAAAGACTAGGCTTGGATTCACTGGAGTTTAGAAGGATGAAGGGGGATTTTATAGAAACATATAAAATTATAAAAGGACTGGACAAGCTAGATGCAGGAAAAATGTTCCCAATGTGGGGAGAGTCCAGAACCAGGGGCCACAGTCTTAGAATAAAGGGGAGGTCATTTAAGACTGAGGTGAGAAAAAACTTTTTCACCCAGAGAGTTTTGAATTTATGGAATTCCCTGCCACAGGGGGCAGTGGAGGCCAAGTCACTAGATGGATTTAAGAGAGAGCTCTAGGGGCTAGTGGAGTCAAGGGATATGGGGAGAAGGCAGGCACGGGTTATTGATAGGGGACGATCAGCCATAATCACAATGAATGGCGGTGCTGGCTCAAAGGGCCGAATGGCCTCGTCCTGCATCCATTTTCTATGTTTCTATCTTTCTAAGATTCCGATTGAGTATATGAGTTGGGAAATTATGTTGCAGCTGAACGAAACATAGGTTAGACAGACTATTGTGCATAGTTCTGGCTCCCACACTAGGGTGTGTACGGTAGTATTAGAAAGAGTGCAGAAGAGATTCACCAGGATGTTGTGTGGAATTGAGGGCTGTGGTTATACGGAGAGAGTGGATGGGCTGGATTTATTCTCACTGGAAGGTAGAAAAATGAAGGATGACTGTATAAAATTAGGAAGGGGCATGGATAGTCAGAGAATTATTTACAGTGCAAGAATGTCCTTCTTGAATAGTTAGGGCGTCAAATTTTACAGGAAGAATGGGGTTGAGGGGGAAAAATTAGCTTTAATTGGCATTACAGTCGGCTTGGATGAGTTGGGCTAAAATGCTCTGTACCTATGATTTTAGTCAAGAGTCAAGAGTGTTTATCTGACAATAACAATAAAACACTCTTGACTCTCTCTCTCATAAATACACACACAAAGCCAAAAATAATGCCCCCAAATCTATGTAGTTGGGAACATTTGGAGGTTGCAGTGTTTAATAGCCTGATAGTGTAGGGAAGAAGCTGCTCCTGAACATGGACATTAGAGTTTTCAGGCTTCGTCCCAATAGAGGGAGTGCAGAGTGTGGCGTGGGTCTCTGATGACGTTGGCTGCTTTTTTGAGGCAGCGACTCTTGTCGATCCCTTAGATGATGGGAAGGTCAGTACCTGTCATGGACTGGGCAGTGTTCATTACTCTTCTTCATACCTGGGCATTAGAGTTCTACATCCACAGCATTGTCCATGTGTCTTCTCATTTGTTGCCAAAACCTTTTGGATTTGGATGCTTTGCTAGCCATCTTACATGGTCCATCTTCAATTAATTTGCATCATCTATTGATTTTCTTTCAAACTATTCATTTGTTGGATGTGCGAATCACTGGAAAGGCTAGATTTTGTAGCCAATCTCTAATTGCCTTAGAAAGTGGAGGAATCAATTCCTCAAAATGCTTTTGGCAAAGTTACTTGCTTTGTTAGGTCAGGAATTCTAGAATTTGACATTAAAAGTATCAAACTGTAGCCTGCAGAAATTGTTCTTCCCACAAAATGAACCTCTCCTGCAGAGTGACTGGTCAGTTCAGAGATGGATTGTACAAAATGTTAAATGGAAATATAATATCTAAACAAAACATTAACGATAAAAAAGAAATTCCAATGGGACTAGCTTTGGTATGTGAAGAATTATTTCGTTAGGAAAATAAGGAAGACCCCATGTGATAAGAAATCTTACTTCCTCTGCATTTGGGGGTCTTCACATACCAGAGTTCTAACCTAGCACCGATTAAGAGGAAAACTGTTTCATCTAAACTGGAAGGAACGCGCTTGTAGTCAAAACAAACTTGAAAATTACAAACCATCTTGGTTGAAAATTGAAAGGGTTGTGCAAGAAAAAGAAAATGCTGTTTGTTACGATATTTCTTAAAATTAGGTCAAGATGTGGTCTCCTTGCAATGGTTCTGAATTTTGCTGGGGAGTCTGCTATACGTCAAATATCAATGTCTAGTGCCACTTAATCTTATGTTGAGGGGTAATAGTATGTCGGTTATCTAGACCTTTGAATGAACAAGTCAATCACCACAACATCACTTTCAATTTACCACCCAATGTTTTTGAAATCAGACAGTGATTTTCTATGAATAAAACATTTCAATAATTTATAGATTTAAAATAAAAATGCTTGCACATTTCATAACTTAGACCATTTGAAAAAAAAAATTGATCAAAGACAACTGGGCCTTCTGCACAAATGAAAAGAAGAAAGGTAATGTTGAGAGCGCTAACATGACTCCTCTTGTTACCCAATCAAAATTCTGGCCAACACACCTCAGAGTTACTAAGTAGATAGTAAACTCTCAAGGATTCCTACATAAAAATAAATCTTTCTGGGTCACCAGAAGAAGAAGATATTGAAAGCAGAACAAGCTAAATCCTGACTGCTCATTGCTCAAGTCGATTAGAATAGACTGGGTGAATTCACAAACTGTGCGGTTCTGCCATTAGGGATGCTGAGATTGAAAATACATACCACCTTTTGACAAACAAAGAAAAAAAATGCACGTGAGAGTATAAAATAGAGGAGTCCACCCTAATTTTAGTTCATCCTATTATTGAATTCCAACCAGATTGATTACATGCAATAGATGAAAACATGTTATTTTTACAGGTTCTATATTTATCCCAATGTTACATCCCAATAAAGTTCATCCCAATGGTATAAACACTGAATTCTCAATATTAAGTTGGTATATTTAGTTAGCTAGTTAGATAATACTTTGGCTTTGTGCTTTGTTTTCTTAGTTGAGCACTTATCCTGGAGTTATCGCACAAGCACTTTGTGTTTTAATTATAATTTAACTACATAACCCTCTCCCTCTTTCCCTAACCTCTAGCCTACTCATGGCCTACCTGGACTTGCTCCCATTTCTCCCCACTAAAAGGTATATATTTTTTTACACTTTGAAAATGGACTGAACTGGGATTTGAACTTCGAGTCATAGAGTGATACAGTGTGGAAACAGGCCCTTCGGCCCAACTTGCCCACACCAGCCAACATTTCCCAGCTACACCAGTCCCACCTGCCTGTGTTTCGTCCATATCCCCCCCAAACCTGTCCTATCCCTGTACCTGTCTAACTATTTCCTTAAATGTTGGCATGGTCCCTTCCTCAATTACCTCCACTGGCAGCTTGATCCATACACCGACCACCCATTGTGTGAAAAAGTTATTTCTCAAATTCCTAGTAAATCTTTTCCCCTTCACCTTAAACCTTTGTCTGGTCCTCAATTCACCTACTCTGGGCAAGAGACTGTGAGTTTACCCAATCTATTCCTCGCATTATTTTATATACCTCTATAAGATCACCTCTTTGTTCACAAGTAGCAACTGCAATTTGAATCAAATATTTTAGTATTTATTCTACAGCCTACAGCACAAAGCTATCTGTAAAATTGTTGGTTTGAGAAATTAACACTGTAAATTAGATTTTAAATTAGCAGTTTTGAAAAATATAAAATTAGCATTTTCAAGCCTAGTTAGCTAGTGGGCAAGGTTGATGTCATCATTGGTAGAGAAGATAGCATATTATTCTTCTTCAAAAATGACAAATCATTATTAAGACAAATCTTTTCCAGCCATGTTATCAGAGTGTCTATATTGATCAAAACCACAAACAACTTTAAACGTAAATGTTTTCCTATTCCATCCAGTTCACAATTAGAGACATGCAACCACAGACCTCTGACATTACTGGCCAATAAAAATACAAGTCATCAAATTTAATGTGTCCTGTTACTTAACTCCAATCTAGCAGGAAGCTAAATGGGTCTTGATTACTGAATTTCATAGTATTAGAACTGCCACAAATTGAAGTATTCTAGCAAAATAGTTATAATTATGCATATAAATAAATGTATAACTCTGGAAAGATTTTCTTTTAGAAACATAGGAAATAGGTGGAGTAGGCCATTCGGCCCTTCGAGCCTGCACCGCCATTCAACATGATCATGGCTAATCATCCAACTCAGTATCCTGTACCTGCCTTCTCTCCATACCCCCTGATACCTTTCGCCACAAGGGCCACATCTAACTCCCTCTTAAATATAGTCAATGAACTGGCCTCAACTACCTTCTGTGGCAGAGAAATCCAGAGATTCACCACTCTCTGTGTGAAAAATGTTTTTCTCATCTCGGTCCTAAAAGATTTCCCCCTTATCCTTAAACTGTGACCCCTTGTTCTGGACTTCCCCAACATCGGGAACAATCTTCCTGCATCTAGCCTGTCCAACCCTTTAAGAATTTTGTAAGTTTCTATAAGATCCCCCCTCAATCTTATAAATTCCAGCGAGTACAAGCCAAGTCTATCCAGTCTTTCTTCATATGAAAGTCCTGACATCCCAGGAATCAGTCTGGTGAACCTTCTCTGTCCTCCCTCTATGGCAAGAATGTCTTTCCTCAGATTAGGAGACCAAAACTGTACGCAATACTCCAGGTGCGGTCTCACCAAGACCCTGTACAACTGCAGTAGAACCTCCCTGCTCCTATACTCAAATCCTTTTGCTATGAATGCTAACATACCATTCGCTTTCTTCACTGCCTGCTGCACCTGCATGCCTACTTTCAATGACTGGTGTACCATGACACCCAGGTCTCGTTGCATCTCCCCTTTTCCTAATCGGCCACCATTCAGATAATAGTCTACTTTCCTGTTTTTGCCACCAAAGTGGATAACCTCACATTTATCCACATTATACTGCATCTGCCATGCATTTGCCCACTCACCCAGCCTATCCAAGTCACCTTGCAGCCTCCTAGCATCCTCCTCACAGCTAACACTGCCCCCAGCTAACACTACCCCCCAGCTAAAGATAGATTACTTACCTGGACATGAATGAATAAGTTTATTGGCCAAGTATTCACACACAAGGAATTTACCTTGGTGCTCCACCCGCAAGTGACAACATGACATACAGTGACAGTTAGGAATGACACATAAAACATTAATAATAAAACATTATCGATTAAACATGCAAATTAAATAAAATACCAGAGCAAAGGGAGGCTACAGATTTTTGTTTTTTGGTTTTACTTACCTGGACATACCGTCTGCTTTCAAGTCTGTGAAAAATGGGTTTCTGGAATCAATTTTAAAACCACTGTGAAAATTTCCAGAAAAGGGATTTAGCAGTTTTGCATCACTAAAACTTTCCGACTTCATGTTGCTAATTTTTTCAGACTTTTTGACATCTTTCTTGCCAGTCACACGAGCAAAAAGACTAATTTTCTCTTTCTTGGCCTCTTTCTTAACATCCAATGGCTTCTGACTTGCTGCATGTTTGATATTTAAACTTGTGTCTCTGATCTCCCACGAGTCACTGGTATTATCAAAAGGATTTCTACTTCTTGGCAATGTTGCAGCCTTTTGTGAGGACTTTGTTGGATCATCCCCATCCTTTGAGGCAGAAATTAGGTCAAATTGATCAATCTTGGAGGTGTCCATGCTTTGTGATCGTCTATGGGGTGATTTTGGAAGGCAGTCACACCCTGCAATGATTTGAATTTAAAAAATATATATATATTAACTTTATATTTGATTAAAAATGCATACCAAGTAAAACAAGATTAGCTTGAAAAATGAGAAAACCCCAAAAACTTAACACAAAGAAATTTAACTGAGCAGGTTTTTAAATACAATGCCTGACTTTAAACATTAAAACAAAAATCTTAGATTTGATTTATTCTCATTCCATCAAATGAGAACAAGGTTTCAACACTTTTAAGTATAGAAGTTGTTTTTATTTCTGGTAGGTATTTATGAACCAGCTCCTATGAACAACAAAGAACACAAGGCAAACTCAAAGCAAATCCTTGCGCACAAATGTATTGGAGGTTTAATACCTGCATGACACGGTGCAATGCTGCAGTTGCTCTGCTCACCGAGTTGATGCAGATGTTGTTAAAAACATGCAGTTGACTGTGAAATAAATATTACTGGTTCCTCTGCATAATGGAGGCAGCATGCATATTTGAGCATAGATGGACGATCATCTCTGTACTCCCTCGTGGATGCTATGTAGACACAAGAAACTGCAGATGCTGGAATCTTGCACAAGAAACAAAGTGCTGGAGGAACTCAGCGGGTCAGGTAGCACCTGTGGAGGGAATGGACAGACAACATTTATGGTTGGAACCTTTTATCAGACTGATGGAAAAGGGTGGAGAAAACTAGAAAAGAGACGTGGGGTGGGGCAAAGCATCTATCCATGTGCTCCAGAGATGTTGTCTGATCTGCTGAGTAACGACAGCACTTTGTATATCTTTTTTAGTAAACCAGCATCTGCAGTTCCTCGTTGCTACCTGCCAAGTGATAAGTGAATACAAGTGAATACAAGCAAGAGAGAGGGGGTTGGGGCGATTATCAGATGGATGAAGGAACAGACGAGAGATGAAAAGGAAATTACAGGATATCAGATAAGGAAAGAGGTGGAGTAAAATGTAAGCTGGAGGGAAGGATATGGGTGGAAGATACAGACCAGGGGAAATAAAAGGAAAATGGGGAACTCTGGGATGAGTGTATGGCGGGAATAAGAGCAGAATGACTGAGGTGGTGAGAGAAATTTGTGCATGCCAGAGCAGTGGATACTATGGAGGGTATTGTTTAAAATTGGAGAATTCAATGTTAATACAGTTGGGTTGTAGGTTACTCAGGCAGAATATATAGGTGCTGTTGTTTTAGTTTGCATGTGACCTCACTCTGGCAAGGGAGGTCACCTAGGACAGAAAAGTCAATATGGGAAGGGGAGTTAAAACGGTTAGCTAAAACGGTTACCAACTGGGAGCTCCAACAAGCCTTGGTGGACAGCGCACTATGTAGGTTTGGTAGCCAATCTCTACAAGACCATTCATGGCATTTGGAAAGCTCATAAGATTAAAAGTTGGGAAGAATGAACGTTTATTTATTTTTTTAAATTTCAAGAAATTGTCCCTCAAAACATGAAAATTTGCCAAAATACTGCAAAAGTCATGTTACTAATTACAGTATATATGTAAATCCTATAAGCAAATGGAATGACTAGCATGACATTTTTTCTTTCACCAACAATTCATGAACTTCAAGTCTGAGAGGCATTTGCAAAGGTTTCAGGCCCTCTGCCCAATGGCAAGATGGTCTTAAAAGTGTGTCTGTTCAATACTGTGGCTTTGCAGCAGCTGCTCATATCGTCAGTGTATTTCTTAAGTAAATTTGCACATTGGAAAGTGCCAGCATGAAACAGTCAATTATGGACAGCTCCTTGAAATGGAAGATCAGCAAGTTTCCATACATTATTTGTAACAGTATTCCATACATTTATTTGTAACAGTGTAAATAGCTTGTTCTAAGCTTCCTCCCAGTCTAGTGTCAGTCAAAAATCACTGAATCAAGCACTTGCGCATCTAAACTTTATTTTGACAAAACACAATTACAGTTCCAACTACTGTACCTAACCATACTGTTCGATCCTCGTATCTGCCTGATCAAGCCCTCTTGGCCTCGCTCAAACAGACACATTCCAGAAGGTCACGCAGTCCTAAGCGCTCTCCCAGATGACCGACACAGGACCTCGTGGCAGCAGACTTTTACAGGAACCCGGACCTCGACGGGCCGAACCACATGTGGGTGGTCTCTTTACAATCCAATTACAGATATCGATTAACCCCATACGTGACAGACATTTCCCTAACCCAATAATACAGTGGCTGATACATTATATTCAAACAGTGTTTCTCAGAGGAAACAAACATTGCAACTGTCTGAAGAAGGGTTTCAGCCCGAAACTTTGCCTGTTTCCTTCGCTCCATAGATGCTGCTGCACCCGCTGAGTTTCTCCAGCACTTTTGTGTACCATTGCAACATGTGCCCTGATATGCAAGAAAACCAGACAAGGCTCAATACTTAATCCAATCAACGTCCAGCAAAGTAAAGTTTTGCAACATTATTTACAATGTGTATGTCTGGTTTGCATTCATCCAATCCATTCTATGCATTTTGCACTTAATTGTCAGGGTCTGCAGATGTTCCCATTTTCTTCCTGCAGCTCTGATCTAGGCTCTAGACAAACTGGCACCATTCTGCAGCTTGCCCATTTCTATAGAAAACACTTTTAAATTGACCAAATGACCTGGCAGCCCAGAAGCCTTTACTCAATTTTAGGGTCCTAGCCTCTCCAATTTGGCCAGGATTAACATTCCTTCCTTTTATCATATATGATAAACCATCATTTATGATAACTAAATAGTCAGATAATCAGATAACCAGATATACATATGTGTGTCCATTACATTTTCCATCTATCAACAACACAAGATGATGTTTCTTCCCAGAATCTTATCAAGCTTCCCGATTTTTCGTGGACGTAGCTTCACAATTTCCATCTGATGAGTCTTCACCTCACGGGTTTTCGTGGGCGCGAATTCCCTCCATCTGTGTTGTTGCCCATTCTTCTATCCCTTTCCATAGTTGAACCTATACCCTATGTTTCCTGAAAAACTTGGGATAAAGCAAGTTACCACTCATGTACTAATGCTTCCCCATACATTCACTGTAATTCTGCTATACTATCCCTTTTCCATTTCACTATCCCATTCCTATATTCTGCTCTGTATTACTATTTCTATTCAGTTCTATAATATACTCTTTACTATCCTAGGATTAACACTAATCAGCTCTCTCTATATTCACACGATGTTATAGTATGTATATCTGATGATGGTATCTCATATAAATTTCAGCTGGGTTCAGTCCAGATTTCCCTACAGACGTGACTCTTATTTAAAGCAAACCATGATAAATGTTCGAATTTAACCAAATTCAGTCTCAGCCTTCAATTTACTCTTTTAAATTTCAGTGTCCATCTCATCCTTCTCTTTCCACAGCATTGTGGATGATAACACAATTCCATTCCAATTCCTGTGGAATTCCCAGCCGTTCAAATTTAAACAATCAATTTCCATATGTGGTCAATTTCATCATAAATCCAATTAAGAATGCCAATTTTAAATCTAGGGACAATTTCTTTCCACCTTGATAATAGAAACCGCTTTACCATCAAGGATTAAACAATTTAGATCCATCGGTTAAATACATCGACTCTGATATCTCCACACTCATTCAAGTTTCCCCTTTTAATTCAACAGACTTCTCCTCCAGTACTTCTTCCTTAGTATGTTGGCTCAGGTCTCAGTCTAGGGGTTCTCGCTTATACCAGTTTCTTAACCACTGAGTAATTTCTAGATGGTCTCTTAAAGGGAAGTTCTGTTGTTCCCAGTTCCGCTTTTGACCATTTCCAATTCCACCTCTCATGTTCCCTGAATAATTTCCATGTTACCAGATCTTCCCAAGTTCCATCCTTCCTGATGTTCTCTGAATAATCTTTCCCATCTTTGGCTGCCTGTCTGGGGATGAGACAATAACAATATCAATTAATAATCAAACTCCAAATATTCCTAAGCCAAATCTCACAAGTCTGTTCCAAATCCAAAACTTTAAAGTCCCTCCAATTCATTACCATACAATTTAGACTCCGAATTCAAAATGTTATAAACTTATTTCTAATAATCATAATTTAGACGCAAAGTAAGTGTTCTACCCCAAACCACAGAGGAATGTCTTATTCAAATTCAGTTCTTCAAAGTGGAGCTTGCTACAATAGTCATCATAGGTTGTCGGTGTTGTTTCTTTAGGGAAGATTAGATATTGTTGCTTTCCTTCTTTCACTGGCGTCAAAACTTGATGATGTTAAAGTTGGGCACTAGGGTAGGTTTTCTTCTTCATCTTTTCCTGATGTCCGTTTCGAGGGAGTAGGGATACTGAGGAGCAGCTTTCTCTATCGGTTGGCCTTCCCAGATTTGTCTTAAAGGGACAGGACAGTATCGTTTCCTCCTGCTTTTTTATTCCTGTTTCTGGGGAGCTACATTACCTTTGCTGTTTTCTGCCCGTTCTCAAGGGGTCTGCATATTCTTTACCTCACTCCCCAGATAGTATGTTGTCGATTATACTGTCCTGTAGGCACAAACTCAGTAACAAGTTAGTATAATAGTTCCTTTCCCTACTCCTGTACCTCCTGCACAATAAGTTTGTTTCTTCTCTCCCTAGTGCCATTTCTTTCTCACACCAGCTACTATGTTTCCCTTTCCCATAGTCCTTTCTTCACTGTGGGTTCTCGATAATTGGATTCTTTGTGTCTTCCCCCAGGATTTGGAAGGGGGTGATGTTCTTTCTGGTTCTTATTGCCGTTTTTGGGCCATGTGAGGACGCCTTCAGATTTAATAGATAGTATTTAACTGGCAGGTTACGGCTTAAGAAATGGGTTTGATTGTCAAAATGTTCCTGTCCCCTGATCTCCTTGCCAGTGTCCTCGTCCTCTACCCTCGGGGTCCCAAGTGTCCTGGTACTCTCTTGGAATCCACTGGTTTCTGAAACCCCATGGCCCTCTTCTTTGCCCCCTTCTTTCTCGGTAGTACTCCCTCACAGGACACGATCGACTCCAATGTCCCAATTCCCCACAGTTGCAGCACTGGTCTGGTCGGACAACCCTATATCCCCTCCAGCCAAACTGACGAAAAGTTGGCTCTCGGAATGGCAGATCTATCCAAGCTTTGAGATCTTCCTCCTCCTTGTCTTCCTCTGTAGTTATTTCTCTTTAAATTTTTTTTAATATAGGTCTCTGAGCTGCCGTTGGATCAGGCTGCATTAAAGTGTGAACGTCTGCGGCCCGGGGGTCATTTACATCAACTGCGGAACTTAATACCAAAGGTGGAGTAGGCAGCTTTCTACAAACGAACTGCGTTCTATACCCCCATCATCAGGGAATTGCTCCGATATAATATTATCAATGTCAGGATCAATTCCTCCGTATCCTCCTGTGTCTCACCCTCAGAAAAGCAACTTGTTCTGTCACTACTTCAGGAAGGATTCCTTCATTTTCCCACTACTGGATTTTCTAATTAACTTTGGTGCCCATTTCGAAGGAACCTTCCTTCTAGCCCCTTGATCTCCTATACTATCCCCCACTGGTGGAGCAATCATAGGAGCAACAGGATCCTACCCCGCTTTTTTCCACTTCAGATTAGAATTTAGTGGGAGGAGCCTAAGATACCGTTGACACCTCCCGAATGCCCTGCTCGCGAGCTGCACATGGCGTCTCTGAACTGAAAACATGAGAGTGCTGTGAGGAATGCTGTGGCTCCATTCCGAGAAATTCTACCCACCCTGGCATATTGTGAGCCTCTCTCCCTTCGAGGTAGACAGATACTGCTGCACTCTTACCAAATTTAATAAGTTTAATTTTAGTCGGCACCTCCCCTTTAAGAGCCATCTCAGTAGTTTCCCTTTTAGAAGATGGTATTCGCTCCTGCTCATGCTGTTGGCTTCCACTATCTTCCTTTCCCTGTTCTGGAATGTCTCGAGAAGGACCAGTTCTCGCGTGTTCCCCTCTAATCCCTAATTTTCATGCTGCCATTCTTAGAGTGGACAGCAGAATGATCTCTTTATTTATTTTCCTTCTAGTGAAGAACATTCTCCATATTCCAATTAGCTAATTCCTTTCTTCACTGTTTCCATATCATTTAACAATTGTTTCTACGTAGTTTATTCCTATTACAGATTTGAGCCCACCCAGCGGCCAAAGTTCGCTTCTCAAAACTCCGTTTAATTCTCCTGATAATCCTCTTAATCTATCTGCTTCATGTGGAAGCTTCTCGCAAATTATTCTTATCGGGCTTCCGGGTCAATCGAGAAGTCCTTCTCTGAGACATTCCCCTTTTTTCTGCACAATAATTATAATACAAAATAAAATTCCAGACACTAACACATATTCAACTCACTCCTTCCTTTCAGACTCCAAGGTCAATGGATTCCCTCCTACACAATTGTTCCCTTCCAACCATTACTCAATCACTCACTCAATCGCTCCTATTCAATTATTCAAACCACTCGCTCGTATTCAATCCTCTCCCAACTCTCTTATCAGTTAGATCACAATCACTTCATTCAACTCCAAACTTTCAAACAAAGGATCTCCGGTATCTCAACCCAAGACTCCAACTCTCAATCACAGTCTCTTCCAAGCAGCAATCTCTCCCACTCAATCCACTTTAAGTTCGCGCACAGACAGACAAATCCGAACCACGCTAATAAAACTATAATCAGAAAATAAAGTATTTCCCCGATTACAAGTAACCCCTAACTCACCCCAATATAAACTACAAGCATCCAATAAATCATACTCTAATAAATCTTCCCCATGGCGCAATCGGTCAGCGGAATGACTCCTCCCCCGACAGAGTACAAATCCTGATCGAACCACCACGACTCAGATTCTCACAATACTACAATCTAAACAATTACAAATATTTAATTCAAACACACTTTTACTTCAATTATCTAAATCCTTAAATCCCTGAACACTCACACAAGCAGCAATACAAATGGCGGTCCGCGAAATGAGCACACTCTTAATCTTAGGTACATAAAAATGCTGGAGAAACTCAGCGGGTGCAGCAGCATCTATGGAGCGAAGGAAATAGGCAACGTTTCGGGCCGAAACCCTTCTTCTGAAGAAGTCTGAAGAAGGGTTTTGGCCCGAAACGTTGCCTATTTCCTTCGCTCCATAGATCCTGCTGCACCCGCTGAGTTTCTCCAGCATTTTTGTGTACCTTCGATTTTCCAGCATCTGCAGTTCCTTCTTAAACACTCTAAATCTTAACTTTCTAAATCTTAATACACTAAATGTATTTACATGCACAAAATATTTACACAATTTACACATGTGATAACAATACAAAAAGCTAGATTTTTACAATTTACAAAAATGATTTAAAGCACTAGCGCACAGTATACAAACACTCGATCTCAATGCTGTGTCACGCTGTTATCAATCCGTGAACCTCTCCCTCCGATACCGAAGATTTTTCCCTTCCTAGGTTACTCTTTGCTGAGGGGTACTACTCCTTAAATGACTACTTTTCCTCCCGAATGTTACAATCCTCACGCTAAGACTGGACTTCTATAGGGGGACCTCCTAAGTTTTACAGAATTAGGGGTACCCTTCGCATTCGGATTACTTTTCACCAAGTAAATCAGGTTCCCATCTCTCAGGTACTTTTCGCTATCAGGTACTAATCAACAATCGACCAGAGGGTTACTATTCACTGTTGATCAGCCGCTGTTCGGAATCGATCATGGACATGCACAAACTCCAAAGTTCTATCTACACAGAATTTGAATTCTACCGTACGGGCAGAACTTCAATGTGAAATTCTGTATTTGGAAATTTGATTCTGCAAATCTAGACGCGTTCTCGAACTCCTAGTTTTGGTGCGTACCACTCCACATACGCGGGCTCGCTAATTAAACTAAATTGGCCAATGAAAAAATCTCGAATGGACTAGAGTACTCTCAGGCAATCTATACTCTATCCACCGAGCCCAGTATCTTTATGAGGTTCCTTGTCCGTCACTCCAGGGAGGGACCCAGATACCTTCACGCAGACACCCCTCTCTGCTGGGCACAGAGGGTTCAGCGCCTAGCCTCTTCGCACTGGCAGTCAATGCCGATTTTCAGAACGCACCTTTCCAATCAGCGCTCCCGGCAAAGATAGATCAATACGTAGAGCAGACCTGTTTTTCAATATCCCACCAATTGGATACCAAATCTGGACAGTGGGCCACCCCTCACCCAATGAAGCACGTCAGGCTCTCGTTAAAGCAGCTGCAGTCTGCCAACTACGACCAAGTTTTGGGCCACTCCACGCCCTGTTTTATGGGCCACGAACCCAAAGGAGTACTAACCACCCCCCCCCCCGTGCTTACTAGACTCTATTCTAATGATCTTGATTGGAACCTTCCCAAGCCCGTGAATGATCGATCCGCCCTGACTAGCGAAGTGCCGAAATTCAATGCGAAAACCGCACAGTGGGCCCAATTTCGGCACTCGCGATCGAAACAGCTCAACACCCTTGATCGCAAACTTGTGTTTGGGGGTCCGTTGAGATCCCGGATGAGCCCCCAATGTAAATAGCTCATTCTAAGCTTCCCCCCCAGTCTAGTTTCAGTCAAAAATCACTGAATCAAGCACTTGCGCATCTAAACTTTATTTTGACAAAACACAATTACAGTTCCAACTATTGTACCTAACCACCGCAGGTTAGATCCTCGTATCTGCCTGATCAAGCCCTCTTGGCCTCGCTCAAACAGAGACATTCCAGAAGATCACGCAGTCCTAAGCGCTCTCCCAGAAGATCGACACAGGACCTCGTGGCAGCGGACTTTTGTAGGTCCCCTGACCTCGAGGGGCCGAACCACATGAAGGTGGTCTCTTTACAATCCAATTATAGATATCGATTAACCCCATACATGACAGACATTTCCCTAACCCAATAATACAGTGGCTAATACATTGTATTCAAACAGTGTTTCTCAGAGGAAACGAACATCGCAACATGTGCCCTGATATGCAAGAAAACCAGACAAGGTTCAATACTTAATCCAATCAACATCAAGCAAATTAAAGCTTTGCAACATTATTTACAATGTGTAGGTCTGGTTTTCATTCATCCAATCCATTCTATGCATTTTGCATCTAATTGTCAGTGTCTGCAGATGTTCCCATTATTTTCCTGCAGCTCTGATCTAGGCTCTAGACAAACTGGCACCATTCTGCAGCTCGTCCCATTTCTACAGAAAGCACTTTAAAAATTACCAAATGGTAGCAGCCCAGAAGCCTTTACTCAATTTTAGGTCCTAGCCTCTCCAATTTGGCCAGGATTAACAACAGTACCAGTTAGTTTTGGAATGCCAAACTACATCCTACCCTTCAAAAACAGCCAGTCCCATTTCCACAAGATCCTCATTGAAACAATTTTGGCCAAGTTTCAGTCCCTTCCTTATTCAAACTGCATTCATGTCCACATTCACAAATATCAGTCAAACTGATGAGTGGGTGACCCATGCTGGCTTCATCCAGAGATCTCCAACATAATAGAAGCCAGTCTTCTACCAATTCAATTCACTTAATGTTAAATCAAGAAAATCCAGAGCACCAGATTTATCAAAGACCATGAGACCAGAAAACACCTCAGATGCACTGAAGATCCTTGCATCACAAATAGCCACACTTCCAGCCAAGCTGTTCAAATAGTGTAGAAACACTGGTAAATACGCAACAAGATGGAAAACTATCCAGGTCTGGCCTATTCACAAAAAAAAAGCAATACAGATTAATTAGCACTCAGATGTTGGAAGGGACATTGGTAGGGTATCAAATGGCAGTTACTTACCTATGCCTTATTTAGACAATTTACTTCCAGATAAAGAAAGATGGTCTGGTGGCTGAATTTCAACCATTTCAGACCTTTGGAACATTACCAACTGAGCATCTGACCAATTCATAACATCCAATTCAAAATAATCTTCAGAATACTTTTAGGACCCATTTGCTATGTAAATGGGTCCTAAAAGTAAAATGCATTTTACTTATTGTTGCACAGCATATGTTAATAAAGGTTAAGTATGGAACAAAATCTGGCTATTTCAGGAAGCAATAGTTAAAATATTTTTGTAAAAAGATTTAAGTTTATACTTCAACAAAATCTTATTTTGTGACCAAACTTACCCATTTTTTCCCTTGAATGAGTGGAATCCGAAGGAGGCTTATAAACCATATGGCCTATGGTATTGGATTTAAGTTTTTCCAGTGGCGGATGGGGATCAGGTAAATCTGACATTGACTGGGCAGAGGATAGTTTCTGATGTCCCAATAGGAATTTTTTTTTGGCTTTGACTTTCGCTGTTTATCACTTTCCATGGCTTCTTGATCAGGATTGGCAGAAGTTGTACTTGGAATGATTGCAGATGAATGATCAGAGAACATGCCATCATTTTTCCTTCCTTTCATTTTGTCCTTTAGTTTGGCAAAAGGGGATCTTGTTTTGTCTTTCATGGAAAGATCAAACATACTCGCAGTCATGTTGTTTCGTATAAACTGGATGCAAACTTGGATTGCTCCTCTTTCTTTTGATTTCTTTCCTGGTTTGGATTCTAACTTGAACCATCTAAATACAGAACACACGTCTGTTACCATAGATAAGATATGATACATATGGAAAATATCAATTCAACCTTGCAAAGCAATGTAAAATTATTTTGTTGTAATTTTAAAGGTGCAAACAATCTCTATAAGTGAAATGACAGTGGGCAGATCAACACGATGGATCACGTAGCACATATTCATCAAAGCATTTAATTAAAATTCCTCTAGTTTGTAATATAACATGCACTTTCCTTTCATATACACTGCCCTCCATAATATTTGGGACAAAGACCCATCATTTATTTATTTGCCTCTGTACTCCACAATTTGTTATTTGTAATAGAAAAAAATCACATGTGGTTAAAGTGCACATTGCCAGATTTTATTAAAGGGCATTTTTATACATTTTGGTTTCACCAGGTAGAAATTACAGCTGTGTTTATACATCACCCCCCCATGTCAGGGCACCATAATGTTTGGGACACATGGCTTCACAGACGGTTGTAATTGTTCAGGTGCGTCTAATTGCCTCCCTAATGCAGGTATAAGAGAGTTCTCAGCACCTAGTCTTTCCTCCAGTCTTTGGAAACTTTTATTGCTGTTTATTATCAACATGAGGACCAAAGTTGTGCCGATGAAAATCAAAGAAGCCATTATGAGATTGCGAAACAAGAATAAAACTGTTACGCGAGACATCAGCCAAACCTTAGGCTTACCAAAATCAACTGTTTGGAACATCATTATGAAGAAAGAGAGCACTGGTGAGCTTACTAATCGCAAAGGGACTGGCAGGCCAAGGAAGACCTCCACAACTGATGACAGAGAATTCTCTCTATAATAAAGAAAAATCTCCAAACACCTGTCCGACAGATCAGAAACACTTCAGGTGTGGATTTGTCAATGACCACTGTCCGCAGAAGACTTCATGAACAGAAATACAGAGGCTACACTGCAAGATGCAAACCACTGGTTAGCCACAAAAATAGGGTGGCCAGGTTACAGTTCGCCATGAAGTACTTAAAAGAGCAACCACAGTGCTGGAAAAAGGTATTGTGGACAGATGATACGAAGATTAACATATCAGATTGATGACAAGAACAAAGAATGGAGGAGAGACGGAACTGCCCAAGATCCAAAGCATACCACATCATCTGTGATACACAGTGGTGGGGGTGTTATGGCATGGGCATGTATTGCTGCTGAAGGTACTGACTCACTTATCTTCATTAATGGTACAACTGCTGATGGTAGTAGCATAATGAATTCTGAGGTGTACAGACACATGCCTCAAAACATTGGCCGGCGGTTCACTCTACAGCAAGACAATGATTCCAAACATACTGCTAAAGCAACAAAAGAGTTTTTCAAAGCTAAAAAATGGTCAATTCTTGAGTGGCCAAGTCAATCACCCGATCTGAACCCAATTGAGCATGCCTTTTATATGTTGAAGGGAAAACGGAAGGGGACTAGCCCCCAAAACAAGCATAAGCTAAAGATGGCTGCAATACAGGTCTGGCAGAGCATCACCAGAGAGGACACCCAGCAAAAGGACAATAGACAATAGGTGCAGGAAAAGGCCATTTGGCCCTTCAAGCCAGCACCGCCATTCAATATGAACATGGCTGATCATCCCTATGATCATCCCCATAATCAGTACCCCATTCCTGCCTACTCCCCATATTCCCTGACTCCGCTATCTTTAAGAGCCCTATCTAGCTCTCTGTTGAAAGTATCCAGAGAACCAGCCTCCATCGCCCTCCAAGGCAGAGAATTCCACAGACTCACAACTCTGTGTGAAAATGTGTTTCCTCATCTCTGTTCTAAATGGCTTACCCCTTATTCTTAAACTGTGGCCCCTGGTTCTGGACTCCCCCAACATTCGGAGCAGGTTTCCTGCCTCTAGCGTGTCTAAACCCTTAATAATCTTATATGTTTCAATAAGATTCCCTCTCATCCTTCTAAATTCCAGAGTATAAAAGCCAAGCCGCTCCATTCTCTCAGCATATGACAGTTCCGCCATCCCGGGAATTAACCTTGTAAACCTACGCTGCACTCCCTCAATAGCAAGAATGTCCCTCCTCAAATTAGGGACCAAAACTGCACACATTACTCCAGGTGTGGTCTCACTAGGGCCATGTACAATTGCAGAAGGACCTCTTTGCTCCTATACTCAACTCCTCTTGTTATGAAGGCCAACATGCCATTCGCTTTCTTCACTGCCTGCTGCACCTGCATGCTTACTTTCATTGACTGATGAACAAGGACCCCCAGATCCCGTTGTACTACCCCTTTTCCCAACTTGACACCATTTAGATAATAATCTGCCTCCTGTTTTTGCTACCAAAGTGGATAACCTCACATTTATCCACATTAAACTGCATCTGCCATGCATCTGCCCACTCACCCAACCTGTCCAAGTCACCCTGCATTCTCATAGCATCCTCCTCACAGTTCACACTGCCACCCAGCTTTGTGTCATCTACAAATTTGCTAATGTTACTTTGAATCCCTTCATCAAAATCATTGATGTATATTTTAACTAGCTGCAGTCCCAGCACCGAGCCTTGCAGTACCCACTAGTCACTGCCTGCCATTCCGAAAGGGACCCATTAATCCCTACTCTTTATTTCATAGATACATAGAAAATAGGTGCAGGAGTAGGCCATTCGGCCCTTCGAGCCTGCACCGCCATTCAATATGATCATGGCTGATCATCCAACTCAGTATCCCGTACCTGCCTTCTCTCCATACCCCCTGATCCCTTTAGCCACAAGGGCCACATCTAACTCCCTCTTAAATATAGCCAATGAACTGGCCTCAATTACCTTCTGTGGCAGAGAGTTCCAGAGATTCACCACTCTCTGTGTGAAAATGTTTTTTCTCATCTCGGTCTTAAAGGATTTCCCCCTTATCCTTAAGCTGTGACCCCTTGTCCTGGACTTCCCCAACATCGGGAACAATCTTCCTGCATCTAGCCTGTCCAACCCCATAAGAATGTTGTACGTTTCTATAAGATCCCCTCTCAATCTCCTGAATTCTAGCGAGTATAAGCCAAGTCTATCCAGTCTTTCTTCATATGAAAGTCCTGACATCCCAGGAATCAGTCTGGTGAACCTTCTCTGCACTCCCTCTATGGCTATAATGTCCTTCCTCAGATTTGGAGACCAAAACTGTACGCAATACTCCAGGTGTGGTCTCACCAAGACCCTGTACAACTGCAGTAGAACCTCCCTGCTCCTATACTCAAATCCTTTTGCTATGAAAGCTAACATACCATTCGCTTTCTTCACTGCCTGCTGCACCTGCATGCCTACTTTCAATGACTGGTGTACCATGACACCCAGGTCTCGCTGCATCTCCCCTTTTCCTAATCGGCCACCATTTAGATAATAGTCTGCTTTCCTGTTTTTGCCACCAAAGTGGATGACCTCATATTTATCCACATTGTATGCCAACCAATTTTCTATCCGTCAGCACTCTATCCCCAATACCATGTGCCCTAATTTTGCCCACTAATCTAGCAATGTTACAAAATTTTGAGATTTAAAAAATAAAGTCTTCAATTTATCCCATCAGATAAAGCATAAAGATAAGTTTAATTTGACACCTAATTCACTTTCATATCTTCAGTATTAAAAAAGTTATGGCCATTTTCATACTCGGAAATTAGCATCTTGTTCCCTATTGCTTTTCCATTGACTTAACACAAAAGCTGTGATCGAGGACAGTCAAAAGCCCATAACTTTCTTAAAAATTAAGAGAACTGAAAGAAATTTTCAGTTATTATAGATTGAAGCATTCTGAAACAAATATGAAACAATCTTACTTAGAAGACATGAAATTAAAGCATATAATTAGTTAGTTACCTAATTGTAGCTAATTACAAAATTCAATTACTAGATCTAAACATCTATCAATTTCTTAAGAATAGATTAACATTTTTAAATAGCCTAAGTGTCCAAATAACATTCACACAATAATTCACAATATAACATAATTTTTAAATCTCATTGTCGTGGATTTACAGGCCAAATGGAAGGAATTGAATGTTTAATACCTGTAAATTAATGGGCATTTAAATCATTTTGCGAGTGAGGTTTTCTGGAACGCGATCATTTGGAACGTTGATTTGCGGTGAATTTAACCCCGTATCGGCATGAAAAATTCTGCCGTTAATTCGGGGAATAAAATCACTATTTCGCATTAAAAAAATGAATTAAAGGCTTCTTAAGAAGCACTTTTATACATTAAAATAAACCACTTTCGTTTACCTGTCCCGTGTGTGAAATCCGTCCCCGTTGTCGGCGTTGACGGCTTCAGAAGCTGATTTTAAAATGACTCCAGCGCTGACATTGTCGATTTAATAAAAATAAAAAATACACAAAACGCCCCTAGAAATGATTTTTCAGCAAACGCTTGTACTCCAACGAAATATAATACAGGACAAGGTAGGAGAAACCCGCATTTTAACCCCGGCCCCCCCTTAAAGGTGCCAAAATCATGCACACGGCCAGTGGCAGAATTGCAGCGCCGCTGAAGGTAAGTATTGTAACATACCTAACTAATCTCCTATGTGGGTGGGACCTTATCAAATGCTTTCTGAAAGTCCAGGTACATTACATCCACTGGCTCTCCCCAGTCCATTTTCCTAGTTACATCCTCAAAAAATTCCAGAAGATTAGTCAAGCATAATTTCCCTTCGTAAATCCATGCTGACTCAGACCGATCCTGTTACTGCTATCCAAATGTGCCGCTATATCATTTTTTATGATTGACTCCAGCATCTTCCCCACCACCGATGTCAGGCTAACTGGTCTATAATTCCCTGATTTCTCTCTCCCGCTTTTCTTAAAAAGTGGGATAACATTAGCCACCCTCCAATCCACAGGCACTGATGCTGAATCTATAGAACATTGGAAAATGATCACCAATGCGTCCACATTGTCTAGAGCCACTTCCTTAAGTACCCTGGGATGCAGACCATCAGGCCCGGGGATTTATCAGCCTTCAGTCCCATCAGTCTATCCAACACCATTTCCTGCCTAATATGGATTTGTGGTGATGTCCATGAATCGCAGTCTTCAAGCAGTCATTGCATGCAAAGGATATGCAACAAAATACTAAACATGATACATGATTACTTTCATTTACATGACATTGCTGTGTCCCAAACATTATGGTGCCCGGAAATGGGGGGGACTATGTATAAACACTGCTGTAATTTATAGATGGTGAAATCAAAATGTATAAAAATGGTCTTTATTAATATCTGACAATGTGCACTTTAACCACATGTATATTTATATTACAAATCTCAAATAGTGGAGTACAGAGGCAAATAAATAAATGATGGGTCTTTGTCCCAAACATTATGGAGGACACTGTACACTAGGTAATGTCAGAGGCTGTTCCTTTTGAGGAAATGATGAGGGCCCAGGGACTGGGGACAGCACTATACGAGCTTAGCTCTCACGTTAAATATCTATTACTTTTTATGTAAGCTTGCTAACTAATTTACCCAAATATTATTACAGCCTCATAACCCCCTACAACCTTTGCCATATCCCACCTTCAAGATGGTTACAAATCCCAAGGTACATGTTAATTCAATGAATCATTGAGAAGCCTTACTAGAACCCTAGGTTGTACATTTTACATAACAAAGATTGTAAATATTTTTTCAGATGAAGGACCTGTTAAGATATTTCAAATTTCATAAAATAATATTGTCAGCGAGAGCAATGAATGAAAGAATGAAAACCACTTATGCAGGTTATCAGATTATAGTTGGTACAGTTTATAATGTATCCAGGTCTTATTATAAAATACAAAGCTTAATTTTTTTTTAAACTGACTAGGTTAAGAATGTGTCTTGTTGATTTTGTCATTTAATTTTTAGTCTTCTACTTTTAAAAAAAATAGATTTACTGTCAAATTTCCAAGCTGCCTCCTTTATTATCCAAAAACTGTAGATCCAGGAAAATTAAATTCAGAACAGAAAATTGTGGAAGCACTCAGCAGGTCAAGCAGCATCTCTGGAGAGCAAAATAGATTTGATCTTTCTATTTCAATAGAACTAAGTTTTATCTTCTGTTAAGATACCCTGGTCCTTCACGTAACTACATTTTTTAACATTGCCCTAATATAATCAGATCCACATAAGCTCATATCTGAATTTCCTTTGCAACAATGTTATTTTCAGTTCCGCAATGTCTATTTGAAGGTGGACAACTTCAAAATAATGGGATGCAAGCCAATTCATGAGCTCGAGGAAATTTTCATGGAATTTGAACACCATAATAAACATCTTTTCAAATTGAGTCCAGGAGTGGATCTCGGTAGTGTACAGATAAGGGGCTGGATGCAAAACAATCCCATTCATTTCAATGGGTTACTGACTTGGATTGAGTGTGAGTGCGGCGGCGCGGATTACTGCAGCGGCCCCTACAGCACGTCTGTCTTTTTTTTATTTTTGTCTAGTTAAATGTAGTTGTTTGTGGTTTTTTTGTACTGTTTTAATTGTGTATATGTGGGGGGTGGGGGGGGGGGGGGAAACTTTAAAAAAATCTATTCCCTGAACGGGAGACCCGACGTTTTCCCTGTCGGGTCTCCATTGTCGTTGGGGCCTAGCTCCGTGGTGCGTCCTCCGACCGGGACGACCTGGGGGCTCCAGTCGCGGAGCCTGTTGAGCTGCGGACTTACCATCGTGGGGCTGGCCGTCCTCGGAGCGTGGGGAGCGGTGGTGACTCGTTGCTGCTCACTCCGGAGCTCCAGCTCCAGCTGCAGCTGCAGACCCGTGGACTGGGACATCGGGAGCTCGCGGGTCCGGGTGAGAGACCGCTTTCCGGAGCTCCCGCAACGCAACTTCTCCAGCTCGAGTCGCGGAGTTGGAACGACCCGGAGCGGGGCCGTAAATCGCCCGGCGCGGCCTCAACGGCCGTGGGACTTAACATTGCCCGCCTGGGGCTTCAACATCGGGAGAAAAATGGTGCAGGGGAGAGAAATTACTTTGCCTTCCATCACAGTGAGGAGGAGATTCACTGTGATGGATGTTTTTCTGTAAATTGAATTGTTTGTGTGTCGTGTAAGAATTGTTTTGTTTGTATGGCTGTGGAAACGGAGTTTCGTTTGAGCCTCTTTGAGGTTCAAATGACAAGAAATAAAGAAATGAAATAGAAATGAAACATGTGTTTTTTCTTCATTTGACTCAATCTTAAATTACAAAATATCAAACAAATTTAGAAAATAAATTCCCTGAACTTCTACCTGAAATTTTAAGGTTCAAGGTTTCAAGGTCAGTTTATTGTCACATGTACCCATTAAGGTACAGTGAAATTTGAGTTACCATACAGCCATACTAAGTGAAAAGCAACAAGACATACAACCACATAAAAGTTAACATAAACATCCATCACAGTGGATTCCACATTCCTCACTGTGATGGAAGGCTATAAAGTTCAATCTTCTTGCTCTTTGTTCTCCCGCGGTCGGGGCAGTCAAACCAGCCGCAGTCAGGGCGATCAAAGCCCCCGCAGCCGCCACTATCGAAGCCCCCATTGGGGTGATCGAAACTCCCGCGTCGGGGCAGTTGAAACTCTCTCCGCGGCATGGAGCTCCCGGGTCGGCCTCTTCTTATCAGAGACCGCAGGCTTCACAATGTTAGTAAAGTTTCATTATTGGAGATATTTACAAATTGTTCAGAAGACCTTTGATCTGCTGTCCAAGGCTTAGTTGCTACTTGGAGACAACAGATTCATAGGGTAACCAAAGCAGTGAGGTCCAGAGGACATTTTGGCTGCACTCTTTGCAACCTTATGGACAAGGGCAATTCAATGAGACCTTGTTTCTCCAATTATTCCAGATTCTCTGAAGGTTAATAAATTTACACCTGCTGACATGCACATTAATTTATATTCGTGCTAGTTGATTCTACACAAATTGCAAATTGTACAGTGAAATACACACTGACTGCACAATATCCAATATCATATCATCATATACTTATTAAAAAGTCTTATCTTGTGCGTGTGTATGTGTGGGAACATATGTGTGTGTATATGTGGTTGTCTTTACATCTTTGCAAAAACACTATGCGGTAACAATTAAATTTTTACATATTCCGATTGACATTTTTCTCCTCTAGGCAGAGAGCACCTTCACTGAACATTTTATGCTTTATTTCTTGACTTATTCTCGACATTACTGATTAAAAGTTTTTAAAAATCAAAACACTTTGAATTTAAAACGACCAGCTTCAACTGATGATGTCACAATGGCTCGGCTAGCAGTGTTCAGCTTCACTGAAGATTTCATCCTATATTTCACATTATTCGCAATTAAAGCTTTAAAAATGCCAACTTTTGCAAGATTTTCACTGTTAAAATCATTCCTGCCAGCTTCCAACACACCAATACAATGTTGTGACACAGGAACACTCTGAACTTTTCATCTCACAGGAGTGGGAGGGCGAATTGCTATTGCAACACGCAGAGCAAGTGCAATTGTGATTTTTTTAAAAGCCCACTGCTGAGGGAGGCAGGGGAGTGCTGGAATTTTACGTTCGGGGACAGCTTGAGATGGAGGACCACGCCTCCCGTGGGGGCTACGGGCAGGGAACGGGTGTGTTGGGGGAGCAGAAAACTGCACTTGGTCTAGTTCTCTAATAAAAATATCATTGATAAATTTTTTTGGACATGGAAATTAACAGTTCTAAAATATTATTAAAACTACTTTATCAAAAGTGATAATATTTCATAACACAATATACCAAAAAAATTACAACATCCTTTTAATATTAGCCAAGGCATGAAGATTTAACATTTTCTAGTATGCTATGATAAAAGTTGTTTCAATGAAGTGGCATTAGCTGAAATTAAATACTATTGTCTTTATTGTTCCAATATTTCCTATCGAATTAAGCTTTATCCTTCCAAGTTGTGGTTCGTAGAAATCTGAATGTTATTCTTAAGATGTCTTCACAATATGAAAATGTTAATGGGTTGCATATCTGAACAGCATGTGGTCCTATGCAGAGCCATTAACCTTCCATCTTTGCTTTTATTAGTAAAATTTTGAAATAGTTTTGTAAATACATTAAATTCAGGAATATTCAAAAGTGGCTTAAAAATCTCAGATCATATAGAAAAGCTGCAAGCACCATAGGCACAAGCAGTGGAAGAATGGCAGGGATTTTTTATAAAATAACTCGAGTTAGCCAATTTTCTTTGAAGGATCCCAAATTAGAAACATTAAATGTTTCACTCTTCATTGATGCTGCCCGACCTGCTGAATGTTTCCAGCATTGTTTGTTTTTAAATTAAGATCTGAAGCATTTGCAGTTTGATTTTAATTTACTTTCCCTGTTTGTTTACTCACACCCTGCTCCTAATCACCTCAGAATAACAATGTTACAGATTTGAAAAGAGCCACAACAACATATCAGCTACTTTAACCCCTGGTTAAATCCCTCCCGACCTATGTTCAAGACACCTCACACGCTCTTCGTCTACTCCATGACTTCCGCTTTCCAGGCCCCCATTCCCTAATCTTTACCATGGATGTCCAGTCACTCGACACCTCCATCTCCCACCAGGAGGGTCTTAAAGCCCTCCGTTTCTTCCTCGACCGCAGAACCAACCAATCCCCATCTACTGATACTCTCCTCCGCCTAGCCAAGCTGGTCCTTACCCGTAACAACTTTTTGTTTGACTCCTCCCATTTCCTCCAAATACAAGGCGTAGTTATGGGCTCGTGCAGGGGCCCTAGCTATGCATGCCTCTTTGTAGGGTACATTGAACAATCTTTGTTCGAGGCGTACCATGGCCCTATCCCCGAACTCTACCTCCGCTACATCGACTGCATTGTTGCTACCTCCTGCACCCACACACAACTCACTGACTTCATCCATTTCACCACTAACATCCATCCGGCACTCAAATACACCTGGACCATTTCCGACATTTCCCTACCATTTCTAGACCTCACTATCTCCATCGCAGGTGATAGACTACTGACCGACATCTACTATAAGCCCACTGACTCCCATGGCTATCTGGACTACACTTCTTCTCACCATGCTTCCTGTAAGGACTCCATCCCCTACTCCCAATTCCTCCATCTACGCCGCATCTGCACCCAGGATGAGGTGTTCCACACCAGGGCATCGGAGATGTCCTCATTCTTTAGTGAACGGGGGTTCCCCTCTTCTACTATAGATGAGGCTTTCACCAGGGTCTCTTCTATACCCCGTAACTCTGCTCTCACTCCCCATCCCCCCACTCGTAACAACGGCAGAGTCCCCCTTGCCCTCACCTTCCACCCTACCAGCCTTCACATACAACAAATAATCCTCTGACATTTTTGCCACCTCCAACGGGATCCCACCACTGGCCACATCTTCCCATCTTCTCCCATGTCTGCTTTCTGCAGAGACCGCTCCCTCCGTAACTCCCTGTTCAATTCGTCCCTTTCCACCCAAACCACCCCCTCCTCTGGCACTTTCCCTTGCAACCGCAGGAAATGCTACACTTGTCGCTTTACCTCCCCCCTTCACTCCATTCAAGGACTCAAGCAGGCTTTCCAGGTACAGCAGAGGTTCACCTGCACCTCCTCCAACCTCATCTATAGCATCCGCTGCTCTAGGTGTCCGCTGCTCTACATCGGTGCGGCCAAGAGTAGGCTTGGCGATCGCATCACCCAACACCTCCGCTCGGTTCGCAATAACCAACCTGATCTCATGGTGGCTCAGCACTTCAACTCCCCCTCCCATTCCGTCTGACCTTTCTGTCCTGGCCTCCATGGCCAGAGTGAGGCCCACCGTAAATTGGAGGAGCAGCACCCCAGCGGTAGGAACAGTGACTTCTCCAATTTCAGGTAATCCCTGTATTCTCCTCCCCTTCCCAGCTCTCCGTCAGCCCATTGTCTCCGCCTCTTCCTTTCTTCTTCCCGCCCTCCCCCCCCTCACATCAGTCTGAAGGGTCGCGACACGAAACGTCGCCTATTTCCTTCGCTCCATAGATGCTGCCTCACCCGCTGAGTTTCTCCAGCATTTTGTCTACCTTCGATTTTCCAGCATCTGCAGTTCCTTCTTAAACATATCAGCTACTTATATACTTTCTGCAATCAACACGAGGAAGCAAGGTTATTCTGTTTCATAAGAGGTTTTTTTCCCCAAAAACCTTACAGGTTTACAAAATGTTATTTTGAAACAATGGACACAGTTTGCAAAAGTTTGCTTCAAATCAATAGAAAAAGCTTTTGCGCAAGTTTGCTATAGTGAACAGTTATCCAAGAGATAGAAATTATTTAAATATAGCACCATGAGAACGTTGTTAGTATGGAACAGAAGAGTAGCTGAAAACTGAACTGAATCCGCTTTGTAAAGAATAAACTACTTCTATCAGCTTTATTCAAGTATTAATTCAATAAGCGAGTTCGGTATTCCAACTGCGCATGCCCATGTCATAGGTTACTAGCTATAAAGTTTCGGCAACGGTGGTGTTACATTGTGTGCAGGCTTGCGTTTCATTCGTGGTCGGGGTGCTCTTGTTGCTGCTGGGCCGTCCCCGTCCCCTCCCCGGTGTCCCGTCCCAGTCTGGATGTGTCCAGGGTGGCCCTGGGCTAGTGGGGCGGCCCCAGACTTGCAGCCGCTGGTTCCATCTCGGCTCTGCCGGGTTGGCCGGTAGCCCTCCACCCCCACCCCCCTCCCCTTAGTCTGACACCGAGATCCTGCTGAAGATGGGCAGCCGCCGGCTGGATGAAGTGGCAGCGGGTACCGTAGGGGCAGAGCGCAGCTCGGCCAGGTCGTGGGCGAACTGGCACTTGTCGCCTTAGCGGCCCTCTGGAGTTGGCGCTGGCTGTGGGTTCGTGCTGGTGGTGGGCCTGGGTGCCGGTGTCCTGTCGGTCTGGACATCTCTGGCCGCCGCCTGGGCGGGGATGGGACACTCGAGTGGGGGAGGTAGAACTGGGGACGGTCCTGTGGCAGTTCGGCAGTGCTTGCGGCTGCGGCGACACGGGTTCGATCCTGCAGCTACAGCAAGAGCTGCAAGTTCAGCTTATCTTCCCTTTTTTTAAACCCCCCTCTCCGCTAAAAAAATCTTCAAAACATCGACTTTCCATGGCATGAAATCTTCCAGCTTCCTATCTTGGTACTTTGAATCAGCCATGACAAATATAAGCTGAAAAAAAAGACCAAAAAAAAATCTGACCAAAAGTATACTCATTATATCTATATATATATATATTATATTATATTATATCTATATCTATATATCTATCTATATCTATAGCGCTGAGATCTATTTACCGTTATAGCTTACGACCTTTGACAAATCCCATGATTCCTTGTGCTTTTTGGAATACCGAACTCGCTTATTCCTCATGCATATGGTTCAAATTCAAAAATACTTTCGGATCTACATTACATTGGAGATTTTTGGTTAAATTAAAGGCATGTTGACCAGCTAATTATAGAAATAATCCTTTAAATTGTTAGACAAAATTTCTCTATCCCACCAAGAAAAGAGCTCAAATAAAATTCAAATAGACAAGATTCTATTTGTTTTAATGATTTTACATCGTTTTATGCTAGCTTAAAAGCACGTGCAGTGGCAGCCACTACTTTTCCAATACTGCAACCAGAATGGAGTAGAAGAGACTTAGAAGCAGGAGTTTCCATATTCTACGATTTATCCAAATTTTGTTTCTTCAAAACAATATTTTTTTAAACGTAAAAGCCCAAACCCAACAATATAGGCAGCTTTAGGTGAAAGCAATTATTTTGACCATTATTTAAAACCTTAGTACATTGTTCATTTGGGCCTCCAGAATGCAGTACGGTGGCAAAACAATTAGTGCTGCTGACTCCTCGGCTGCAAGGACATGGGACTGATTGTAATCTTAGATGCTGTTCGTGTGGAGTTTACATATTCTCTCTATAACTGCATGGGTTTTCTTTGGTTGGTCAAATTGCTTCCTACGGTCAAAAGATGTGCAAGGGATAATTTACAGTAGCCAATTAGTGTGGGTTAATGACAAAAATAATCAAGGTTGGGGAAATGGGGTGCGGGGGATTAATGGGTTTAGCAGAGAATGGATATCAAGAATATAGGGAAGTGTGGGGGGAAATGGGATTGTCACCCCAGAGCCAGCATAAACCTATTAAGCCAACTCTTTGCAAGCAAACAAAAGGTATTAGAAAAGTTAACCATTTACTCTAGCCTCATCTGAAAATTTTCTGCAAGAGCAATGAAATGCTGACACAAAAGAGTGAGGAATGATGAAATTCCCCTTCATAAATCTTTATTGATATGTTTGCGTACGTGAATTGATAAAAAAAAAGTTGAAGACGTGTTGCAGTTAGGAAATCCAAGCTCAGTGATAATTAATTGTTCTTCGCAGTATGAAATTAGCATGTTTAAAATGAAAGTAAACAAGAAAACTGTCTTTTTTTTTTACAGTCGCACATTTGATTTACAGAAATTTACTCACAGGAATTTAAATTTGTCCCCAATTTGCAACCATTTTCAGCCCAGCAAGTGGATTATGAAATGGGCAAAGCTGTAAAAACTGTACTGTACCTTGTTGACAAATGTATGATTTGCGACAACATTGAGCAAAAAATATAACTCAAAGATAATGAACCACAGGGTTATTACTTAGAAGTTAGGTACTATTTAGCTATACATCACAGCAGAAATCAGGTTTATATACCTGGAATAAATTGCCTTGCAAACATCAAGAATTATTACACCAGTAGCAAATTAGTTTGGTAGTTTTTTAGCACAATTCTGGTTATATTTTATATAACCCAGAGGGGTGAGCATTATTAATTTGAAATTAAAAAATGCTTGAAGTGCTCAGTCAGAAAGCATCCATAGTCATAGAAAAAGCATTAAACTTGTCATACTCAGAAAATATTACATGCAGTAGGTTTTTGCTCATGTACAGACAATCAGAAAAGGGGTGCAATGGAAGGAAGAATAAATTAAATGATAGAGGGGATGCTGATGCAGAGCAATAAACAAAGTATAAAAGAACTTCAAATTGCAACAATAGTATTTGTTCAAAAAAGTGATTATGATCTGAAATAGGGAAACTAGATGTGCTACCCTGAAGGTCACAAGGAGTCCAAAAACAACCAGCACCTTTTAGAGTTCTTTCAGAATATCAAGAGGGAACCTTTAAAAGAGTTATCATTGACACAGAGTAGAAAACAGCAACTAATTTTTGCACAGAAAGTTGAAATGCAGATGCCAATTGTCTGATAATCCTTTCCAGAAACATCGATTTGGGGATTAATATTAGCCTGGAGATAAAACTTCTGCCTTTTGAAATGGTGCCAGAGAACCTTTAGGTCTTCCTGAGACAGGGGCGAGACTTTGGTTTCCTTTCTCAAGAAAAGATGGTTCCTCAGATGGTGTTCTTATACTTGCATGAAGTCCTATGGCAGGCAGAATATTGAGTATTGGAAGGATGGTATTGTCAACTACAGGCATTTCATACACAATGCTAAAATGGGAGTTCATATGTTCACAGGTCATAGGAGTAGAATTAGGACATTCGGCCCATCAAGTCCACTCTGCCATTCCATTATGACTGATCCATTTTCCCCTTTCAAGCCCACTCTCCTGCATTCTCCCCGTAACCTTTGACACAGTTACTAATCATGAACCTTTCAATCTTCGTTTTAAAAATACACAAGGACTGCCTCCACAGCCCATCTTTGGCAATGAATTCTCCAGATTCACCACCCTCTATCTAAAGAAATTCCTCCTCAAAAGTTCAAAGGTCAGTTTATTGTCACGTGTACCAATTAAGGTACAGTGAAACTCGAATTACCATTCCAAAGATATGTCCTTTTATTCTCAGGCTGTGGACTCTTGTCCCACTCTCCCACTACTAGAAACATGTGGGGAGTGACTGACGTGTTCCATTGAATCATTATCACAAAGCTATACAGCAAGTAAGTTAGGCCCAACTTGTCCTTGTGACCAAGTTTCCTAAATGAGTTAGTCACATTTGACTGTGCCTGGCCCATAGCCCGCCAAACCTTTCCTATCCATACACCTGTCTTATGCCCCTGTCCCACTTAGGAAACCTGAACGGAAACCTCTGGAGACTTTGCACCCCACCCAAGGTTTCCGTGCAGTTCCCGGAGGTTTTTGTCAGTCTCCCTAATGGTCGAAAGTGGTTTCCGCTTCTTCTATGTTCCGGTGATTATTTCAAAAAATTCAAAACCGGCCGCGACTAAAAATAGGTTGCCGTTTTAAAAATCGGTAATTTTTTAGTTGAAGCCGGTTGCGATGCTAGTTGAAGGTGGTTGCCGGAGGTTGCAGGTAGTGGAAGGTAAGACCTCCCTGGTGGAATAAAACTGGGTGAAAAAAAGGTCTTACCGCAAAGGACCAAAAAGGACCGCAAAGGTAACAATCTCGGGATTACTGCCTGTGCCACGCAACAGTGAAAGTAGGAATGGAGCGAGGTGGAGGATAAATGCGTGGCTGAAGGACTGGTGCAGAGGGCAGGGATTCAAGTTTCTGGATCATTGGGACCTCTTTTGTGGAAGGTGTGACCTGTACAAAAAGGACGGGTTGCACTTTGACCCGAGGGGGACCAATATCCTGGCGGGGAGATTTGCAAAGGCTACTGCGGAGACTTTAAACTAGAACGGTTGGGGGGAGGGACTCAAATAGAGAAAGCTAGTAGACAGTGTGTGAGGCAGGAGGCAGAGAAGGGAAGCACTCAGACCCAACATGCAGGGGGGAAAAGAAGAAAAAAAATAATAAACAGAGAATAAGAGGTGGTGGGTTTCTTAAATGTGTGAGCAGAGAGACAGAGGGGTGTAAAATGAGGGTAGAAGCAATAGGTAGCAAGGTGAAAAGTAAAAGTGGCAGGCAGACAAATCCAGGGCAAAAATAAAAAAGGGCCACTTTTCAACATAATTGTATAAGGGGTAAGAGCATTGTAAAAACAAGCATGAAGGCTTTGTGTCTCAATGCAAGGAGCATTCGTAATAAGGTGGATGAGTTGAATGTGCAGATAGCTATTAATGAATATGATATGGTTGGGATCACGGAGACATGGCTCCAGGGTGACCAAGGCTGGGAGCTGAACATCCAGGGATATTCAATATTCAGGAGGGATAGACAGAAAGGAAAAGGAGGTGGGGTAGCGTTGCTGGTTAGAGACGAGATTAACACAATAGAAAGGAAGGACATTAGCTTGGAGGATGTGGAATCGATATGGGTAGAGCTGCGAAACACTAAGCGGCAGAAAACGCTAGTAGGAGTTGTGTACATGCCACAAAATGCGTGCAACAAAGGTAAAACAGTTATAATGGGTGACTTCAATCTACATATAGATTGGGTGAATCAAAGTGTTAGCTGTGAGGAGGATGCTAGGAGGCTGCAAGGTGACTTGGATAGGCTGGGTGAGTGGGCAAATGCATGGCAGATGCAGTATACTGTGGATAAATGTGAGGTTATCCACTTTGATGGCAAAAACAGGAAAGTAGACTATTATCTGAATGGTGGCCGATTAGGAAAAGGGGAGATGCAACGAGACCTGGGTGTCATGGTACACCAGTCATTGAAAGTAGGCATGCAGGTGCAGCAGGCAGTGAAGAAAGCGAATGGTATGTTAGCATTCATAGTAAAAGGATTTGAGTATAGGAGCAGGGAGGTTCTACTGCAGTTGTACAGGGTCTTGGTGAGACCACACCTGGAGTATTGCGTACAGTTTTGGTCTCCAAATCTGAGGAAAGACATTCTTGCCATAGAGGGAGTACAGAGAAGGTTCACCAGACTGATTCCTGGGATGTCAAGACTTTCATATGAAGAAAGACTGGATAGACTCGGCTTGTACTCGCTAGAATTTAGAAGATTGAGGGGGGATCTTATAGAAACTTACAAAATTCTTTAGGGGTTGGACAGGCTAGATGCAGGAAGATTGTTCCCGATGTTGAGGAAGTCCAGGACAAGGGGTCACAGTTTAAGGATAAAGGGGAAATCTTTTAGGACCGAGATGAGAAAAACATTTTTCACATAAAGAGTGGTGAATCTCTGGAATTCTCTGCCACAGAAGGTAGTTGAGGCCAGTTCATTGGCTATATTAGAGAGGGAGTTAGATGTGGCCCTTGTGGCTAAAGGGATCAGGGGGTATGGAGAGAAGGCAGGTACAGGATACTGAGTTGGATGATCAGCCATGATCATATTGAATGGCGGTGCAGGCTCGAAGGGCCAAATGGCCTACTCCTGCACCTATTTTCTATGTTTCTATTAATAATGGTATAAGGAATCAAAGCACTTATACCAAAGGTGGCACTGGCACAATGGAAGAAAATAATATACGCATTACAAAAAGCTGAAATGGAAATAACTCAAGTATGTGTAGGGAAGAACTGCAGATGCTGGTTTAAATCGAAGGTAGACACAAAATGCTTGAGTAACTCAGCAGGACATGCAGCATCTCTGGAGAGAAGGAATGGTTGATGTTTTGGGTCGACACTGAAGAAGGGTCTCGACCTGAAACGTCACCCATTCCTTCTCTCCAGAGATGCTGCCTGTCCTGCTGAGTTACTCCAGCATTTTGTGTCTAACAAAAGTATGTGTTGGTGGGATCCGATGTCAACCAGCAACTGCAACATTGACTTCTGTAGATAATTACAGGGGGATAATTATTATTTGTCTGGAACAAGCAACTGAAGGCAAAATTTCACTTCCTTATTTTCAAGAAACATTTAAGTTTTCTCAATTGGTGCATTAGCATCCATCACAGTTTATAACTATTACACTGTTCCTCGTTTTATGGAGTCATTATGATAGTGGTATCCACATTAATGACATCCAGAAGAAATAACCAAAGTTATCCCCTTGGGTATGAATTCACAAAACCCTGCTGGACACAGATTATACCTCCTACCAGCTGCAGACTGCCTGGCCACTGTACCACTTGACACATTTGTAGTTAAGAAATACTATTTCAAACCAAATACAATAGTGTATCATGGGGAAATGGTTAACATACTTTCAGCTGTATTCTGGTTGAGACAACTTAAGGCAATAAACTTGCAGCCAGCTGAACATATCTGGTGTTCAAAGCAGTCATCTTTCGAGCTGATGTTTAACCTCGTGTTAGTCACTGCATGCCAGCGACTAATAAGAGTGAGCAATGCAGAATATACAAAGTAGCACATTACACAATCTTAAAACATTCCAAACTGTTTTACAATTAATGATATTTAAGCTTAGTCATCGTTGCGATATACAAAAAAGGTGCAGCTAATTTGCGCAAATTTGTTCCCACAAACAATGCAATCAGATTAAGACCATTTTTTACGAGCTCGTTTTAATATTTCATTATGAAGGCATCAACTCCAAGTGAGGCAAGTTGGAACACACTCCTTAATGTGTTTCAATTTCTGTAGTGGTTCCCAAGCCTACAACCTATCGATTTTGTAGACCAGATTCCTCAGCAAACTTGACAGGATCATTTGATGCAACACCAATCTTCTGAAAATCAGCAATGACACTAATGCTCAGGAATATGAGAAAAACAAAACTATGCAAGTTAGGTGATGCAGTATTTAACTGGTAGTTACCAGGGAAATTAAGAGTGACTAACTACCAATGGATATTACAATCCTGTAATAGTATAAAACAAGTTTAAAAGTTAGGATTATATTGAAAGAACATGCATTTTTGTATAACCCCCACATATTTACAATCAATGCAATATGCTTGACATTTGGGTATTACCTATTGCAATTTATTTGGGTTAGAAATACTACTAGAAACCAAACAAGCGTAACTATTTGAAGCATAACTAAAAAATAATGAAAGATAGGCACAAAATGCTGGAGTAGCTCAGCGGGACAGGCAGCATCTCTGGGGCGAAGGAATGGGGACGTTGCGGGTCGAGACCCTTCTTCAGTCAAAAGAATAAAGATGTGCTGTTTGTGTGAACTTTACATGTTCTTCCTGAAGCTCCATTAGTTTCTCTGGCATCCTCCAAACCCCAAAGACATGCAGATTGGTAATTGCACTCGAGGTAGATGAATGGTAGAATGTGTAGAGTGTTATTGGGAATTGGGGGGGGGGGGGGGGGGAAGAAAGAGAGAGAGAGACTGGTAGAGATTTCCTGTAAATGGGTGCACAATGATCAACATAAATTCATGTCATAGGAGCAGAATTATGGCATTTGGCTCATCAATTTCACCGCCATTCAATCATGGCTGATCAATCTCTCCTTCTCTCTCCTGCCTTTTCCCTGTAACCTTTGACATCCTTACTAATCAAGTAACTGACAATTTACTCCATTTTAAAAATACCCAAAGACTTGGCCTCCACAGCCGTCAGTGACAATTAATTCCACAGATTCACCCGGAGCATGGACTTGCTGGGGCAAACAGACCATTTTGTGCTGCACAGGAATATGCCTGGTTCTGTCAAACAGGAAACATTAGGATCAGCTGCATAAGGATACAAGACAACTTTTCCAAAGTTTCTTTTCAATATTTAAAATGGATAATTTATTTTGGCATATAATTTCACTTAAGATGATGGAAATTTCATGTTATGCAACTTAAAGACTATGAAAATTCCACACCTGTACAAAGGACAAATATATTGCTTGTCAGCACTACATTTTCCAAGAAATAACTATTCACAAGCTGACAAATGAAATTGTTAAAATATTCTTAACAGATTTTGCAAACTTAAGTACCATTTGTACAAATGTGATCTTTTCCCTTCACCATTTATTGACAAAAACACCAAAACGGTGTTGCACCAAACATTATTCCATTTATCCTGTATCTGTACATTGTGGATGGCTGGATTGTAATCATGCATAGTCTTTCCGCTGACTGGATAGCACACAACAAAAACGTTTTTCACTGTACCTTGGTACATGTGACAATAAACTAAACACAGTAGGTCAGCAGCATCTGTGGAGATGAAGGAATGGTTGATATTTCGGATAACCAGTCCTCATACGGGGGTCTTGACCCAAAGTATCAACCATCCATTTCCTTCACAGATGCTGCTTGACATGCGAAGAATTTCAAGATTGCAGATGCTGAAATCTTTAGCAACAAACACAAAACTAGAGGAACAGTCACACAATAGAATGAAATGGACAGATTACATTTTCCTCCACAGATGTTGAGTTCCCTCAACTGCGTTCTTCCAGCTATTTGCTTCAATGCTCAAATCATTGGCTAATGAGCAAATCAAACCATCAAGCAATCATTAGATTACCCAATTAAAAACAATATTTTAAATTCTGCATTACAATGAAGTATGAACAAAAATATGAGAGTTTTCCATTATGCTAAATTTCATATTAATGATCATCCTGATCTTTTGATTATTGATAAAGTTTTATCAAAACTTCTAGCTGAGTGGCTAAACATTTGCTAATGTATCGACCAACTGAGATGCTGGCAATGGGGCTATTATTAAACATTAAAAATTCAAAATGCTAAAATATTCTGCAAACAAAGTTGTCTGATGAAGTGACATTCCTGAAAATTTAGACGACAATAGTAAAATTTCAAAATGAGACATCTTAAATTCAAATGACCATTTGACTTGTACATTTAAGGTATAGTATTGAAAAGTTCTATTCCTTTTAAACCTGACCCCAAAATATCCTGCTAAACTATGATCAATCTGTGAAGAAAGTTATAGTCATCAATGATGTAATTTTCTGGTGAAGGAACAACCTTCAATTAGACAGTTTTCAAATAACTGATAGAACATTAGCAGCTCAATGGGATAAACCATTTGAATTAATAAATTGCAAAACTCAATAAACTTGAATAAAAATCTTTAAATAAAAGCTGTCATAGAGTTATAGAGTGATACAGTGTGGAAACAGACCCTTCGGCCCAACTTGCCTACATCGGCCAACGTCCCAGCTACATTAGTCCTACCTGCCTACGTTTGGCCCATATCCCTCCAAACCTGTCCGATCCATGTACTTGTCTAACAGTTTCTTAAACGTTGGGATGGTCCAAGCCTCAACTACCTCATCTGGCAGGTTGTTCTATACACCCACCACCCTTTCTATTTACCCCTCAGATTCCAATTAAATCTTTTCTCCTTCACCTTGAACCTATGTCCTCTGGTCCTCAATTCCCTACTCTGGGCAAGAGACTCTGTGCATCTACATTTGGTACTGTCATTTTCATTATGTTTACAGAACATGGAGCATCGTCATGGAGAAACTTTTATGGGTGATTTATAATCATTTAATTCATAGTTCCTTGTAATAATCATGATATTAAACTTAACTAATTTGAAGTTTATTTTATAACCTGCACAACTACTCCCGGTCTCATACTACGATGAGCAATGAGCCTTTCCCTATAGTTTGTGTTGGTGATGGCATAGTAATTCGTATAATAATAATAATAATAATAACTAACTATAATAGCACCAGGTTAACTCTTCCGCCTCCTACCTACAAACTGTACTGCATGGAGGGACAAAGTTTGGACAAGCAAATATTTAGCAGTACATTAACGACACGTTGAGACTTAATTTGCTGTTAAATTTATCTGGAAGAACATTGTTGCTTTAACCATAAATATCTACAACAAAATGAAGATATATTCACGTTGATTGGATTTTTTAGACCTCAAAGATCAATCAACATGAAATTAAATATTATGGAGGAAAGTAAATTAATTTTGTTTTGCAAAGTAGAATGTAGAGCAGAGAAAGGATAGTTTAATTGCAAATTAAGCAGATTTATCATTCATGTTAAAATGCCAACACAGATAGGGTCAAATGACAAATCGGGGCAGATTTTAAAGAACACACGAGCTCTTGGGCAGAATTAACTTTAATTTACAGTTTTGTGGGAAGTATTTATTACGGAGATTCAATTTCTCAGCTCATTGACTCCAAACGGAACTGGAATTGGAGGCAACTCTCACATCAGCAAAGATTTAGGCTTTTCAGCGTGCATTTCAGAGGGTCAGTTGTTCTCCTGAGGGAAATGGTATTAGAAATGATAGATGAAGAAATAGATGAAGCAATGGAAAGGAGTAAAGACAGCCTCACATGTAAGGTACTTTCTTCAGACTGTTGCCATTACAGAGAATAAACACCACTAATTGGCACGATTATATGATGAAGTTTATCGCCACTGCATGTTAAGAACAGGGAATAGTGATGTCCTACATCCCAAATGGCTGAGAAACTATTATTGGATAATCTACAAGATTAAGTATGGTCCCAGAAGGGCTGATATTATGCAGACCTTGAATAAGTAGTGTACATATCAGCATTTATGGTTTTACAAGATCACCAATATGACTTTACACTGAATTAAATAAAATTGTGATTAGTGCAAAACCATGCAAAATGTTTTGGCACATTCCAATGAATCATTCACTAATACTCTTATTTTATTAAAAAAGCCAAACTTTGCTGCCAAGTAAGAAATCCAAATAAGCAAGCAGTGAATGCGACAAGAAACACTACACTCAAGTCCCATTAATTTCTATGATCCAAAAATGGTATTGGCATTTCAATATATCAACAAGACAATTCATTTACTAGATATTCACATTATGGAATTGAGTAGATGGAGCCAAGATTGCATGCAAACCTAGAGACTTGCAATAACGTTGTTATGAAAAGAGATCACACTTCCTAAACACTACAATTTTTACAAATACACCTCAAATCACTACAATAAGAGGTCTTATATTAACCAATATCCTTAAATTAACTAAAATCAACATTTCGTCAAAAGAAATACAAGTAACTGCAGATGCTGGTTTACAAAAAAAGCCAGTGCAGTAGTAACTCAGCAGGTCAGTCAGCATCTCTGGAGAACTTGGATAAGTGATGTTTTGGAAGCTGTGCACATTTGGCATGACTCTCAGCAAGATTTTGACATTCAACCTGGAAAACTGATGAGCTAGGATAAGGCATTGAAAGTTACACCGCTGAATCTATTCAGAATTCAATCTTTTAAATTAGTTTCAATATTGCTGATCTACTTCACATAATGAAGGACCACTATCTTATGTTACAAGTGGAGCAAACATGTGCATTACAGGGAACTTCATTCAGCAGTCCATCTATAAACTTTTGTTTCATTTGTTCATTGACCACATTACAGATTTACTGAAATTCAAGCCTCCAGTTCAAAAACGTTCATAGAGGAATCATTTCCTTACAAAACAATTGGAACGATCGAGAACAAAGTTCTAGATCCACCAAAAAGTGAATAATGGTATGCAGTAGGTGAGAAGCATTTAGAAAAGACATCGTTAGCCACATTGTTACTAGTGGCAATATGGATAGATTGCTCTTTTGAAAATCATGCTTGAAAATAATTTAAAAATATATTAAAAGGCTTTTACCACAGAAATTGTAAAGCAATTCATACCATTTTATTCAAGCAAATTTAAAAAATACTATGCAGATTACAATCCATAAATGAACTAAAGTCGTGTGCCAAATAACTTACAGAATCTTATGCTGCTTAGAATTTGGATAGACATCTTGTGCATATCAAGTAACAAATGCGGACTTGACTTTGTTACAGTTAACAACTACCAGATTGTGCAGAATAATGTATTCACATTGTACTTTTTGAATTGTATAGTACAAGCAGGTTTAAAACAACACATGCACAAAATTTGCTATATATCCAACAATTTCCTCATCATTTAAAACCCGAGCACAGGAAGTCATTCCACCTTAACTAAACAAAGCATGCTGGAAACACTCAACAAGTCAGGAGGAATGGTGGAAAGATAAACAGAGTCAACATTTCACATTGAATACCTTTCTCTTTCCACACATGCTGCCTGACTCACCAGGCATTTCCCATTTTTATTTCAGGCAGGGTGACTTGGATAGGTTGAGTGAGTGGGCAGATGCATGGCAGATGCAGTATAATGTGGATAAATGTGAGGTTATCCACTTTGAAGGTAAGAACATGAAGACAGATTATTATCTGAATTGTGTCAGATTAGGAAAAGGGAAGGTGCAATGAGACCTGGGTGTCCTTGTACATCAGTCACTGAAAGTAAGCATGCAGGTACAGTAGGCAAAGAAGAAAGCAAATGGCATGTTGGCCTTTATAGCGAGAGGATTTGAGTACAGGAGCAAGGAGGTCCTACTGCAGTTGTACAGGGCCCTGGTGAGACTGCACCTGGAGTATTGTGTGCAGTTTTGGTCTCCTAGTTTGAGGAAGGACATTCTTGCTATTGAGGGAGTGCAGCAAAGATTCACCAGGTTAATTGACAGGATGGCGGGACTGACATACGATAAAATAATGGATCTGCTGGGCTTATATTCACTGGAATTTAGAAGGGTGGGAGGGGATTTATAGAAACATAAAATTATTAAGTGATTGGACAGGCTAGATGCAGGAAAATTGTTCCTGATGTTAGGGGAGTCCAGAACCAGGGGTCACAATTTAAGAATAAGGGGTAGGCCATTTAAAACTGAGATGAGGAAAAACGTTTTCACCTATTTTCTATGTTTCTATCCAGCATCTGCAGCTTTCTGAATTTCAACCATTCTACCCAAACTATAGTAGCTGATAATATTGATAACTCAATATAGATTGAAGCAGATAATTTAAGTGGATCAATTTTAAGCAGAAATACAAATTATCTGAATAGCGATGCATTGGAAAAGGCAGAAATGCAGAAGACCTGAGCATCCACATCTCAATTGTATAAAATGGAAACACGCCTTTGGCCCACTGCCTCGTTTGTAGATTAGTGGTAGAATCTGGAGGATTGGTTCGAATATGTCAAGAATAAATTGGGATAGGTGGAAATGCTTGATGGTTGGCATGGACTACATGCGTCAAAGGCTGGAAGTAATAAATAAAAGTTCAATATCCTAAATATTGTTAAAAAGGATAAAGATTTTCATTACAGTAGGTTTATTTTAGAAATTAATCAGCAACACATTTAAAGACACTCAAATTTTGTATATTTCTAAGTAATACAAAAGGAGATTTTTGTTGTCACATTTATAGAGATATACAGAGGAATTTATGGCAATGACAATCATGCTGAGATTAAGTGAAATTACAGTCTGGATTTTCAGGACAATACAAAATATCTATTTTGCAGTTCAAAACGCCATTTAACTTTTTGCTAAAATTGCAACATACAATCATGCAGCAACGCCTTTAGGCACACATATTTGTGTATCATCAGACCACTCACTGCCAACTAAACATCTATTATTCTTATGGTTTTATTGTATGAACCCTGCTCTCAAAGTTAAACCATATGCACTTCACTCATTTTAAAACTACATATACACTAATTGCTCAGTTAATATGGATAATAAGGAATCCAAGAAAAACAGGACAATAATTAATTCAATACAGTAGGATGATTTCAACATTTTTTAAAAATATGAAAAGTTGGCCCCATATTATAGAGATGTAATCATAAGCTTATACTTTGACCACATTTATAAAATACACAAATTTCCACTGCAATACAAGGTGCAAATGTGATTTAAAACACAAGAGTTTACAACAGTTCCTCTCGTTGAAACATTTAAAGTGTTGATTATGGGAGGTACAGTTAAAAAAAAAACTGACTTTCGTTTGTACAGTACTTTCTCATGATTTAAAAATTCTTAATTTTCAATGAAGCAAGGAAAATGTCAAGTGGGGGGGGGGCAGGGGAGAGGAGGGAGAGAAAGAATAATTTTGGTAACTTTTATCCATACTCATAAGAGTAATTAGGAGCAGCAACCATGATTGTTTCTTCACTTTTCTAGACAGGAGCAAGGAACCTCTCTCTCTTGCTTTAGTTGAGATCTGTTAAATCGTAAATTAGATGTCAAACCTGGAACTCCTGGCTTGTATGACCTTGTGGTGTTTCACCTGGTAAGTTAACTATTAGGCTATTATCTCATAATTACCTCACAGAGTTTAGTATGACATATGAAGTGACAGAGTAAAGATAAGTACAATAGATTCCACAAGCTTTTTATTCTAAATCATGAAGCTACAGGAAATGTGCAAGAGAAATTAAGTGTTTTCTTTGGGGCAAGGGACAAAGAGAGAACACAAGCAAGGGTAATAAATTAATTTGCAAGGTATTGACCAGTCTGAAAGAGAATGTTCACGATTTGAAATAAAGTTGGGTTTTCCTGGCTGCATGAAAAGAGTTGAGAAGAATTGTAGAGAACATCTTATGTTAAGCTGAATAGTAACTGAACTTTCTGTTTCCTACTTTAATTTTTATCACTCTGCCCGTTACCTCCTTCACTGTTACAATGAGGCTCAAGGCAAGTTAGAGATACATATCTTCTGTCTTAGAATGTTGCAGGCTTTTGGACTTCATGTCGAATTCTCCCATATTAGGTTACTTGTTTTTCCTGTCTATATCAGAACAGGCCATTTCTGGCATGTCATCCACTGATTTTTGCACGGTCTCCCTCGCTTTCACCCACCCCATTAGTACACCAACTATCGTAGTTCTGCTATTAATCACACATGAAACACCCACAGCTGCATAATCACCCTCTACCGTCCTAATTAACTCAATTGACCTGGTCTCAAAAGGAGACATAAAGCACTGGAATAACTCAGTGGGTCATGCAGGATCTCTGGAGACCATGGATAGATGATGTTTCTGGTCATCTGACTCTTCTTCAGACCTGGTCACATCCTGCCACTGATATATTCTCTTTGCCCTATTCATCTCCCACCATGTGCATTGCTATTTAAATATGACCTATTTTTTTGTGTGCAAATCGCCGAGTTTGGATGAAGGCTCTTCAACCTGAAAGTGAACAATTTCTTCTCTTACAGATGCTTTGTAACCTACTGAGCTTTTCCAGCATTTTCTGTTTATATTCCAAAGTTCAAGCACCTGCAGTTTAAATTTTTATTTTGCTTGCAATAATCCATACCTACTGAAGGATTAGGTAGCTTTTTAAACTATTAAATGTGCAAGAGATTGTTCATGAAAATTAATGCGGCAAGCAAGCATTGCAGGGAAATAAAAACAATATCAAATATCAGGAGTGTTGCCATTAGGTAGTATTAATTTAAAAACTCACATACATATTTATCATTTGCTATTAACCATTTGAGTTTGCTGTTCTAATCTACTACCTCATCATATCGGTAAACAGTTCATTGTGAAACATCAAGCATTCTTTGCTAATGTGCATACAGCATGGGTTGCAAGCTTAAATTAAATTTCTGGGCAATTGAATTTGGAATTAATACCATTTTACATCTATTGTGGTCCACATTACATAACAACCTTTCTCTCAATGTTAGCAAGACAAAGGAGATAGTGATTGACTTCAGCAAGCTTCAGCTACCCCAGTATATATTGATGGTGCCAAAGTAGAGATGGTTGAAAGTTTCAAGTTTCTAGGAGTAAATATCAACAACAACTTGTCCTGGACTATCCATATCTAAGCAATGGCCAAGAAAGCACGCCCACGTCTCTACTTCCTTAGAAGGCTTAGGAATGTCCTCAACCACTCTCACCAACTTCTACAAGTGTGCCATAGAAAGCATTTTATTGGAATGCATCACTGCATGGTTTGGGAACAGCTGCATCCAAGACTGCAAGAAGTTGCAGAGAATTGTGGACGCAGCCCAGACCATCACACAAACCAATCTCCTTTCCAGTGCCTCCATCTATTCTCCACACTTCCTCAGCAAGGCCATCAGCATAATCAAGGACGAGTCTTCTCCCTCTTCTCCTTTCTCCCATCACGCAAGAGGTATAGAAGTGTGAAAATGCATACCTCCAGATTCAGAGACAGTTTCTTCCCAGCTGTTATCAGGCAACTGAATCATCCTACCAACAACTAGAGCGCAGTGCTGAGTTACTGTCAACCTCATTGAAGATCCTTGGATGATCTATAAGAAGACTTTACTGGAATCTATCGTACTAAACGTTAGATACACACAAAAAGCTGGAGTAACTCAGCGGGACAGGCAGCATCTCTGGAGAGAAGGAATGGGTGACGTTTCGGGTCGAGACCCTTCTTCAGACTCTAAACGTTATACCATTTATCCTGCATCTGTACACTGTGGATAGCCCAGTTGTAATCATGCATAGTCTTTCTGCTGATTGGTTAGTATGCAACAAAAAGCTTTCCACTGTACCTCTATACATGTAACAATAATACTATCTAATGCAAAAAAGTAACACTTCAGCAAATAAGATTAAATGAGGGATGGAGTTTAAGTCTTAATTGCATAATTTTGTTTTATTTTAGCAATAAAATAAAAAATTATCACACCACTATATTATGTTAGGTAGACAAAAATGCTGGAGAAACTCAGTGGGTAAGGCAGCATCTATGGAGCGAAGGAAATAGGCAACGTTTCAGGCCGAAACCCTTCTTCAGACTGAGGGTTTTGGCCCGAAACATTGCCTATTTCCTTCGCTCCATAGATGCTGCCTCACCCGCTGAGTTTCTCCAGCATTTTTGTCTACCTTCGATTTTCCAGCATCTGCAGTTCCTTCTTAAAACTATATTATGTTAATATACTTAGAAGTTAAACATAAAATTGATTTCTCTACTAATAGGCACTATTTCCTTTTTGCTGCTCCGATAGTGGGTGCAGTGAATGTCACATGCATCAGCATAACAAAAGGATAACTGCTTCAAATTAGTTATCTTAAAACAACAGCGCTTAATGAAATTTATTTTCTCCCACCCAATGTAATATTAAAGGAAAATAATTTAAAAACAAACAGTGATGTCAAATCTACATTGAGATCATGAAAGTACATTACCCCCTCCCACCACCAACAGAGAGAGCCCAGCTAAATGTACAATGCTCCAGGAAAGGAACTCTGATAAATTCCAGGCACACAGGATAGGGTACGCTTACAGAAATGTACTGGGCATATTTCCATCGGGACATTTTAGTTGTAGTGTAACAAAATCTCTGCTAGATCACACGGGTGGGGGGTGGGAGGAGGAAGAAGTAGAACACAAATCAACCGTTTGCAGAAAACAGTTAAGAAACAAAACATAAAACTTCGCAACAAGACTGCCTAGATAATGATTTAATATTAACAATGTGACTGTTACTTTCTGGAAATTCACTTGAGATCAGCATCACATCCAAAATAAATAGTGAATTATACTTTTAATGAACATATTATTTTTCCTTTAAAAACAGAGTAAGGATGTTTTAAAAAAGGCAAAAAGACATGACAATCCAAATGGATCTGATTGCATTATTACAAGCAGGTCAATTGACAGCTCTGGCCCAAACTTGCCAAACAATCGATTAGCATTCAATTGTCTTTTCAATACAACAGTGACGTTGCAGTATATAGCAGGCCAACTAAACTACTATATCAAACTACTATAAACTATCAAGTATATTGTGATAGTCTACCTCTTTGGAAAATATTCAGCTATCTCTAAAAATAATAATGCCCTGTAAAATTTCATTTAGAACAAGCTTCATTATTGTGCAGCAGTCATATTTCTAACTTTAAGTTTTTACAGTTACTGACCATTTCAGCATTCCAATTTGTTTAGAGTGATTTTTAACCAGCCTGAAGTAAATGCAATCACATACTCAAGGGTTACTTCGGGTTCAACATGTTAATTTTACGATGAGGTTACCTGGCAAATAGCCAAATAAAAAGAGGCCCCATAATCTTAGCCTACCGTATTCCCCTGTTTTTCATTAATGGTGTAGTTCAAGATGTTTGGGGAGAAATACAATTAAAAGGGTATAGTTACAGACAGCCAATACCTTGGAAACCTCTGAACTTCAATCCAAAAGTGTAACAATAGATCATTTAAAACTATATTTTTGTGCACTGTTTGTGGTTTCTTAAGAGAACTTGTATAAAAGATTTCAGTTTAGCCTGGTCTTCCAAACTTCAGTTGCTGAAGAATATAACAGATTTAAAAGAAATATTCAATGTTTAAAATCACTGCATTTACTTAAATTAGTGCAGTATCCTTGCGTAAAATTTGCCAAGTATTAGCCAAAATCTCTGCCTGCATATAACACCACTTTTAAAATCACATCAAGATGCTTTTTATTAATTTCTACCTCAGAAAAATGGCCAATACTTGTAATCAAACAGAATTAAGGTACAAAAGTACAATTAGCAACTTTAAGAAATGTGCAACAGATTCAATTAGGATTTTACTTTGAGGTGAACATTTTTAAACCGAGAACTATCCAAGTTCACGTAAAGCGCAGAAGAGGTGCCAAATTAAAAAAGGTTGAGGCCAAATACAATGTTAGAGGAAGTTGTGAAAAATTCTGCAGTGGACTGAGGGAGAGCTGAGAAGGGGAGGAGAAAGCAAGGACTACCTAAAATTGGAGAAGTCAATGTTCATACCGCTGGGGTGCAAACTGCCCAAGCAAAATATGAGGTGCTGCTCCTCCAATTTACGGTGGTCCTCACTCTGGCCACTGGCTCCACCTCTTCCTTTCTTCTTCCCGCCCCCCTCCTCACCCTCACATCAGTCTGAAGAATGGTTTCGGCCCGAAACGTTGCCTATTTCCTTCGCTCCATAGATGCTGCCTCACCCGCTGAGTTTCTCCAGCATTCTTGTCTACCTTCGATTTTCCAGCATCTGCAGTTCCTTCTTAAACATTAGTGAAACACAGCATCAGTTTCCAACTGTACAATGACAATACCATTCTTTCTGACTACCAATTCTGAATTTCTCTACTATCACTGAACTAGCAGTCTCCATCATCATTAAATTATTAGGCCACTTGTGTATGATCCAAAACTAGAGCAGTTTCCTCCAAATATTGGGAAGATCTTTAATCCACTTAAAAAAGACACACTCCAGTCACCAGTTTTATTTCTCATTTATTACAGATACTCCCCGATTTACGATGCTTCGATTTACGATATTTCGACTTGATGATGGTGCAAACGCTCGGCAACGGCAGCAAGCCACACTTCATTTCTTGTCACATGATCACATTGTATTAAATGCGTTTTCTATTTACGATGGGTGTATCGGAACGTAACCCCATCGTAGGTCGAGGAGCAGCTGTATATTGTTTACAGTGTACTATGTTTACATATTCTGTTGTGCTGCTGCTTCATTGTTCTATCTGGGACAAATGACAATAAAACACTCTTGACTTCCCTATAAACCTAATCCAGATTATTCACAACCTTAATGTTGTATTTCACCAGAGATTAAATAAAAACCACATGCGCAATGACTGCTTATTTACAATCCATAATATCAACCAATTGCATAATAACATAAGAAGGTACACAAAAATGCTGGAGAAACTCAGCGGGTGCAGCAGCATCTATGGAGCGAAGGAAACAGGCAACGTTTCGGGCCGAAACCCTTCTTCAGACTGATAGGGGGTGGGGAGAAGAAAGGAAAAAAGGCGGAGGAGGAGCCCGAGGGCTGGGGGAGGGGAGGAGACAACCAGAGGGCTGATGAAGGGGAAATTGGAGGAAATGCACCTCATATTCCGCTTGGGCAGTCTACATCCTGGGGGCTTGAACATTGAATTCTCCCAATTCTGCTAGCCCTTGCTGTCCCCTCCCCTTCATCAGATCTATTCATTCAACGCCTCTGTATTCACTGGTTTATATTGGCTTCCAATTAAGCAATGGGTTCCATTTTAAAAAAATCCCAGGCTGATTTTCAAATAACTAAGCCTTTACCTCGACACATCTGTTGCTTTGAAAAAATGCGAACTTTTAAAATAAATGTACTTCTCCAAGTTTTTTCTGGCTAGAAATTCCCTCCCTCCACATTTTATTTTGGCTTTCCTCCATTCAAAACATTATTTTGACCATAACTTTGGTTATTTCCCCCAATATTTGCTTATGCGGCTATGTCAAGTTAGGTTTGACAATAGTTTGAATGCATAATTCAGGATTTTTTGTAATAAACCACATTAAAGTTGCTACACAAATACAAATTCTTCTTGCATTTGTGTAAATGACTATTAGAAGAAAAAAGCACATTGTTTCTGCTATAAATTTCAAAACCGAACAGCTCTGCCAACTTGATCACTGGTACAATTGTGTTTTTGAAATCATAATCTTTTGTATTTTTGGCATCATATTCAGCACCGACATTGTGGGCCAAATGGCCTGTTCCTGTGCTGTAACTTTTCTATGTTCTATGTCTCATCTGTTTTCAGTATCCTTATTTTAAGTAAAGCATATGCTACCTGCAGATGGAACATCAGGCACAATTGCAGCAAATTGAAAATTATTAACTAAAGATGATCAGAAGAGAAACATCAATCTGGTTAAAATAGATTTTATTTTAAAACCATCATGAATGTCTGGCTGGAGGAATGCAGAAGAAATGGAAGAACACCCAAAGAAGTACTCAAATGGGAACGCAACATGCAAGTATCAATCAACTATAGATCGATCATGCCTTTTTAGTTGTTCATTTGTTTTTATTTCATAATTTGGGGAACCATCACATTCCATCGCCAGTATAAAAAAAGGCACCTGCTATACTCTCAATTTTTAAGTTAACTTGCACTAGTACAAATGACCACCCATTTAATCTTATCCATGATTAGGCAAGACAAGCAGTTGATATAAGTAGCTAATTTTAATCCTTTCACAATAACTATACAAGATAGAATATTAATCTAATCAATATTTTTGATTAGTTTCTTTCCACAACATGGGTAGATCAGGAAGACACAAGGGACTGCAGATGCTGGAATCTTGGGAGAAAAACAAAGTGCTCGAAGAACTCAACAGGTCAGACAGTATCTGTGGAGGAAAATGGACAGCCACCATTTCAATGAGGACCCTTCTTCAGACAGATTTTAAAATGGAGACTGAAAGGCTCTGACCCAACACGCCATCTGCTCATTTTCTTCTGCAAATGCTGCCCGACTTGCAGAGTTTCTCCGATTCAAATGATTTGACAATGAAAATGGGATCGCATTCTACCAAACTTTCCTGGAATAAAAGTGAAGACCTCATGCTTTATTTCCAATTTTTAGATCTACGTATAAAACAGCCAAATCAAAATTTTATACACTGACTTAAAGTATTGTCAGTATATTTAAGGGCCTGTCCCACTATACGAGTTTACCCAAGAGCTCTCCCGAGTTCTAAAAAATGAAACTCGTGGTAAGCACGTAGAATGTACGTAGCGGGTACGTCGGAGCTCGGGACGTCTCTTAGCGGCTTGTAACGCTAACGGCAGGTACTCTGGAAACGCAGTAAGCTCATGACGTTTTTTCAACATGTTGAAAAATGTCCACGAGAGCCCCGAATACTTACGAGCGGCTATTACCGTAATTCTCCGAGTTCGAATCAGGGGAAACTCGGGAGAACTCTTGAATTACCTCGTACAGTGGGACAGGCCCTTAAACCAGCCAATTTCCCTCTACCAACACTCTCCTCCACCTAGCTGAGCTGGTCCTTACTCTTTACAACTTCTCCTTCGACTCCTCCCACTTCCTCCAAATCCAAGGTATAGCCATGGGCACTCATATGAGCCCCAGCTGTGCTTCCCTCTTTGTAGGGGATGTCAAACAATCCCTGTTCTAGGCGTACAATGGCCCTATCCCCGAACTCTACCTCCACTACAATGACGACTGCATCGGTGCTAACTGCTGCACCCATGCAGAACTCACTGACTTCATTAACTTTACTACTAATTTCTATCCTGCACTCAAATTCACTTGGACTATCTCCAACATCTCCCTACCGTTTCCTGATCTCACCGTCTCCATTACAGGAGACAGACTATCGACTGACACCTATTATAAATTCTACCGACACGCACAGCTATCTCGACTACACTTCTCCCCACCCTGCTTCCTGTAAAGATGTTATCCCCTACTCCCAATTCCTCTGTATACGCCGCATCTGCGCCCAAGATGAGGTGTTCCATATGAGGACATTGGAGATATTCTTTAGAGAACGTGGATTCCCCTCTTCCATCATAGATGAGGCCCTTATTGGGTCTCCTTGATATCCTGCTCTTGCTCCCGCCAGTCGCAACATGGACAGTCCCCCTAATCATCACCTTCCACCCCATCAACAGTCGCATACAGCACCTAATCCTCCGACATTTTCGCCAGCTCCAACGGGATCCCACCACTAGCCACATCTTCCCATCTCCACCCCTTTCCGCTGAGACCGTTCCCTCCGCAACTCCCGGGTCAACTCTTCACTTCCCACCCAAACCAGCCCCTCCCCAGGTACTTTCCCCTGCAACTGCAGGAGATGCAAGCCTCGTCCATATACCTCCCCCTAGACTCCGTCCAAGGACCCTGACAATCTTTTCAGGCGAGGCAGGGGTGCACTTGCACCTCCTCCAACCTCGTCTACTGTATCCGCTGTTCTAGGCGTGGACTCCTATATATCGGCGAGACCAAGCACAGGCTCAGAGATCGTTTCGCTGAACAACTCCGCTCAGTCTACCTAAACTTACCTGATCTCCCGGTTGCTAAACACTAACTCCCCCTCCCATTCCCACACTGACCTTTCTGTCCTGGGCCTCCTCCGTTGTCAGAGTGAGGCCCAGTGCAAATTGGAGGAACAACACCTCATATTTTGCCTCGGCAGCTTACACCCCAGTGGTATGAACATTGACTTCTCTAACTTCAAGTAACCTTAGCTTTCCCCCCTCTATCCATCACTCCCACTTCCCAGTTATGCGACCAGTCCGATTGTCTCCGAGTACATTTTATCTGTGCTTTGTGGTTACCTTCTCCCAGCTAACAATGATCTATTCTATATTTTCCTTGACCCTCATCCCCTTTGTCCTGGTTTCACACCTTACACGTTCTTATTATGTATCTCCCTCTTCCCTGACATCGGTCTGAAGAAGGGTCTTGACCCGAAACGTCACCCATTCCTTCCCTCCAGAGATGCTGAGTTACTCCAGCATTTTGTGTCTAGCGAAAGTATTAATAACTTGGGTTGACAAGATGGCAGCCAAACGTAACAAGGAACTGAACTTTTTCTGCTTTTTTCACTCTGTACCACCATTCCCAAATTAATTCAAGGTGCCATACTTCCTTTATTCTGGCCTAAAACACTCCTTTACTTCCTTATTCCAAAGATACTGTAATTGCAAATTAACCAAGTATTGTTGCATCTGTATTGGGTTTACCAAAGCTGCTTTTGGTGGAATGGGCTAACTGTTTATATCAAAGAAAGGAGACAGTGCAGGTTTATCCTGGGATGACAGATATGTCCTAGGAGCACATATGGAAAAATAGATGTCTTACAAACTGTCTTGGTTGTACCAAGGACCTCAGGCTTTTTTGCACTAATATTGTTTTTTTTTTAATTTATTGATTTTTTTTTGTTTATGTTATCCGAGTACTGTGTTTACAGACCTGTTATGTGGCTGCAAGGAAGAATTTAATTGTTCAATTTTCAGTACATAAGCAATTAAACATCTCTTGGGATATGCCTAAATTCACAGGAACTTAAAATAATGAGGGGATCTCACTTAACTGCAAGATTCTAAGAAAGATTGAGAGGGCAGATGCCATGTTTCTGGAACAAGGGGACACTCTTAAAATGAGCGACCAACATTTAAATCTGAAGAGTAAGAGATGGAAAATTACATTAGGTAAATAAAATTCAATGATCTTTCCAAAAGATAGCAACTACAGTGAACCTTCATTGTTACGGACCTCTTTATAATGGATTTTTGTTATAGTGGATGGTCCGACAGAACTTCACTGCTGGGCCAGACTGCGACGCTACCTCTGGTCTGCATCGCCTCCCCGGCTCCTAACATGCCAGGCTGCTGACACCACTCACTCCCTGCCCTCGTTGCTTCCCCGGCCGCTTTCAGGCATGTCCTGCTGCCACCACCGCTGGTCCACACAGCTTCCACCGACGACCCTTACCTGCATTCCGGTCGCTCGCGGGCTAACACCAATGACTCCAACCATCCTTACCTCTCCCCCTACCCCAGTAGGCCGGGCCATCAACTCACTTAGTTTCCAGTCCCAGACCGAAAGTCTGAAGAAGAGTCTCAACCCGAAACGTCGCCTATCCATGTTCCCCAAAGATGCTGCCTGACCTGCTGAGTTACTCCAGCGTTTTGTACCCTTTTACGTATTAACCAGTATCTGCAGTTGTTTGTTTCTACTACCTATACATTGATAATCCCTTTCTCAGTTCTAGCGGACACCATTCCCGCCCCCACTCCTCACTTTGATCTGTTATATTGAGGGTTTGCTGCAAAACCATAATAAACCTACCACTCAAAGCTGGTTAGCCCAATTAGCTTTCAATTGGAAAATTCCACCTCTGCAGAAGATTAGAATCCTTACAATCTATAAATACCCCTCTGCTCCAACGGCCTTGGATACAGTCATAATTCGGGGGCGGCACGGTGGCACAGCTGTAGAGTTGCTGCCTTACAGCGTGAGCAGCACCGGAAACCCAGGTTCGATCCCGACTATGGGTGCTGCCTGTACGGAGGTTATACATTCGCCCCGTGTGCGTGGGTTTTCTCCGAGATCATCGGCTTCCTCCCACATTCCAAAGACATACAGGTTTGTAGGTTAATTGGTTTAGTATAATTGTAAACTGTCCCTAGTGTGTGTAGGATAGTGGTAATGTGCGGGGATTGCTGGTCGGTGCGGACTCGGTGGGCCGAAGGGCCTGTTTCCGCTCTGTAAACAAAATTCCAACCTCTTCCAGTTTATTACCACATCATTCTTGAAATAATAATCCTCTCTATTACCTACAAAGTACAATAAAACATAATCCAAATTGGAGGAGAATTTGCTGTTTTTCCAGATGTTTTGATTTATACCTCCACAATCTTAATAAAAAAATGTTTTTAAACAGATTGATACTAAATTTTGCAATGAACCAAACAAAGGGGCATGGGTGTGGTAAATGGAGCCCACAGCCAGTGACAACAGAGCTGAGGAACTGCGGCAAGTAAAAAGTGCCTTGGAACCCAAGTTTTGGTCACAGAGGGAGCGTGGCAACATTATCTCGTGAGCCAAATGCTTCATCATCAGGATTTTCGAATTGTTCGACAGCAGGTTATCAGAGTTTAATTATAATTCACACCCAACTTCTTATCTGTGCCAAATGTGGCCAATGGGTAGCACTAAACAACCACTTTCCCCCCCCAAAGGTCTGTAGATAATGGATTCAATTTCCACTACAAAGGCTTCAGCTCCATGTTGTGCCGAGCCAGTGATGTTGGGAGATATAATAGTAAGATTAAACGAGAACTTACCAGTTTGAAGTTTGATCTTTATTTTATGAGGAGTAACGTTGAGGGATTACGTGAAGAAGACCCCGTCCAGCCGCACACGCGTCAATCTTTCAAAGCAGCGGAGTGACAATCACAGACGATAATTACTGAAGTATGATAGTAAGATGCATAAAGACTTAGAACTACCAGCTTGATCCTTTTATGAGGGTGGGAGCGGAGGGCACGTAATCCCTCAACGTTACTCCTCATAAAATAAAGATCAAACTTCAAACTGGTAAGTTCTCGTTTAATCTTACTATTTTACTTCGGAGTCACGTGAGTGACTACGTGAAGATTTCAAAGCTCTGTGATTTCACACCGTGGATTAAAATCCAGGTGCTCACTGCACTGATTGACTCTATTTGAGTAAGCACAATCAACAATGCATAACCACAACATTAAATGTAATCAGTTAATGGTTTTATTTATTTTAATAAAAGTAACAAAATTAGGCCCATTTATTATAATGGGGGATTTAATACTGTATCCCGCACGGCATCACCAAACCCTCTGAGATCTTTAATCTCCTTATGGTAATACTTGTGAAACATCTGTTCACTTGCCCATCCTGCGGCCGCGAGAATAAGGTCTATTGTCTGAATCCCTGGCCGCTGATGTTGATGCCGCCCTGGTGGAATGAGATTTAAATTTATCATTATCAATACCTGAATATCTCAACACCTGTTTCAACCATCGTGAAATTGTTTGTGTTGACACTTTCTTATGAGGCTTTTTATGACTAATGAAAAATGCCAATTCGGTGCCTCTTAAAACTTTTGTTGTTTCTATGTAACATTTCACATATGTTACTACACACAGTCGTGGATCTGTAGGATATGATAAAAATTCCAACTTGCATCCTGTGAACCTAGGTCTACTTTGCTTCAGTAAATCATAGACATAGAATGTCACGGCATTTGGCCCTACTTTCATTCTATCAATTCTGAGTTTCTGTAATGTTTGAACTCTCTGAGCTGAAACTAATGCCATGAGCATAACCAATTTCATGGTGATTTTGGATAATGACAGTTTCAACTGGATTCCAATTCCTTAGCAACATCAGTACATCTTTTACATTCCAAATTTCTGTATACCTAGGTCCGGGAAGATTAGAGTTGAAAATTCCTTTCATAAACCTACAGACCCAAGGATGTGCTCCTATTGGAGTTTGTTCTGATTCACTGCTTAAATATGCAGAGAGTGCACTTCGTGCAGTATTAATTGCACTATAATTTAATTTTAATTCATAGTATAGAGTAGAAAGGAACTCTATTACATCTGAAATTTCTGCTGGGTTATATGTAATATGTTTCCCTGAACAAAACTCCTCCCATTTCTTTATATAGGAGATGTACTGCTTGTGGGTACTATTCCTCCAGGCTGTTGTTATAACATCCACCGTACGGTCTGATAATCCTTTTCCAAGATATGGCCTTCTTAGAATCTGCAAATCAACAAACTAATATGATCATGTAAAGGATGTGGTTCATCAGTCACAGGGTGTACAAGCAGTTTAATCTGCTTTGGAATAACCATAAGGGGTTTTTTGATTATTTTTAACACCAGTGGGTACCATAGCTGTTTAGGCCAATCTGGTACTACCAAAATCCCTGAGGGTGAATCTTGTTTAATTTTCTGTATGCATCTGTGGATTAAACAAAATGGCGGAAACGCATACAGAAACATACCACACCAATGTAGCGAGAAAGCATCCACCGCTACTGCTCCAGGATCAGGTTCCCATGACACATACTTAGGCAAACTGGTGGTTCAATCTTGATGCAAACAGATCAATTTCTGGCATTCCAAATTGTGTGATAATTTGTGTGAATATTTTCCGATTTAACATCCATTCTGTATTATCATTAAATTTACGTGATCTTTTGTCTGTAATTGTATTAAATTTACCTGGTAAATATATTGCTGACAGCCAAATTTTCCTGGCAATACACCAGGTCCAAATTTCATTCGCTAATTTATCACATGATTCTGATTTTATACCACCCATGTGATTTATGTATGCTACAGCTGTAGTATTGTCAACCTGTACCTGAACATTCACATTTCCCATATCAGTGCAATAAGCTCTAAGGCCGTAAAATGCGCCTAATAGCTCTAGGTAATTGATTCCCAGATTTTCCAGCAAGGGTACTTCATTCACATTCCACCTACCTCCACAGCTGGAAATCATGTTAGTAGTGCCGCAACCCAGCGCACTTACATCAGTCTGTAGAGTGACAGAAGGTGTTTCTACCAGAACTCTTCTGGAAGCATTAGAAACATTGTTAATCCACCATTCTATTTCTGTAATGGATTAAATTGTTAATTTCATGGGCCTGTAAAAATGCCCTCTATTCATTTTTAACGCTTGTACCTTAGCTCTCTGTAAACATTGATAATGCAATGGTCCAAACGTGACCGCTGGAAACCCTGCAATTAATTTGCCTAGCAAGCTTGCCACTTCTCTAATTGAAGGTGTGTCCTCGTTAATGAGTTTTATGCAACCTTCAATTAACTGCAGCTTTTATCTTTTGGCAAAGTAATTACCATGTGTTCGGAGTTAATTGTGAACCCTAGGTAATCAATCTTTTTGCTTGGTAACAATTTAGATTTTTGTAGGTGAATAATGAAACCTAATTTCTCAAAAATGTATTTGATTCTGGATACTGACAATTTTGCAGCAGCCAAAGTGTCCCCTACAATGAGGATATCCTCTAAATAAGCCATTAATACATGGCCCTCAGCTCTTAACAGAGCTAAAATTGGTTTGAGCAATTTAGTGAATAATCTTGGTGCTGAAGTCAGACCATTGGGCAATGCTTTAAATTGCCATAACTGACTCATCCATCTAAATTTCAAATATCTTTGATCATTACCATGCATTGCCACGGAATAATATGCATCTTGCAGATCTATGCTTGCCATGTAGCAATTTGCTGTGATTAGCTGAATTGCATTAGTAAATGTTTCCATTTTGAAATGTTTGTATTGTACATAAAGGTTAAGATTTGTCAGATCCAATATGATTCTACATCCACCATCCTTTTTTGTTCTTGGAAAAATATTTGATACAAACTGATGGTGTTGTTCTACTGACTTCTCTATTACCCCCTTTTTGGTTAAAGTTTCTAATTCTCCTTTGATCAACATTCTCTTCTTTTGAGAAAATTCGTGACCAGTTTGAATTTTCTTGCCTTGGAGGATCCAAATGTGGATAGAAACTCAATTTTGAATCCTACAATGCTATTTAGAATAAATGAATCATTTATTATTAACTGTCATTCTTTTAGGAAGAATCGTAACCTTCCCCCTACTTGTGAATGTGAAACATTTATTGTATTCCTTACCAGACCAGGACCCCCTACCTTGGGGTTTGCCACCGGCAATTGTCCGCTTCTGGTAGGCACATTGTAACCTCCACGTATCCCCGGTGCAGCACGCCAACGTGTATACGAGAATGGTCGGCTTGTTCCTTCTCCAGCACCAGTATTCCGCCTGTAGGGATACTGCCTTCGCACCGCTCTGCTCATCATCGGTGGTTTCATCATCATGCCACTCAAGGTTCTTGACTCCAAACAGCAGCTTAGGCATTTGTATGTTGGTTGGTTTGCAGAGCCCTGCATACTTAGGATGAATATTTGGTCTTATTGCATTTTTACAAATATAATTTATTTCAAAAATGTGCACCACACATCAGTGCTAGAGCATCTTGTTGTGAATCTGATACATAATCATCATCCAAACCTCTGGCAAATGCCGTGATGCCTGACCCCAGCAATTTCAATACACGTTGCAATTTCAATTCTTGTGAGCGTAAACCAATGCTCAAATAACCCCAAATCAAGTTATTTACTGCTGAAACTGTCAGCAATTCACAATTTGCTGGGGCCTCGTACTGTTTCATAGTCTCATCCATAGTTACTTCCTGGAGCTGATGGGAGAGTAGATAGTTTATAGTCATTGCTATTTCCTCCCTCAAAGGTTCCCCCTTTATTCTAGGAACAGCAAACTTTTGTGCTAGTCCAGGAACTTTCAGCTCTGATAATGGGCTCTCATCCTCATAGAATTCATCTTCTGAATCTAGATGTTCCTATTCAGGTTTGGTAAATTCTGGCTCCCCTGTTTTAGGTAAGTCTATGGCAGATTCCCCCTGCGCGGGCTCTCTAATAGGCCCACGGATAGGCAGCCCTGTTTCAGATGCTGCTGGCGCTGGCTCAACTCTAGGCCAACGCTTCATAATTTTCCCTTTAGGAACTTTCGGTGCTGGCACATAAGTACGTTTGTACTGTCTTTTTTGAGACATTTCTGGTACTGGCTCTTCAGTAGGCCAGCACATATACTGCCTTTTTTCAGGCATTTCTGGCACTGGCTCTCCTGTAGGCCAACCACTGTAATACCTTTGCACAGTCATTTCTGATGGCTCTCCTGTAGGCCACCCTTGTGCCTGTCCCAACCAAGGCACACCCTGTGCTGTATCCTCCATTGGCCAACACCGACCTGATTCCTCCTGTGGGGGTTCTTTGTAAATCCCCATCAGGAGCTCTAAACTGGCGACCCTTGCAGCCAAAACGTTTTCTGCTGTATGAGGGTATACCTCCGGGTCTGACTCTTCCGAGTCTACAGGTCGGGCCGACTTTTGTCCAGACTTGCGCCCCGTCGCCGGCGGTTTAATGGCACATTCGACCGTAACGGGAGTTGATGGCTTCGATGCCACTGCCTCCTCTTCCTGACGCCCGCTACCCTTAGCATCGGGGGTTTTACCTGCGGTGCGTCCCTGGCCTCTCCTTCCCCTACGCTCTTTCTCCATTCTGAGTTTGTGTGGACCTCTGCCAACACGTCTGAGCGGGAAGAAAAGCGCCCTGTAAGTAAAAGCGAAACCACTTACCTTGTCCGATTTTTACTTTAACTTTGCTTTTTACTCACCGCTGGAGGAGCTCCTGCTCCTCCACACACGGTCATGAACGCTATGCGTCTGATCGATAATGATGCGTGTGCGGCTGGACGGGGTCTTCTTCACGTAGTCACTCACGTGACTCCGAAGTAAAATTGTTGTTGATGTATTAATCATTTAGTCTCTCATGTAAAATATAATTATTTTATTGAACAAGAGTTCTCCCTGCTTCTAGCCAGACTTACATTTAATGCTGTGGTAGCAAGTTATCACCTTGCTGTGCAGAAATTAACCTTTGTTTTTTCTGCCTTACATCAGAGATTAAACTTTAAAACACTGAGACATGCTAAATAAAAGACGATGAAAATGGTACATTTTTTCCTTTTGCACCTCCCTTCGACCTCTTACAGTGCCCTCCATAATGATTGGGACAAAGACCCATCATTTATTTATTTGCCTCTGTACTCCACAATTTGAGATTTGTATAGAAAAAACCACATGTGGTTAAAGTGCACATTGTCAGATTTCATTAAAGGCCATTTTCATACATTTTGGTTTCATGATGTAGAAATTACAGCTGTGTTTATACATAGTCCCCCCCCCCATTTCAGGACACCATAATGTTTGGGACACATGGATTCACAGGCATTTGTAATTGCTCAGGTGTGTTTAATTGCCTCCTTAATGCAGGTACAAGAGTGCTCTCAGCACCTAGTCTTTCCTCCAGTCTTTCCATCACCTTTGGGAACTTTTATTGCTGTTTATCAACAGGAGGACAAAGTTGTGCCAATGAAAGTCAAAGAAGCCATTATGAGACTGAGAAACAAGAACAAAACTGTTAGAGACATCATCCAAACCTTAGGCTTACCAAAATCCTTGGAACATCATTAAGAAGAAAGAAAGCAATGGTGAGCTTACTAATCACAAAGGGACTGGCAGGCCAAGGAAGACCTCCACAGCTGATGACAGAAGAATTCTCTCTATAATAAAGAAAAAAAAACAAACACCTGTCCAACAGATCAGAAACACTTTTCAGGAGTCAGGTGTGGATTTGTCAATGACCACTGTCCGCAGAAGACTTCATGGACAGAAATACAGAGGCTACACAGGGCTCGAAATTAGCGGTTGCCCGGGTGCCATTGACCACCCAAAGTGCCGGGCAACCTAAACGCCGACTCATTTTGCCCGGCTTGGCAAGCAGATACTAGTTTATACCGATAGGCACAAAAAACAGGAGCAACTCCGCGGGTCAGGCAGCATCTCTGGAGAATAGGAACGTGACGTTTCGTGTCGGCGGCTATATTCCTCTGGAATCTTTGATTGCTGAACATAAATACTAGGTGCATGGTGACGAAGGGTCGGAGCGAATGATGGGCCCCGAACAGCGGCAACAGCGGCCGCGACAGCGGCTCCACCGGCTCCTCCTCCCGCACCCCACCCGGCGGAAGGAGGCCTCCCTCTCCCTCTCTCCCTCTCCCGGCATGCGAGAGGGGTTGTTTTGTAAGCGCCGTTGGCGGATTTGCAAGCAGCGGCCGCTATCGCCCTGATAACGGCCGCTGCTTGCAAATTTGCCAACGGCGCTTTCAAAACAACCCCTCTCGCACGCCGAGGCCGGGAGGAGGGAGGGAGGGAGGGAGGTCTCCTTCTGCCGTCTGAAGCAGCTGTAGGACAGATCCTATAGCAATAGGATCTTTGAGCTGTACCGCTCGGCCCCGCACCTCACTGTTGGCTGGCGGAGGAGGGGAGGCGGTGGCGAGGAGGTCCCAACCGCCTCCCCCTTTGGCGGCGGCACTTTGACGTTGGACAGGGACGGCCAAGGCAGTGGGCGATGTTGTCCGAGGAGCGCTGACCTTCCTTCCTCCCCACCTCCTCTGCCCCCCCCCCCCCCGTCTCTCTCTCTCTCTTGTACGCCCCCCTCCACCCCTCTTATCCTGGGACCCCTCCTCTCCATCCCGCACTGATCTCCATTCCCTCCTCTATTCAGTCCTCACTGACCCCCTGTGCTCCTCCCCCCCAATCTATTCATCACCCTACCCACCTCGCATTGATTCTCCTGCCACCCCCTCCCATCCATCCTACACTGGTCCCCCAATTCATCCTGTACTGACCCCCCTTCCCATCCATCCTGCACTTCTCCCCCCATTCATACTGCACTGATCCTCCCATTCATCCCGTACTGACCCACCCTCCATTTACCCTGCACCAATTCCCCCATCCATCCTGTAGTGATCTCCCCATTCATCTTTTACTGATCCCCCATTCATCCTGTACTGATCCCCCCATGCATCCTGTACTGATCCCCTCATGCATCCTGTACTGATCCCCTCATGCATCTTGTACTGATCCCCTCATTCATCCCGTACTGATCCCCCTTTCATCCTATACTGATCCCCCTCATTCATCCTGTAGCGATCCCCCATTCATCCTGCACAGACCCTCCGATCCACACTGTCCTGACCCCTCCCCACCCATTCATCCTGTACTGATCCCCCCCATTCATCCTGTGCTGACCCCCCCATCGATCCTGTTCAAGAAGAATGGGGAAAACAGTCTGAAGAAGGGTCTCGACCCGAAACGTTGCCTATTTCCTTAGCTCCATAGATGCTGCCTCACCCGCTGAATTTCTCCAGCATTTTTGTCTACCCCCATTCATCCTGTACTGATCCCCCCCATTCATCCTGTACTGACCACCCCCTTCCATCCTGTACTGATCCCCCGATTCAACACCACTGACATCCCCGTGCTCTCCCCTCACAATTTTACATACTCCAACCAACACGTACGAATTCACCTGCCTCAATCCATCCATTCCGCACCGATTGCCTTCTCAACCCCCCCCCCCCCTCCGCCATCTATCCACCCCGCACTGATTCACACACCCCCTGACCCTATTGTGCTTCATGGTCTTCAGAGCGAACATTGACTATGTTTGATAACGGAATGCAATCAAATGTGTTTTAATTCCTAATGTTATTATTTGTTTTGACACCTTTAAACATATTACCAAAAGAACATTTGCTGCAGTTATGTCCTTTGGCCATCTCTTGTCAGTTAGTGTAATGTTTAACCTGTCAGATGGGTATAGTCGGTTTTAACAGCTATTATCATAAAATGCCTTTAGAAATGTCCTTGCAACCTGTATATTCTGTTATGGATAAATTATGTGGGAAGCCAGAGTGTTTCTGTGCCAATAGCAATAACGACCCATGCTATGGCCATGTCATGGTAATTTTCGGTCCTTCACAGAAAACGTGCTTGCATCAATCTGTAGTGTGCATGGTTAAGCATATATGTTACCATGGTCCAGGATTTATTGACACAGGTTGATCATTTGCTGAATAATCCAACCACATTTTTGTTTGGAAGTGGAAAGAACTAATAGAAATTGCATTAATTGCAATGTGTAAAAAGAGTTGAGATATTGTATTATAATTTTGCTGCATGTCATTGTGGTATATATCATGTCTTGATTGATGAACATGTTTAGTTTGTGAGTTATTTGAAGCAGAAATAATATGTGAATGTAGACAAAAGTGCTGGAAAAACTCAGCGGATGCGGCAGCATCTATGGAGCGAAGGAAATAGGCAACGTTTCGGGCCGAAACCCTTCTTCAGACTGATGGGTTTCGACCTGAAACGTTGCCTATTTCCTTCACTCCATAGATGCTGCTGCACCCGCTGAGTTTCTCCAGCACTTTTGACTACCTTCGATTTTCCAGCATCTGCAGTTCCTTCTTGAACATAACATGTGAATGCTTCATTGAGCATAATTCCGACTGGTAACTACGCACTTCGTCCGAGCACATTATCGCACGCGTCATGCAAACCGTCTTAAATGAACACCTAAACTGTCATTTGGCAACCTAAAAAGCTGTCAAGGTTGCCCAGCTGGCAACAGGGGAAAAAAGTTAAGCGAGAGCCCTGCTACAGTGCAAGATGCAAACCACTGGTTAGCCACAAAAATAGGGTGGCCAGGTTACAGTTTGCCATGAAGTACCTAAAAGAGCAACCACAGTTCTGGAAAAAGGTCTTGTGGACAGATGATACAAAGATTAACTTATATCAGATTGATGGCAAGAACAAAGTATGGAGGAGAGACGGAACTGCCCAAGATCCAAAGCATACCACATCATCTGTGATACACGGTGGTGAGGGTGTTATGGCGTGGGCATGTACGGCTGCTGAAGGTACTGACTCACTTATCTTCATTGATACAACTGCTGATGGTAGTAGCAAAGGACAAAGGACAGAGGACATTTATTGTCACATACACCAATTGGTGTAGTGAAATTTGAGTTGCCATTTGCAACACACCTTTACAGCAAGACAATGATCCCAAACATACTGCTAAAGCAACAAAGGAGTATTTCAAAGCTAAAAAATGGTCAATTCTTGAGTCGCCAAGTCAATCACCCAATCTGAACCCAATTGAGCATGGCTTTTATATGCTGAAGAGAAAACTGAAGGGGACTAGCCCCCGAAACAAGCATAAGCTAAAGATGGCTGCAATACAGGCCTGGCAGAGCATCACCAGAGAAGACACCCAGCAACTGGTGATGTCCATGAATCGCAGACTTCAAGCAGTCATTGCATGCAAAGGATATGCAACAAAATACTAAACATGAATACTTTCATTTACATGACATTGCTGTGTCCCAATCATTATGGTGCCCTGAAATGGGGGGGAAGTATGTATACACACTGGTGTAATTTCAACATCGTGAAACCAAAATGATTAAAAATGGCCTTTACAGGGCTCTCGCTTAACTTTTTTTCCCTGTTGCCAGCCGGGCAACCTTGGCAGCTTTTTAGGTTGCCAAATGACAGTTTAGGTGGTCATTTAAGATGGCTTGCATGACGCGTGCGATAATGTGCTCGGACGAAGTGCGTAGTTACCAGTCGGAATTATACTCAATGAAGCATTCACATATTATTTCTGCTTTAAATAAAGTCACAAACTAAACATATTCACCAATCAAGACATGATATATCCCACAATGACATGCAGCAAAATTATAAGACAGTATCTCAACTCTTTTTACACATTGCAATTAATGCAATTTCTATTAGTTCTTTCCACTTCCAAACAAAAATGTGGTTGGTTTATTCAGCATATGATCAACCTGTGTCAATAAATCCTGGACCATGGTAACACATATGCATACGTATAGTTGTGAATGTTGCTCATTAAATAACTACAGTACTGATACTCCATATTAAGAGCATAGGAATTAAAACACTCGGTGACTTGTATGAAACTGGAAAATTACTTTCATTTCAACAATTACAAATAAAATATAAACTCGGAAATAATCAATATTTTAAATATTTTCAAATATGCGACTATTTGAAAAAATATACAAAAGATCATTATAATAACCCAGTAGATGTATTGGATGAGGCAATGCAGATAAAAGCTGAATCAGCAAACTTAATATCATATTTGTATAATATTATCTTAAATGTACAAATACCATCTACGGAGGGTATCAGAAGAGACTGGGAACAAGAGTTAGCTATTAAAATTTCAAAGGAAAGTTGGAATGAACTTATTAAACGTGCATAAATGTTCGATTAATGTAAGACACACTTTAATACAATTTAAAATTTTACATAGATTATATTATTCGAAAACTAAAATTCATAAAATTTTCCCAAATGTATCATCTATTTGTGATAAATGTCAATCCCAAGAAGCTACTATAGCGCACTCATTCGTTTTCTGTACAAAAATTCAAAACTTTTGGAATGAAATTTTTGAAATCTTTACAAAGTTATTTAAAATAAGACTGATACCCAAAGCAGAATGGATTATCTTCGGAATAACGGAAGATGGTCCAGAACTGAATGTGTTTCAAAATAAACTAATAGACTATGGGTTAATAACTGGAAAAAAGCTAATTCTAAAATTTTGGA
>JAXLNO010004863.1:0-31138 GCA_038087875.1 Malacoraja senta | reverse complement strand
TGTACCCACTCAAGCCATGGGGTGTGTACAAAATCCTGTACCCCCCCCCCCCCCCTCCCCGGAGCCGGCCTTAAGAGGTGCGGGGCCCAATTGGGAACAATCTTGGTGAGGCCCAGGTTCCCAGCCAAGGTCTGTAGAATCATAGAAATACAAATAAAGTCTATTATAGACTTTATATCTCTATGATAGAATGGAAAGGAATCAAAATGTGCGCTTAAAACGTGCGTGCGAGTTAATGGACCAAACGGATCTAAGCTACATTTTAATATAAATTTGCATACATATAAGCCTACAATTAGCAAACAAAATGTGTAGATCACCTCTTAAAAGTACATGGTTACAATACCACTTGTTTTAGTGACTGTGAAATGAAAAAAATAATAATAATTAACTAGATCCTGGAAAACCAATAACTATTGGCGAAAAAACAGTCCAGGCATTACATTTTGGGCTTCACCCCATCCTACTCTTTGGGCTTCTACCCAATTCTAACTTAGCTGTGTCTGTGTGTGTTAGTTGTCTGTGCGTGATGTGTGTGTTAGTTGCCTGTGCGTTATGTGTGTGTGTGGGAGGGAAGGAGAGAAGGGAGGGAGAGAGAGGAAGGATAGAAGGGAGTGAGGGAAGTAGAGAAAGAATGGAGGGAGGGAAGGAGAGAACGAAGGGAGGGAGGGAAGGGAAAAGAGAGAGAGGAAGGAGAGAAAGAAGGGAGGGGAGGGAAGTAGAGAAAGAAGGGAGGGAGGGAAGACGGGAAGGGAGGGATAGAAGGGGAGGAGAGAAGGAAGGGAGAGGTCCGGCGGCAGGAGCGGATGCCGGGATTCGGGCGGACGAGTGTGAACTGAGGCCGAGGTTTGTAAACGTTGCTCCAACCCCCGGCCCGGCTCTCCCTGTATTGTTCACCGCGTCTCCCCAGGGTGAGAGAGGGGAGGAGCCGGGGCTGTGTGCGTGAAGCACGGCGACTGGAGGGGCGGGAGCGCTGCCCCGGGACCGTTGCCCCGGGACCGTGAGAGAACGACCCCACTTCCCCCTTCTCCATTCTCCCTCACACCCCCTACCCGTCTATCCCTTTCTTCCCCCTCCACCCCCCCTCTACTCTCTCTCCACCCCCCCTCTACTCTCTCTCCACCCCTCCCCCTCCCCCCCCTCCACCCGGCGAAGATCTATCTGAGCCGAGATTAGATTACTCCGGCGCGGGGAGGGGTGGGGGTGGGGGGGTGGCCTCAGACTTAATGCAGGCCCTGCCCCCCCCCTCCTTCCGACACGGACACGGGGCGATCGCTGGCCCCTTTTTTTTGTTAAACATCCATTTCCTTCGGGTGTTTTTTTTAATTTCCCCCTTACCATTTCCGTCCTTTTTCGATAGCTGCCATGGCCTGTTTGATGCCATCATTCGCCCTGCTCCTGGTCTCGGCCCGCATCGATCTGCCGGACATGCCGTGTGTGTGTGTGTTTGTTTGGCGGAGTCTGAGGGGAGAAGCGCCGGCACCAAGAGGTAGTGAACGCGCCTAGGTGACATTTCGTGTCGAGACACTTCTTCAGACTGACAGGCAAAGGGGAAACGGGAGATATAGTCATATCTTCCATTAATTTGTTCTTAGTACCGTCTATATCTCGTGTTCCTCTTTCCCCTTGACTCAGTTTGAAGAAGGGGCCCTCGACCCGAAATGTCATATATTCCGCTCTATGATCGTTGCTTTGGTCCGTCTGTCCGCTCGTTCGCTCGCCCTTGGATGAAGTAGCGCAGGATAAAGTTGCGAATTCACGCACAGGATGGAAAGTGGAAACTGAAAACCAGGGGAACGCCGTCCGCCCTGCGTACCCCCCTCCCACCCCCGCATTTCCATCACTGACTCCCTGGGTGAAAACGTTTTTTCTCACCTCAGTCTTAAATGGCCTCCTCTTTATTCTAAGACTGTGCCCCCTGGTCAGGACTCGCCCAACATTGGGAAAATTTGTCGTGCATCTAGCTTGTCCAGTCCTTTTATAATTTACTAGACTAAGTGGGACCCCTTGGGTCCAGCTTCACACGGGAGGGCTGGTTCCCCCAATGCAAATATTCCAACCTCTCCACCAATTCCAATATTGCTGGCCAGTGGGGGGAGGGGGGGTTCTAGAGCGCTTAGTATGTGTGTTGTGGGTCAAAGGGACTGGTTTCCAGAGGGCTAACATGGACATTGTGGGCTGAATGGATTCTTGGGCTGGCAGCTCAGTCACTCAGGCCAGGAAGCTCAGTCACTCAGGCCAGGCAGCTCAGTCACTCTGGCCAGGCAGCTCAGTCACTCTGGCCACGCAGCTCAGTCACTCTGGCCAGGCAGCTCAGTCACTCTGGCCGGGCAGCTCAGTCACTCTGGCCAGGCAGCCCAGTCACTCTGGCCAGGCAGCCCAGTCACTCAGGCCAGGCAGCCCAGTCACTCAGGCCAGGCAACTCAGTCACTCAGGCCAGGCAGCTCAGTCACTCAGGCGGTTGTGCGCTGAAGGGACTGTTTTCCAGTGGGCTAGTATGGACATTGTGGGCTGAATGGATTTTGTGGGCTGGCACTTCAGTCACTTACAGCTGGTGAGCTGGCAGTTCACTTACTCATGGCTGGTGGGCTGGCAGCCCAGTCACTCATGGCTGGTGGCGGCAGTTCACTCAGTCACCCCTCCTACCTTCACCCCCCACTCTGCTCCATGCACTCTTAGTGGCTCTCCGACAGCCAAACATTCCTGCCTATTAGGTTACTATTGTGATGAAGAACACGCAGGCCTGGCAAGTGGAAAAATGATTTATTGAAGTTTAAAATGTGAATGACTTAAAATATAACAACAATTTAAATATTAAGGTTGAGATTTATTAAGTTCTTTCTTGTTGTGTCGCTTTCTGTGTTCTGCAGCTCACTGCCTCTTGATACTTTGCTGTTGATATAAAAAAAAGAAAATTTTAATATAGAGAGATTAAGCGGTCAAATTTTAACAAAGAAAATCAGAGAATTTACCTCAAAAGTCATCATGGAGTGCAGGCCGCATGTCCAACCTCACAGCACTCCAAGCAGAGTGCAGGCCGCAAGTCCAACCTCACAGCACACCAAGCAGAGTGTAGGCAGCAAGTCCAACCTCACAGCACTCCAAGCAGAGTGCAGGCAGCAAGTCCAACCTCACAGCATTCCAAGCAGAGTGCAGGCAGCAAGTCGAACCTCACAGCACTCCAAGCAGAGTGCTGGAAGCAAATCCAACCTAACAGCACTCCAACCTCCAAGCAGAGTGCAGGCAGAAAGTCCGACCTCACAGCACTCCAAGCGGAGTGCAGGCCAGCAAATCCAATTTCACAGCAATTCAAGCAGGGCGCACATACATACACACACTCACAGACACTCACACAAATGCAGACAGACACACACAGACAGACACACACAGACAGACACACACAAAGACACACTCACACAAACACAAAGACACACAAACACACATTCACAAACTCGTACACACACTCACACAGACACTCACACACTCACACAGATACTCAGACACTCACGCAGACACACACTCACAGACACTCACACAGACAGAGACACTCACACATATGCACGCACAGACAGACGAACGCACAGACTGACGCATGCACAGCCACACGCACAGACAGACACACAGACACACGCATACATTCACACACACACACAAAGACACACACACACACACCATATATTTAGCAGTAATAAATGTTGAATACTCAACGGCTCAGCGTGGCGTCTCCACTTTGGGCCTTCTGCAGTCAGCAACACTTCCGCATTCAACATGACCTCTGTACTCACCGGAAATGACGCAATCAGCGTGACCTGTCCACTAAGCGGAAATCACGAAATGAGCGGGACTTTTGCAGTAAATACGGTCGGACCTAATAAAGCGTTTATTACTTCCAGGGACAGCTGTTGCAAAAGGCACAGCTGTTGCAAAAGGCACAGCTGTTGCAAACGGCAGATTTCAAAAGCCACCTTTATTTCAAAAGCCACATTTCAAAAGCTACATTTCAAAAGCTACATTTATTTCAAAAGCCACATTTCTTGCAAAAGGCACATTTGTTTCAAAAGCCACATTTCAAAAGCTACATTTATATCAAAAGCTACATTTATTTCAAAAGCCACACACATTTCAAAAGCCACATTCATTTCACAAGCCACATTCATTTCAAAAGCCACATTTCACAAGCCACATTAATTTCAAAAGCCACATTTCAAAAGCTACATTTCTTTCAAAAGCCACATTTCAAAAAGCACATTTCTTTCAAAAGCCACATTTCTTTCAAGCCACATTTCTTTCAAAAGCCACGTTTCTTTCAAAAGCTACGTTTCTTTCAACATCCACGTTTATTTAAACAGCCACGTTTATTTGAACAGCCACGTTTATTTGAACATTTTATTTGAACATCCACGTTTATTTCAACGGCCACACCTCAAAAGCCATATTCATTTAAAAAGCCACAGCGCCACCTCTCCACTGAGCGGAAATGACGCACTCAGCGCCACCTCTCCACTAAGCGGAAGTCACTGAATGAGCGGCAATTTTGCATTAAACAGTCCTGATTGAATAAAACATTTATTCACGATTATTCCTTCCGAAATCTGTTGCAAGCATTTTAGAAGCAATAGAGACTCTTTTTGCAAGCATTTTAGAACCAATAGACACTTTCTGCAAGCATTTTAGAACCAACAGAGACACTTTTGCAACCATTTTAGAACTAATAGAGGCACTTTTTGCAACCATTTTAGAACAATAGACACTTTTTGCAACCCTTTTAGAACCAAAAATACACTTTTGCAAGCATTTTAGAACCAATACACCTTTTGCAAGCATTTTAGAACCAATAGAGACACTTTTTACAAGCATTTTAGAACCAAAAAATACACTTTTTGCAAGCATTTTAGAAACAATAGACACTTTTTGCAACCATTTTTGAGCCAAAAAATACACTTTTGCAAGCATTTTAGAACCAATAGAGACACTTTTCGCAAGCATTTAAGAACCAATAAACACTTTTTGCAACCATTTCTGAACCAAAAAATACACTTTTGCAAGCATTTTAGAACCAATAGAGGCACTTTTTGCAAGCATTTTAGAACCAATAGACACTTTCTGCAAGCATTTGAAAACCAATAGACAATTTCTGCAACCATTTTAGAACCAAAAAATACACTTTTGCAAGCATTTTAGAACTAATAGAGGCACTTTTTGCATTTTAGAACCAATAGACACTTTCTGCAAGCATTTGAAAACCAATAGACAATTTTTGCAACCATTTTAGAACCAAAAAATACACTTTTGCAAGCATTTTAGAACCAATAGAGACACTTTTTGCACCCATTTTAGAACCTATAGAGACATTTTTTGCAAGCATTTTACAACCAATGGTGACACTTTTTGCACCCATTTTAGAACCAATAGAGACACTTTTTGCACGCACTTTAGAACCAATAGTCACTTTTTGTAAGCATTTTAGAACCAATAGACACTTCTTGCAACCATTGTAGAACAAAAAAAATACACTTTTTGCAAGCATTTTAGAAACAATAGACACTTTTTGCAAGCATTTTAGAACCACATTAAGGGCACTCACAGTTGAGTAGACATGTGTTCAGTGTTATTCACAGCTCAGAGAGACATGACCCTCTCGCTTCCTCCGTCTGGCAGAGATTGAGTAAGGCACGACACTTCTGGGTTTTATAGTCCCTCCCCCATGCCACTAGCGGGGGCAGCAGAGAGAATGGTGAGGTTTTAAAAAACACATTAATATATCTCTGGTTTTTCATCGATGGGAAATATCCTCCAGTCCCGTCCGGCAGAGGGGGGCTCTAAGCGAGGTGGCCAAAAATAACGGCCGAAAGTGGCGGCGTTCTCACGAAAATCACATCACAGTGAGTCAAAAGCGGTCAAGATCTTAGTTTTAGTAATATAGATAACCATATAACAATTACAGCACGGAAACAGACCATCTCGGCCCTTCTAGTCCGTGCTGAACACTTATTCTCCCCTAGTCAATCCAAAGGGTTTCTACAGCTATATTAATAGCAAAAGGATAACGAGGGATAAAATTGGTCCATTAGAGACAGAGTGGACAGCTATCTGCAGAGCCAAAAGAGATGGGGGAGATATTGAACAATTTCTTTTCTTCGGTATTCACCAAGGAGAAGGATATTGAATTATGTGAGGTAAGGGAAACAAGTTGAGTAGCTATGGAAACTATGAGATTCAAAGAAGAGGAAGTACTGACACTTTTGAGAAATATAAAAGTGGATAAGTCTCCAGGTCCGGACAGGATATTCCCTAGGACATTGAGGGAAGTTAGTGTAGAAATAGCAGGGGCTATGACAGAAATATTTCAAATGTCATTAGAAACGGCAATAGTGCCGGAGGATTGGCGTACTGCGCATGTTGTTCCATTGTTTAAAAAGGGGTCTAAGAGTAAACCTAGCAATTATAGACCTGTTAGTTTGTCGTCAGTGGTGGGCAAATTAATGGAAAGGATATTAGAGATAATATATATATAGGCATCTGGATAAACAGGGACTGATTAGGAACAGTCAACATGGATTTGTGCCTGGAAGGTCATGTTTGACTAATCTTCTTGAATTTTTTGAAGAGGTTACTCGGGAAATTGATGAGGGTAAAGCCGTGGATGTTGTATATATGGACTTCAGTAAGGCCTTTGACAAGGTTCCTCACGGAAGGTTGGTTAAGAAGGTTCAATGGTTGGGTATTAATTGTGGAGTAGCAAGATGGATTCAACAGTGGCTGAATGGGAGATGCCAGAGAGTAATGGTGGATGGTTGTTTGTCAGGTTGGAGGCCAGTGACTAGTGGGGTGCCACAGGGATCTGTGTTGGGTCCACTGTTGTTTGTCATGTACATCAATGATCTGGATGATGATGTGGTAAATTGGATTAGTAAGTATGCAGATGATACTATGATAGGTGGGGCTGTGGATAATGAAGTAGATTTTCAAAGTCTACAGAGAGATTTATGCCGGTTGGAAGAGTGGACTGAAAGATGGCAGATGGAGTTTAATGCTGATAAGTGTGAGGTGCTACATCTTGGCAGGACAAATCAAAATAGGACGTACATGGTAAATGGTAGGGAATTGAAGAATGCAGGTGAACAGAGGGATCTTGGATTAACTGTGCACAGTTCCCTGAAAGTGGAATCTCATGTAGATAGGGTGGTAAAGAAAGCTTTTTGTGTGCTGGCTTTTGTAAATCAGAGCATTGAGTATAGAAGTTGGGATGTAATGTTAAAATTGTACAAGGCATTGGTGAGGCCAATTCTGGAGTATGGTGTACAATTTTGGTCGCCTAATTATAGGAAGGATGTCAACAAAATAGAGAGAGTACAGAGGAGATTTACTAGAATGTTGCCTGGGTTTCAGCAACTAAGTTACAGAGAAAGGTTGAACAAGTTAGGACTTTATTCTTTGGAGCGCAGAAGGTTAAGGGGGGACTTGATAGAGGTCTTTAAAATGATGAGAGGGATAGACAGAGTTGACGTGGATAAGCTTTTCCCACTGAGAGTAGGGAAGATTCAAACAAGGGGACATGACTTGAGAATTAAGGGACAGAAGTTTAGGGGTAACATGAGGGGGAACTTCTTTACTCAGAGAGTGGTGGCTGTGTGGAAAGAGCTTTCAGTGAAGGTGGTGGAGGCAGGTTCGTTTTTATCATTTAAAAATAAATTGGATAGTTATATGGACGGGAAAGGAATGGTTATGGTCTGAGCGCAGGTATATGGGACAAGGGGAGAATACGTGTTCGGCATGGACTAGAAGGGTCGAGATGGCCTGTATCCATGCTGTAATTGTTATATGGTTATATGGTTATATAGTCCCATCTACCTGCACTCAGACCACAACCCTCCATTCTTTTCCCGTCCATATACCTATCCAATTTATATTTAAATGAAAAAATCGAACCTGCCTCCGCCACTTCCACTGGAAGCTCATTCCACACAGCTACCACTCTCTGAGTAAAGAAGTTCCCCCTCATGTTACCCCTAAACTTCTGTCCCTCAATTCTCAAATCATGTCCTCTTGTTCGAATCTTCCCTACTCTCAATGGAAAAAGCTTATCCACGTCAACTCTGGCTATCCCTCTCATCATTTTAAAGACCTCTATCAAGTCCCCCCTTAACCTTCTGCGCTCCAAAAAATAAAGACCTAACTTGTTCAACCTTTCTCTGTAACTTAGTTGTTGAAACCCAGGCAACATTCTAGTAAATCTCCTCCGTACACTCTGTATTTTGTTGACATCTTTCCTATAATTTGGCGACCAAAATTGTACACCATATTCCAGAATTGGCCTCACCAATGCCTTGTATAATTTAAAATTACATCCCAACTTCTATACTCAAGGCTCTGATTTATAAAGGCCAGCACACAAAAAGCTTTCTTTACCACCCTATCTACATGAGATTCCACCTTCAGGGAAATATGCACAGTTATTCCTAGATCCCTCTGTTCAACTGCATTCCTCAATTCGCTACCATTTACAATGTACGTCCTATTTTGATTTGTCCTGCCAATATGTAGCACCTCACATTTATCAGCATTAAACTCCATCTGCCATCTTTCAGCCCACTCTTCCAAATGGCCTAAATCTGTCTGTAGACTTTGAAAATCTACGGGGGGAGGGGGGAGTATGAGTGCCAGGGCAGTTTACTGTTCTGGATGTCAGATGTGGGAAGTCATGGAGTCTGATAGCCATCCAGACGTCCACATCTGCGCCAGGTGCGTCGAGATGGGGCTCCTAATGGACCGTATTAGGAACCTGGAGCAGCAGCTCGATGACCTCTGTCTGGTCAGGGTGAGTGAGGAGGTCATAGAGTGGAGTTATAGAGAGGTGGTCACTCCAAGACCATGGGAGGCAGACAAGTGGGTCACGGTTAGGAGGGGCAAGGGGCAGAGGCAGGGACTAGAGAGTACCCCGGTGGCTGTACACCTTGGCAATAAGTACTCCTGTTTGAGTACTGTTGGGGGGGACAGCCTACCTGGGGGTAGCGACAGCGGCCAGGCCTCCGGCACAAAGACCGGCCCTGTTGCTCAGAAGGGTAGGGAAAAGAAGAGGAGGGCAATAGTAATAGGGGACTCTATAGTTAGGGGGTCAGATAGGCGATTCTGTGGACGCAGTCAGCAGGCCCGGATGGTAGTTTGCCTCCCTGGTGCCAGGATCTGGGATGTGTCTGAACATGTCCAAGATATCCTGAAATGGGAGGGAGAGGAGCCGGAGGTCGTGGTACATATAGGTACCAATGACATAGGCAGAAAAAGAGAAGAGGTCCTGAAAGGAGAATTTAGGGAGTTAGGAAGAGAGTTAAGGAGAAGGACTGCAAAAGTAACAATCTCAGGATTACTGCCTGTGCCACGCCCAAGGGGAGGTCATTTAAGTTTGAGGTGAGAAAAAACTTTTTCACCCAGAGAGTTGTGAATTTATGGAATTCCCTGCCAAAGAGGGCAGTGGAGGCCAAATCACTGGATGGATTTAATAGAGAGTTAGATAGAGCTCTAGGGGCTAGTGGAGTCAAGGGATATGGGGAAAAAGGCAGGCACGGGTTATTGATGGGTACGATCAGCCATGATCACAATGAATGGTGGTGCTGGCTCGAAGGGCCGAATGGCCTCCTCCTGCACCTATTTTCTTTCTTTCTATGTTTCTATGACAGTGAGAGTAGGAATGAAATGAGCTGGAGGATAAATTCATGGCTGAGGGACTGGTGCAGAGGGCAGGGATTCAACTTTCTGGATCATTGGGACCTCTTTTGGGGAAGGTATGACCTGTACAAAAAGGACGGGTTGCACTTGAACCCGAGGGCGACCAATATCCTGGCGGGGAGATTTGCAAAGGCTACTGGGGAGACTTTAAACTAGAACGGTTGGGGGGAGGGACTCGAATAGAGAAAGCTAGTAGACTGTGTGCGAGGCAGAAGGCAGAGAAGGGAAGCACTCAGACCCAACATGTAGGGGAGAAAGCAGAAAAAGATAATAAACAGAGAATAAGAGGTGGTGGGTTTCTTAAATGTGTATATTTTAATGCTAGGAGCATTGTAAGAAAGGTGGATGAGCTTAGAGCCTGGATTGACTCCTGGAAGTATGATGTTGTGGTGATTAATGAAACATGGTTGCAGGATGGCTGTGATTGGAAACTAAATATTCCAGGATTTCGTTGCTTCAGGTGTGATAGAATTGGAGGGGCAAGAGGTGGAGGTGTTGCATTGCTTGTCAGGGAAGACATTACAGCAGTGCTTTGGCAGGATAAATTAGAGGGCTCGTCTATGGAGGCTATTTGGGTGGAACTGAGAAATGGGAAAGGTGTAGCAACACTTATAGGGGTGTATTATGGACTGCCTAATGGGGAGCGAGAATTGGAAGAGCAAATATGTAAGGAGATAGCAGATATTAGTAGTAAGCACAAGGTAGTGATTGTGGGAGATTTCAATTTTCCACACATAGACTGGGAAACACATTCTGTAAAAGGGCTGGATGGTTTGGAGTTTGTAAAATGTGTGCAGGATAGATTTTTGCAGCAATACATAGAAGTACCTACTCGAGAAGGGGCAGTGCTGGACCTCCTGTTAGGAAATGAGACAGGTCAGGTGGCAGAGGTATGTGCTGTGGAGCACTTTGATTCCAGTGATCACAATACCATTAGTTTCAATATAATTATGGACAAGGTCAGAACTGGACCAAGGGTTGAGATTTTTGATTGGAGAAAGGCTAACTTTGAGGTGATGTGAAAGGATTTAAAAGGAGTGAATTGGGACATGTTGTTTTATGGGAAGGAAGTAGAAGAGAAATTAAGGACATTTAAAAGTGACATTTTAAGAGTACAGAATCTTTATGTCCCTGTTCGGTTGAAAGGAAAGAGTAATAATTGGAAAGAGCCATGGAGTTCGGAAAAAGGGAGAGATCTACAATAATTATAGGAAGCATGGAGTAAATGAGGTGCTTGAGGAGTATAAAGAATGTAAAAAGAACCTTAAGAAAGAAATTAGAAAAGCTAAAAGAAGATATGAGGTTGCTTTGGGAAGTAAGGTGAAAGTAAATCCAAAGGGTTTCTACAGCTATATTAATAGCAAAAGGATAACACGGGATAAAATTGGTCCACTACAGAGTCAGAGTGGACAGCTATCTGCAGAGCCAAAAGAGATGGGGGAGATATTGAACAATTTATTTTCTTCAGTATTCACCAAGGAGAAGGATATTGAATTATGGTAAGGGAAACAAGTAGAGTAGCAATGGAAACAATGAGGATCAAAGAAGAGGGAGTACTGACACTTTTGAAAAATATAAAAGTGGATGTCACCAGGTCCTGAAAGGATATTCCCTAGGACATTGAGGGAGGTTAGTGTAGAAATAACAGGGGCTATGACAGAAATATTTCAAATGTCATTAGAAACGGGAATGGTGCCGGAGGATTGGCACACTGCGCTTGTTGTTCCATTGTTTAAAAAGGGTTCTAAGAGTAAACCTCGCAATTATAGACCTGTTAGTTTGATGTCAGTGGGGGCAAATTAATGGAAAGGATACTTAGAGATAATATATATAATCATCTGGATAAACAGGGTATGATTAGGAACAATCAACATCGATTTGTGCCTGGAAGGTCATGTTTGACTAATCTTCTTGAATTTTTTGAAGAGGTTACTAGGGAAATTGATGAGGGTAAAGCGGTGGATGTTTTCTATATGGACTTCAGTAAGGCCTTTGACAAGGTTCCACATGGAAGGTTGGTTAAGAAGGTTCAATTGTTGGATATTAATGGTGGAGTAGCAAGATGGATTCAACAGTGGCTGAATGGGAGATACCAGAGAGTAATGATGGATAACTGTATGTCAGGTTGGAGGCCGGTGACTAGTGGGGTGCCTCAGGGATCTGCGTTGGGTCCACTGTTGTTTGTCATATACATCAATGATCTGGATGATGGTGTGGTAAATTGTATTAGTAGGTATGCAGATGATACTAAGATAGGTGGGGTTGTGGTTAATGAAGTAGATTTTCAAAGTCTACAGAGAGATTTAGGCTATTTGGAAGAGTGGGCTGAAAGATGGCAGATGGAGTTTAATGCTGATAAGTGTGAGGTGCTACATCTTGGCGGGACAAATCAAAATAGGACGTACATGGTAAATGGTAGCGAATTGAGGAATGCAATTGAACAGAGGGATCTAGGAATAACTGTGCATAGTTCCCTGAAGGTGGAATCTCATGTGGATAGGGTGTTAAAGAGAGCTTTTGGTGTGCTGGCCCTTATATATCAGAGCATTGAGTATAGAAGTTGGGATGTCATGTTAAAATTTACAAGGCATTGGTGAGGCCAATTCTGCAGTATCGTGTACAATTTTGGTCGCCAAATTATAGGAAAGATGTCAACAAAATAGAGAGAGTACAGAGGAGATTTACTAGAATGTTGCCTGGGTGTCAGCACCTAATTTACAGAGAAAGGTTGAACAAATTAGGTCTTTATTCTTTGGAGCACAGAAGGTTAAGGGGGGACTTGATAGAGGTCTTTAAAATTATGAGAGGGATAGACAGAGTTGACGTGGATAAGCTTTTTCCATAGAGAGTAGGGAAGATTCAAACAAGAGGACATGATTTGAGAATTAATGGACAAAGGTTTAGGGGTAACATGAGGGGGAACTTCTTTACTCAGAGAGTGGTAGCTGTGTGGAATGGGCTTCCAGTGGAAGTGGTGGAGGCAGGTTCGATTTTATCATTTAAAAATAAATTGGTAGGTATATGTACGGGAAAGGAATGGAGGGTTATGGTCTGAGTGCAGGTAGATGGGCAAGGTGAGAGTAAGTGTTCCGCAGTTTAGAAGGGCCGAGATGGCCTCTTTCCATGCTGTAATTGTTATATGGTTATATGGTTATAATCTGTGGAATTCTCTGCCTCAAAAGGAAGTGGGGGCCAATTCTCTGGATGTTTTTAAGAGAGATTTAGATATGGCTCTTAAATATAGCAGAGTCAATGGTTCTAGCGAGAAGGCAGGAACGTGGAACTTATTGTGGATGATCAGCCATGATCAATATGAATGGCGGTGCTGGCTCGAAGGGCCGAATGGCCTACTCCTGCACCTATTGTCTATTGACATCGCCTTCAACAATATAGGCACCAGATAGGCAAGATCTCATCTCCGACATCACCCTCACTATAACCTATGGTACCACCAATGGTATATCTGACCCCAAATAAAGAAAATAAAGGTTCAAAGGTTATTTATTGGTCACATACACCATAGGTGTAGTGAAATGCTTCTTGCCAATGCAGCAAAAATAAAAAATAAAAAATAAAAAATAGCAACTAAATCGAGGGGAGAAGCATGTTTAAACGATTTAATCTTCGTGACTTTATATGGAACCTGCATTGTCTTCCGCTGAAAACATGTCTATGCAACAATAAATTAATGTCCGTGCAATATTCCTGGAGTGGATAAATGTATTACGCAATTGCACAATACATTCAGTAAAAATAGTTCATCATTAATGTTTGTTCAGTGACGTGTTTTAATGAGCCTGGGGAAGACACTGATTAGATTAACAGGCGTTCGTTCTGGTGTATAAGAACTCCTTTAACCCGTACGTGTGGGCATCTGGGTGTCAGTTAAACAATGGGTTACCCAGCAATTTACAACATTGTCAGAATGTACTATCCTGTACTTGCAGCGGTCGGCGTTCCTGGTAAGCTATTGGATCCATATTCTTTCTGTGGCTCAGACTTTATACGGTTGCTGCAATGTAGTATCGGGTTTTGGTGTCATGTTCCTCAGTACGTTGCAGCATTTCAGTTGGCGGACATTGCGAAAAGTGATACTGTTATTTGGTTTGCAGGCGTAATTTATTTTACGATAATGGTTTCATTCTATGAAGGAAGTTGAGTGAGATTAATGCATGTTTTTATTACAAATGCCGCCAAATAATAGAAATAATTAAGCTTGGTTCTAAGTCCTCACCAACATCACCTCCCGTAAATAGCTGTCTAGCCTCCCGGCGTTCAAATGTGTGGTTGGCAGTTGCGGGCTGCATGCACATAAGGAAGGCTGCTCTGGGTCACGATTACGATTTCTGACTTCCGGCACCCCCAACACAAGTGCGCCCATAAAAACAGTCAAAGGTTCACTAAAGGAACACGGAGAAGCCACGGAGACGATTGAATGAAGCTCTTGGTGAAGCGAAATCAACAGCCATGTTTACTTTTTTATGGGGTACTTCTCTGCTGTAAACCCCGTAAAATTCTTCCAAAACTGATGACAGCGCAAGTGGTATTGATGTTGGCTTGTTATTGTCAGTATATCAAGGCATTAAGAACGTTTTGTTTTGCTACTGTCCAGACAAATCATGGTATACAGCAGTACATTTGGTAGATCAAACGATAAAATAAATAGACCGTAGACTATAATGATACAGCTAAAGAGAAACATAGAAACATAGAAAATAGGTGCAGGAGTAGGCCATTCGGCCCTTCGAGCCTGCACCGCCATTCAATATTATCATGGCTGATCATCCAACTCAGTATCCTGTACCTGCCTTCTCTCCATACCCCCTGATCCCTTTAGCCACAAGGGCCACATCTAACTCCCTTAAATATAGCCAATGAACTGGCCTCAACTACCTTCTGTGGCAGAGAATTCCACAGATTCACCACTCTCTGTGTAAAAAATACAGATTTGTGTACTGTGTAAAAAAATACAAAAAACAGAAAGTACAGATTTTTTTTATGTCCGGGTCGAAAAGAGGTAAATTGGAAGACTTTGCATTTATTTTTAGCATTCAAGATATCCGTTCAACAGAATTATAATAACGGGAAATAAGCTCTTCTTGGATCCTACGACAAGCGAGTTCAAGATGTTGTATCATTTGTTAGACCGGAGAGAGGAATAGAGAGAATGACAGGGGAGTGAGCGGATCCTATTATGTTAGCTGTTTTTACTCAACGCGGCCTGAGTCGATAGAGCAGGCTAATTCATCTGGAGCACTGGGCTGTCACAATTCTCAGCGGTTTCATGCGGATTTCCGTTGCCACACGAAATAGTGATTTATCCACATATGATGCTTTCTATCGTGCAGCTTCAGGAATTGGTAGAAGTAATTGGGGCATTATTTAAGCAGTGTCGCTACAGAAGCCTACGTCCTTTCAGTTATAGAGAAAACAGTAATGACGCTATTTCTGTTGCCTGCTCGAGCACAAAAAAATGTAAATTGTCTGTGTGAGGAAAAATAGTAATGACTGCAGTCGTTAGTTACCTATATTACACTGATTAAAAACTACATATATTATGAATGTTTACCTTGGTAATTGCCACTTGGTGTTTGGGCAACACTCGTGACCTATTTTCTTGATGCCTTCCTGGTAGTTGTGAAAACCAAACAGACCTATTAATAATTACATTTCAAATGAAAGTCTGATCTGTCTCTGTCATTTGTCCGTGTTTCTCCAGGTGTGCACGTTCATTCAAGATGCTGTTTCCCCCCCTCCCCCCATTAATTACTTGACCTGTTCAAAGTGAGATTCAGATGGCGCCCACTTCATTAATTTCGCCGTTCATCCTAGGCTTCTGTTCTTGTGTTCCACTTTATGCAATCAAACCAGATTATGAATTATCATGTTGGCCTTCATGGCCAGACATTAGTTTCAATCCTTTTCAGAGTTTTCGTGACATTGTTATCGTTTTTTTATTGCGTCGCCGGGCAACGTCCGCAGACTCCCAATAGAAAGATTGTTCTTACCCGTAGGATTCTCAATATAAAATTATTTTAATGAGCATTGTTAATTTTTGTTGCTGCAAACCAAATATACTAAAGGCTGAATGTTACATTGTTTAATGGGGTATAATACGTAAGTAACACAAGAGGTGATTACTTGTCACGTCCACTGCGCATAAAGTAGCAGTTGTGTTTTTAAAATAACACTCAATGTAGCATTTGCTTTCTGCCTGTCAATTTCCAGAGTCTCTTGTCCCCGATCGAAGTAGCGTTAGAACTAAAATTCTGGCACTATAATGAGAATAGCATATAACATAACATAATAGCTCTAGTTATATCAAATTCGTGGTGTGAAAACAAACGTTATAACTGAACTATCTGCGATTATAAAATAATATATTTTCATAATGCACCCAACCAAGACAAATTGTTTTTAATGTATAATATAATGTCAATGAAACAGAAATTAGAACGACCTCTGTACTGCATACGCCTTTTCTTCGCAAATCTCCAACACCATTAAGACAAAATGGATGTCCTCGCGTCGAGGGCAGATACAAAGCTGTCTTCACTTTGTAACAGAACCGCCCGAGTACGCACAAATTAACACAACGATCTTCAGCTTTCCTTCCGGTTAGAAAGACGGACGTGGAACTGGCGCGAATTAAGTCATGTTATCAATGTGGACGCGTTGAGAAGTAACGCCATTTGTTGTCTTTTTTTTCTCAGTTAATTTAATTGCGATCGTGGTATTGTCCCGCGGAAAATGCGGTCTCTCCAAATGCATTACTCGCTACCTTGTGGCCATGGCAGCATCCGATATGATGGTGGTGATCATTGCTGTTATATTGGAGCAGGTTAATTTTATTTATTTGTTTGCTAAATTCATGCTCATTACTCCGATATGTACTGTGACACTTGTCCTACGGGTCGCAACTATGGATTGTTCCGTTTGGTTCACGGTCGCTTTCACTTTCGATCGCTACATCGCCATCTGCTGTCAGAAGTTGCGGGACAAATATTGCATCGAGAGAACAGCGACTTTGGTGATAGGAACAGTGACCGCGGTGAGCTGTGCCAAAGCTTTGCCATGGTATTTTGTAGTAGATCCACGACGCTGTATTGCCAAACCTGAATACTTTACTTCACCTTTTTGGCGAGCCTACGAGTTAGCTGACGGTATCATAACTCCTTTAATACCAATCTGTTTAATTCTGTTGTTTAATACTTTTACCGTCAGACACATTATAATGGCAAATAAAATCCGCCGGGCAATCCGGAACAGCAGCGACATTCGGAAGGATCACGAGGTGGAGAATCGGAGAAAGTCAATGATTTTGTTGTTTGCTATATCAGCGAATTTTATTATTCTATGGATACCGAACGTCGTACATTCTATGAACTGGCAAGTGGATAATTATGCCTATACAGACAGATACTTCAGCACCCCGATATATATACTGCAACAGTCTGGATTTATATTGCAGTTGCTCAGTACCTGCACCAATACGTGCATCTATGGACTGACGCAGAGAAAATTCAGAGAAGAGCTAAGGAATGGTGTCAAATATCTAGTAACATTCAATGGGCGGATGTGTACGTAAAATGCCAACCCGATTCTCTATTTATTGGTCTTTAAATCTACTTATATGGTGTACTATTTTATTTTTGATTTGCTGCGCGAGAGGCTGTTGCTTACACGTCCTGTTTTCTAATTGAATAGATTAAATATGCGAAAGATATTGCGCAGATTTCGCAAGTTTGTTAAGTTTTCAGACTACAGGTTTGTTGATCATAGCTTAAGAAATGGGGAATAAAGATACAGTTTTTTTTTAAGTAGACTGAAAGTGCAGGAGAACAACGGGTCAGGCAGACTCTCTGGAGAGCATGGAGAGGTGCTGTTTGGGTGGTGACCCTTCTTCAGACTGATGTAGGGTGAAAGAAAGCTGGCAGAGAGCAGGGACGGGGCATATCCTGGTATGTACATGGTTGAGACAGGTGACGATGGATTTTTGATAAGCAGGTGATTTCACAATCGCCAGAGACGAGAAGGCGTGATGCAAAAGGACGGAATGGCTGCAAATTGTGACGCTAGAGGAACGAAGAAGGGTGAAATGTTCGAATGGAATATCGGTTTTACCCGTTCCTTTTTAAAAATATTTTAATTTTATTAGAAGTAAGTACAGTAATGTGGCACCAAGGTGCCTAATATATATTGGCATTTACATTTTATGTACAGCTTCGTGTTGTTTTTTTAAATAATAAAAGAGAGAAAGAGAGAATTGATATTAAAAAATAGAAAAACGTGTGATGTATGGTGTGTGAAAAGGAAAAGGGGGAAAGAGGGAAAGTGAAAAAAAAGGAGAGAGAAAGAGAAAGAGTAGAGAGTAGGTGATTATAGGAGATAGTTATTTATATTCTTGACCATCCTTCACCCGGTCCTGAAACAGTTGGTTTCTACGATTTTATTGCACCATATGCTTCCAAGAACTCAATAAACTTTGGTGGAGTAGCAAGATGGATTAAACAGTGGCTGAATGGGCGATGCCATAGAGTAATGGTGGATGGCTGTTTGTCAGGTTGGAGGCCGGTGACTAGTGGGGTGCCTCAGGGGTCTGTGTTGGGTCCACTGTTGTTTGTCATGTACATCAATGATCTGGATGATGGTGTGGAAAATTGGATTAGTAAGTATGCAGATGATACTAAGATAGGTGGTGTTGTGGAAAATGAAGTAGATTTTCAAAGTCTACAGAGAGATTTAGGCCATTTGGAAGAGTGGGCTGAAAGATGGCAGATGGAGTTTAATGCTGATAAATGTGAGGCGCTACATCTCGGCAGGACAAATCAAAATAGGACGTACATGGTAAATGGTAGCGAATTGAGGAATGCAGTTGAACAGAGGGATCTAGGAATAACTGTGCATAGTTCCCTGAAGGTGGAATCTCATGTAGATAGGGTGGTAAAGAAAGCTTTTGGTTTGCTGGCCTTTATAAATCAGAGCATTGAATATAGAAGTTGGGATGTAAGGTTAAAATTGTACAAGGCATTGGTGAGGCCAATTCTGGAGTGTGGAGTACAATTTTGGTCACCTAATTATAGGAAGAATGTCAACTAAATAGAGAGAGTACAGAGGAGATTTACTAGAATATTGCCTGGGTTTCAGCAACTAAGTTACAGAGAAAGGTTGAACAAGTTAGGTCTTTATTCTTTGGAGCGCAGAAGGTTAAGGGGGGACTTGATAGAGGTCTTTAAAATGATGAGTGGGTTAGACAGAGTTGACATGGATAAGCTCTTCCCATTGAGAGTAGGGAAGATTCAAACAAGGGGACATGACTTGAGAATTAAGGGACAGAAGTTTAGGGGTAACATTAGCGGGAACTTTTTTACTCAGAGAGTGGTAGCTGTGTGGAATGAGTTTCCAGTGGAAGTGGTGGAGGCAGGTTCGATTTTATCCGTTAAAAATAGATTGGATGGGTATATGGACGGGAAAGGAATGGAGGGTTATGGTTTTTAGTGCAGGTAGATGGGACTAGGGGGAAGTAAGAAGAAAGAAGGGGGGAAAGAAAAAAGAAAAAATTAAGAAAAAAAAGTGTTTGGCACAGACTTGAAGGGCCGAGATGGCCGGTTTCCGTGCTGTAATGATTATATGGTTATATGGTTATATGGATATAAATGGAGACCAACTCGTTAAGAATTGGTCTGGTTTATCTGTTAGGAAGAATCACATTTCTTCAAGATGTCCAACATGTTTGAAATCCACATTTTAAGCGTTGGTATGGGTGTATTTTTCCAAAATTTATGTATGCGTTTTTTTGCCGTTATTAACCCATAATTAAAAAATGAATTTTGAAATGTGTTCAATTTGTTCCCGTCTTCTGTTACTCCAAGTATAATCATTTCAGTGTTAGGCTCCATTTTTATCTTGAATAATTTTGTAAATATTTCAAAGATATCGCTCCAGAATTTATGAAGTTTTATGCAGGAAACAAAAGAGTGTGTTATAGTGGCATTTTGAGATAAACATTTATCACAAATGGGAGAAGTATTTGGATAGAATTTATTCAGTCTAGTTTTTGAATAATATAATCTATGTAAAATTTTAAATTGAATTAAGTTATGTCTTACATTAATCGAACATTTGTGTATATATATCAAATACTTTTCCCATGTTTCTTTCATAATTTTAACATTAATTCTCGTTCCCAATCTTCTCTAAGTGCCTCTGTCGATGGTAGTTCTATATTTAAAATACTATTATATAAATATGATATTAATTTTACTTCGGAGTCACGTGAGTGACTACGTGAAGAGCCCATCCAGCACGCATGCGCGACATTAGCGTTCACGCAGTGCAACAGCGACGAACGGGAGTACAAGACGCTCCCGCTACAAGTTTTAAAAGCGGCCCATCAGCTAAGTACTTGCTCTGAGGTCGTAATAGCAAGCTTGCTCTGCTCTGTAATTCCAGGTAAAACTGGGAAAATGAGTAAAGCACGGCAAGCAAAGAAAACCGCCCCCCGTTCGACTCCAACAGAACCGGAGGGTCCCATCAGTGGGGGGCGAGAGGCGGCACCTGGACCGCTCATGCTGCGGTCCACCCTCATCGAGACTGAGCCAAGCCCAGTACCGCTAGCGCAGCCTGAGGAGCAGCAGCGGGCTGGAGGCAAATCAAGACAAAAAACAGACCGGCCGGTTATGTCTGACTCCGATGAGGAGGCTCCGCCTGAGAGCGGAAGGGGTAGCCGCCTGAGCCGAATGGAAAGGCTCATGGAGCAACTTCTCCAGCGAGACTTGCTTCGGGAGCTGGAGCAGTCTCGCAAAGGGGGTTCTGGCACTCCCACAGCAGTGCCTTACAATGCATTGGCCATTGCTTCCCCCTCAGCCGAGGGCAGCATTGGCGACCAGGACTGGGCTGGTCAGGAACAGGGGTCATTGGCTGAAGATATCGGGAGTACGCTTGGGGTACAGGACCAGGAGGAGCTGCTGGGTGTGGTGAATCGCTACGTGGCTACACCACGAGCAGGGCGGCCATTGGAGCCAAAACTGGCGGCCAGCATTAACCACCTGTCCCTCAAACCCCTACAAGATCAGGTACTTAATGAGGCACTAGAAATCTACTCGCCTCCGGAGCATTGCAGTTCGCTTAATGTACCGGCCGTTAACAGCCAAATCTGGGGGTATGTTGGATGAGTATCCGGAGCCAGGAGCTAAAATTACAACGCATCCTCAAGCTCCTGACAACAGGGATAACATCCTATGCTCGTTCCGTGGATGTGGTGGATATGACCGCAAACCAGCAAGACACTCTGGCTCTGCTGTGCAACACCCAATACGAGATCAACAACCTCCGCAAGGAGATAATAAGACCTGCCCTCAATCCCAGGTATTCAGGACTGTGTAAAACACCGGCCTCAGAGCCACAGATCCTGTTATTCGGGAAGGACTTAACAAAACAAGTAAAAGACCTGGAGGACGAGGCCAAAGCATTTGGCCTCATGAGGGCAGGCCCCGGAACAAGCAGACCCACACAACCCAGACGGCAGTACCCCACCGCGTCCACCAGTCGACGACAAACATTCAGGACTGGTGAAAGCTCGGGGTCCGCATTCCATCCCCGAAAGCCTTTTTTAGGCCAGGGCCCAGAGCGGACCCCATGGAAAATGCGCCACCCCCAACCAACAGGACATCCAGCAGTACAACGGCGGATGAAGAAACTGAAGCAATGAACACTCCCATAACTATGGAGGTAGGTGGGTCTGGTTCCTACCAGCATATAAAAAGTGGGGGGACTGTACTAACAGGGGGGAGATTACACCTGTTCATTGAAGCATGGAGGTCTCTCACAAATGATAGTCATATACTTAACAGTATTCAGGGATACAAAATAGAGTTCATTCAAGAAAACATGCCACCAGTTTAGCACGTACCCCAAAGGGTCTTTACCCTCTCAGTCAAAGAGAAACTAGAGGCTCAAGCAGAACTGGTGAGGTTACATACAAAGGGTGTCATTGAGAAATCCAAACATGAACCTTTGGAATTTGTCTCAAATATATTTACCAAAAGCAAAAAAGATGGTGGATGTCGCATCATCATTGACTTAACCTCGCTAAATACCTTTGTTAAGTATGTACATTTCAAAATGGAAACATTTGTAACTGCCAAACAACTGATTTCCAAAGGATACTTTATGGCGAGCATTGATTTAAAAGATGCCTACTATTCAGTACCCATTCATAAGGGTCATCGCAGATACCTGAAATTTACCTGGATGGGGCAACTATGGCAGTATAAAGCGTTGCCTAATGGATTAACATCAGCTCCTAGACTATTTACCAAGGTATTAAAACCAGCCTTGGCAACATTAAGAAAACAAAGACATATTGTCATGGCATATCTTGATGATGTCCTAATAGTAGGCAAAACCATGAAGTTGGCTAAATCAGCTGTATTAGCTACCAAACAATTGTTTGAAACCCTGGGATTTGTCATACATCCAGATAAATCTAGGTTGACGCCATCCACAACTATGGACTATCTGGGATTCACAATTAACTCAGTCCACATGTCTGTAACGTTGCCAAAAGGTAAAGCAGCAGATTTGGCACAGACGTGCAACAAATTAATGGTTAGCAATCGACCAACCATCCGACAAGTGGCAAGAGTAATTGGCAAAATGGTAGCAGCATTTCCAACTACACAATTTGGACCCCTGCACTATCAGAACCTACAAAGGGCAAAAGTACAGGCGTTGAAACGACATGCAGGTCACTTTGACCGAACCATGAAATTACCCATTAAAGCAATATCAGAGTTACAATGGTGGATATAACACATTTGGCATAGTTCCAGCCCTATCATCATCAATAACCCAACATTAATTATACAAACAGATGCCAGTGCTCAAGGCTGGGGAGCAACTAATACCATATCCAGCACAGGTGGTAGATGGACTAACCTAGAATCATCTTTACTACAAACACTGGGCATAAATTACTTGGAAATGTTGGGTGCGTGTTATGGTTTAAAAGCATATTCTACGGATATGCACCATTTGCATGTTCGTTTACAAATTGCTAATACCACGGTGGTGGCCTATATTAACCATATGGGTGGAATAAAATCGATATCATGTGACAATTTGGTCAACAAAATCTGGCAATGGTGTGTCGATAGACATATTGGCTATCAGCAACTTACCTACCAGGTAAGCTAAATACAGTGGCAGACACCAGGTCACGCAAATTCAATGATAACACCGAATGGATGTTAAATCGTAGAGCTTTTGCTAAAATTACAAAGCAATATGGCACACCAGATATCGATCTCTTTGCATCCAGACTAAATCACCAGGTACCAATGTATGTCGCTTGGGAACCAGACCCTGAGGCAGCAGCTATAGATGCATTCGCGCTGAACTGGGGAAACTATTTATTTTATGCTTTTCCCCCCTTCAGCCTCATCAGTAGGGTACTACGCAAAATACAGATGGACTCTGCTTCAGGTATTTTGATAGTACCCGACTGGCCTACACAGCCATGGTTCCCAGTGGTCCTCGACATGGTCATGGAAACTCCTATGACTTTTCCCAGTAGCCCAGACCTATTGACTCACCCGGTATCAGGCATAAGTCATCCATGCCATGACAAAATTAACCTACTGGGTTGCAGGTTATGAAAAGACCACTGCTGGGCCTGGGGTTGTCTGACAGGATCATCAACACGATGACAGCGTCCCACCGTATGTCCACCAGGAAACAATACCTATCGAGCATCAGGAAGTGGGAAAGATACTGCTCGACTACTGGGACAACGTACTCATCTGCAACCATAACCAATGTACTGGAGTTCCTGGCTGGCCTTCACCATAATGAAGGATTGAGCTACAGCGCCATCAATACTGCCAGAAGTGCTCTGCCTATTTAAAACAAGTACCAGAACAACAGGCTATAGGGTCTCACCCGCTGGTGATTAAACGCATGAGGGGTATATTCAACTCTAACCCCCCTAGACCTAGATACACCAGAATCTGGGATGTCAGTGTGGTCCTGACATACCTAAGGGGATGGTCACCAGCCAGGTCTCTCACTCTGGAACAGCTAACCCTGAAAACGGTCATGCTCATGGCACTAGTCTCAGCACAAAGAGTCCAGTCCCTCTACTTACTGCGACTGGACAACTTGGTTATAACACCAGACCGGGTATCATTCACCATTCAGGAGCTGGTAAAGCAGAGCAGGCCAGGAACTTCAGGCCTAGTTATGGATTTCCGGGCATACCCACCTGACCCGTGGTTGTGTGTCATGACTCACTTACTGACTTACATCAACACAACAAGAGATTCCCGAAGGAGAGAAAAAGCCTTATGGGTCAGCCACAAGCAACCACATGGTCGGGTGTCAAGCCAAACCATCTCAAGGTGGCTAAAGCAGGTACTGGGAGCTGCTGGAGTAGATACTGACGTATATACATCTCACTCCACCAGGGCAGCATCCACATCGGCAGCTAAAAGGATGGACGTACCACTGAACCACATCCTCGCTACAGCGGGGTGGTCCATGGAGAAAACGTTCCAAATGTTCTACAACAAGCCGCTAGCAGAACCTGTGTTATTTGCAGAAAGAATTTTAGAATCTGCAAATATATAATTTAAGCCCGGGGGAGCATTTTTCTTTTGTTATTGTTTAATAAATACCATTATTGTTTAAAAACAGATTCATGGTTAATTACAATAACATACTTCCTCCCTTGAAACACTTCGGCAGCGAGTGAAGTATGAACTGTTACACGGTTTGAAATCACAGAGCTTTAAAATCTTCACATAGTCACTCACGTGACTCCGAAGTAAAATAGTAAGATTAAACGAGAACTTACCAGTTTGAAGTTTGATCTTTATTTTATGAGGAGTTACGATGAGGGATTACGTGCCCTCCGCTCCCACCCTCAAATATAGAGATCAACTGGTATCTTAGTTCTCCTTTTCTTTACTATGTTTATTTCAATTGTTGTGTTTCCTGTGATTCCACACCGCTGCTTGGAAGAATGTCGCGCATGCGTGCTGGACGGGCTCTTCACGTAATCCCTCATCGTAACTCCTCATAAAATACAGATCAAACTTCAAACTGGTAAGTTCTCGTTTAATCTTACTATTTCTGTGGGTCAGCCTTAATATTCATTGCTTCTTCCAGTGGGTCTAAAGTTATAATTTGATGTCTTTGTATGTATTTCTTCATGAAGTTGCAGATCTGAAGGTATTTAAAATATTGGTTATTTTTCAGCTTAAATTTTAATTGTAATTGTTGGAATGATAACAGATTTCCCATTTCATACATATCGCCGATCCTTTTAATTCCCATTCTTTCCCATTGGTTATATGTTTTATCGATAAGAGATGGTGGTTTTACCCGTTCCAATGACTTTTCTGTATTTTCCAGTTCCCACGCAGATCTTTCTGTCTCCCCACTCCATACCAACCTTTATATCATGGGCCTCCTCCATTACCAGAGTGTTTCGTCATGCAAATTGGAGGAACAACACATTATGCTCTGCTTGCGTAGTTTACAACCCAATTGTATGAAGATTGACCTGCAATGTTAGGTAACTACTTCACCCTCGTCTTTCCCTTTTCCTCTATATAGCACACATTTTCTTCGGCCCTCCCCTGGACTTTGAATCCATTTCCCCCTCCCCTTCGCCTTCCACGTGCAGTCCTTCCTCTAGCTTCACAATTCGCAACTCTTCAATCCCTTTTCCACACACCTTTTAAATGTTCATCTTCCGCCTTCGTCCAACCGTCTGCCTATCTTAAATCCATGCTGACATGTTTTAGTGTATGTTTAATTCTGGTTCCGGACATACAGTGTGGAAACAAGCCCTTCGACCCACGGAATCCACCTGGACGTTATCCCACCAACGATATTATCCCACTTTTGCACCCTATACACAAAGTGCGATCTATGGGACAGAATTATCCTAAAAACCTGCACGTTTAGTTTAATTTTAGTTTATTTTTGAGATACAGCGCGGAAAAAGGCCCGTCGGCCCGCCGAGTCCACGCCGGCCAGTGATACCCACGCAGTAAAACCACCCTACACACACTCGGGACAAATTTCATTTTGACCAAACCAATTAGCCTAAAACCTGTACATCTTTGTAGTGAGGAAGATCTCTGAAAAAACCCCACGCAAGTCACGGAGAGAACGTACAAATTCCGTACAAACACCCGTAGTCAGGATCGAACCCGGGTTTCTGACGCTGTAGTGCAGTTGCTCGACCAATGTTTCAGCCTCTAGTAGATTCCCTATTATCCTCCCACTCAACAAGCAGTCAATCTTTTTATGCAGTTTGTTTTCATACGTTAAATACTTCAACCCGGAAAACATCAGAAAGAGTATTCGTGTTTTGCCAAGCCTCTGCGTTCAGACGACAGGGGAACCTGTTACATTTTAGTTCTTGCCAATTAAAATCTCCTTCCCACACCTACATCTTTGGAATGCAGGAGGAAATCAAAGTACACGGAGAAAGCGTACGTGGTCACAGGGTGAATGTGCAAACAAGCAGAGACAGTAAACGTAGTCAGGATCGAACCCGGGTCTCTGGCTATATAATGGCGCTATGGCAATGTGACCTGGATCGCCCTATTAATGCATTATGAACACCTCAGCTTTCGCAGCACATGACCCCTAGCCATCAATATTTCGGAGATACCTGTGCGCAGGGCCGGATTTAGATGAAGAGAGGCCCTAAGCTATTTCACTTGTGAGGCCCCCCTCCCAATTCCCCAACTCCACGACTAGAGGACCATGACAACCCGAGAGTGACAGTGTGACACTTTTAGATCCTACTGTATATTGTCATTAAACAGTTGGTTTTAAAATACATATTGGATTCACCGCGAAGCGGGCGATGCCTTACCTGGATCGCCGTTTGAAACTCTGGAGTGTTGGGCCTGCTGCTTCAACATCGTGGAGCTCTGGTTTGCGGAGATCCCAGCCTCGGGCCACGCTGATTTCAACAACCCTTTGCCGAGGGCCGCCAGCATGAATCTCCACCCAGCTCAGCCTGTGGACTTTTGGAGCCACGGTCTCCGGTAGGAAGTGGCCGATGCGAAAGTCCAAGCCACTGAAAATGTTCTCCCGTTCCGACGTCGGATGGTGACGCCAAATTTCATTGTATTACTGGTGCATGTGACAATAAGTGTCTCTTGAATTGAATGTGGAATATTAAGAAATAAAGAAACTACAAATACACTAAGAACAGAAATGTATTTTTCTCGCCTTCTTCACAGCAAAATGATCCAGAAGTTGACCAAGATGTGTTTGTCTAAGTTTGTCACTCTCAATGCACAGAATGATCAGGGCAGACAACCTCCCTTGACACATTGTGGACCTTCATTCATTTTTAATTATTTTGAGTCTTGAAAAAGACCTCTCTCCCGAGCAGTTGGTGACCATTAAGCTAAAAAACAGCTGCAAGATTGCTTCCAGGGATATTAAATATTCAGTAGGGATAGACAGAAAGGAAAAGGAGGTGGTGTAGCGTTGCTGGTTAGAGAGGAGATTAACGCAATAGAAAGGAAGAACATTAGTTTGGAGGATGTGGAATCAATATGGGTAGAGCTGCGAAACACTAAGGGGCAGAAAACGCTAGTGGGAGTTGTGTACAGGCCACCTAACAGTAGTAGTGGAGTTGAGGATGGCATCAAACAGGAAATTAGAAATGCGTGCAACAAAGGTAAAACAGTTATAATGGGTGACTAAAATCTACATATAGATTGGGTGAATCAAATTGGCAGGGGTGCTGAGGAAGAGGATTTCTTGGAATGTATGCGGGATAGTTTTCTAAACCAACATGTAGAGGAACCAACGAGAGAGCAGGCTGGGTATTGGGCAATGAGGAATGGTTAGTTCGCAGTCTTGTTGTGCATGGCCCCTTGGGCAAGAGTGACCATAATATGGTTGAGTTCTTCATTAGGATGGAGAGTGACATTGTTAATTCAGAAACAACGGTTCTGAACTTAAAGAAAGGTAACTTTGAGGGTATGAGACGTGCATTGGCCAAGATTGACTGGTAATTAGTTCTAAAAGGGTTGACGGTGGATATGCAATGGAAGGCATTTAAAGACTGCATGGATGAACTACAACAATTGTTCATCCCAGTTTGGCAAAAGAATAAATCAGGGAAGGTAGTGTATCCGTGGATAACAAGGGAAATCAGGGATAGTATCAAAGCAAAAGATGAAGCATACAAATTAGCCAGAAAAAGCAGCCTACCAGAGGACTGGGAGAAATTCAGAGTCCAGCAGATGAGGACAAAGGGCTTAATTAGGAAAGGGAAAATAGATTATGAAAGAAAACTGGCAGGGAACATAAAAACTGACTGCAAAAGTTTTTATAGATATGTGAAGAGAAAAAGATTAGTTAAAACAAATGTGGGTCCCTTGCAGTCAGAAACAGGTGAATTGATCATGGGGAGCAAGGACATGGCAGACCAATTGAATAACTACTTTGGTTCTGTCTTCACTAAGGAAGACATAAATAATCTGCCCAAAATATCACGGGACCGAGGGTCAAATGAGATGGAGGAACTGAGTGAAATCCAGGTTAGCCGGGAAGTGGTGTTAGGTAAATTGAATGGATTAAAGGGCGATAAACCCCCAGGGCCAGATAGGCTGCATCCCAGCGTACTTAAGGAAGTAGCCCCAGAAATAGTGGATGCATTAGTGATAATTTATCAAAACTCTTTCGATTCTGGAGCAGTTCCTGAGGATTGGAGGGTAGCTAATGTAACCCCACTTTTTAAAAAGGGAGGGAGAGAGAAAACGGGGAATTACAGACCAGTTAGTCTAACATCGGTAGTGGGGAAAAAAGAGTCAGTTATTAAAGATGGGATAGCACATTTGGAAAGTGGTGAAATCATTGGACAAAGTCAGCATGGATTTATGAAAGGTAAATCATGTCTGACGTATCTTATAGAATTTTTCAAGGATGTAACTAGTAGAGTGGATAAGGGAGAATCAGTGGATGTGTTATATCTGGACTTTCAGAAGGCTTTCGACAAGGTCCCACATAAGAGATTAGTATGCAAACTTAAAGCACACGGTATTGGGGGTTCAGTATTGATGTGGATAGAGAACTGGCTGGCAGACAGGAAGCAAAGAGTAGGAGTAAACGGGTCCTTTTCACAATGGCAGGCAGTGACTAGTGGGGTACCGCAACGCTCAGTGCGGGAACCCCAGCTATTTACAATATATATTAATGATCTGGGCGAGGGAATTTAATGCAACATCTCCAAGTTTGCGGATGACATGAAGCTGGGGGGCAGTGTTAGCTGTGAGGAGGATGCTAGGAGGCTGCAAGGTGACTTGGATAGGTTGGGTGCGTGGGCAAATGCATGGCAGATGCAGTATAATGTGGATAAATGTGAGGTTATGTGTGTGGCAAAACAGGAAAGTAGACTATAAATGTGTGGCAAAACAGGAAAGTAGACTATTATCTGAATGGTGGCCATTAGGAAAAGGGGAGATGCAACGAGACCTGGGTGTCATGGTACACCAGTCATTGAAACTAGGCATGCAGGTGCACCAGGCAGTGAAGAAAGCGAATGGTATGTTAGCATTCGTAGCAAAAGGATTTGAGTATAAGAGCAGGGAGGTTCTAGTGCACTTGTACAGGGTCTTGGTGAGACCACACCTGGAGTATTGCGTACAGTTTTGGTCTCCAAATCTGAGGAAAGACATTCTTGCCATAGAGGGAGTACAGAGAAGGTTCACCAGACTGATTCCTGGGATGTCAGGACTTTCATATGAAGAAAGACTGGATAGACTCGGCTTGTACTCGCTAATACTTACAAAATTCTTAAGGGGTTGGACAGGCTAGATGCAGGAAGATTGTTCCTGATGTTGGGGAAGTCCAGAACAAGGGGTCACAGTTTAAGGATAAGGGGGAAATCTTTTCGGACTGAGATGAGAAAAACATTTTTTACACAGAGAGTGGTGAATCTCTGGAATTCTCAGCCACAGAATGTCGTTGAGGCCAGTTCATTGGCTATATTTAAGAGTTAGATGTGGCCCTTGTGGCTAAAGGGATCAGGGGGTATGGAGAGAAGGCAGGTACAGGATACTGAGTTGGATGATCAGCCATGATCATATTGAATGGCGGTGCAGGCTCGAAGGGCCGAATGGCCTACTCCTGCACCTATTTTCTATGTTTCTCTGTTTCAATGCTTCCACATTAGGGAAGGCCATCTGAATTGTTTCCTTGAATATTATTTGATAACGGTCTGTATGAAACAGAGAGTGCTCTTCTGTATGCCTATGGCTTTGTCTCACGTACGAGTGAAAGTGCAAAAGTTCATCAGTAAGTTTCAGGTCAACAGCTTCCGGGTATGCTTCCATCAACAGTTCAACACCTTGCTGAATTTCTTGCTTAGATGCGGTCAGATTAGCAAGAAAGGCAAACTGTTGTGCAACTTCACTGTACACAGTACCTCTTCTTTTTAAATTGGTTTCAAGTGCATCTAGTATAGGAATAAAGGATTTTATCCTAAACTTATCTCTTGAAGAGAGTTTATCTAAAGCATCAGGACCAGGTGCACCACCATCATTTCCTTGCCATTTCCTTGCTCTTTGTCTCCCTGTCTCCCTTCTGCAGTTAACATCTGGCAAGGTGGCCTTTGCTTGCTGCTCAAGCTGATCAAAATCTTCTCTAATTTTGCTTACAAATCCTGAAGTGAACTGTACAAACTTGCACAAGTACTCAATAACAGTTTGAATTTCTGAATGGCTTTCTTGACCTTGTGGAAATGACCTAGCAGATGGGTAAAAAAATGCAGCATAAACACAAATTCCTGTTCTTCCATTTTCTTCAAAAGATTGTTAGCTTGAAGCCTGGTATCACCCTTCACATTAACATCAGAGTACAAATGAGTACAGAGTACATCAGTGATAGTGCTGTAACTTTCCAAAATAGCTTCTGTGGCTTTTGCATGTGCCTCTGACAAATATTTAGGCTGAGGTTGCAAAACTGATTTTAGAACTGCCCATCTCTTTGTGGAGGATGAAAAGAAGGTATAAACTTCATTGATAATTCCAAAACTGTTCACTGCATCAAGGCAGCAATCAACAGCCGAACGGCCCACCAAATTTAATGAGTGAGCAGCGCATGGAATAAATCTTGCAAATTTGATTTTTTTCGAGGATTTTTTGCTGCATACCCTTGTACCTACCAGCCATGTTGGCAGCATTGTCATAAGACTGCCCTCGGAAGAAGAGCTCCAAATTGCGGTGGGTGTGGAACTCATTGAGGTGGGGATGGAGGGGGACAAAGGTGAGGCCTCTGCTGTGGACAGACCGTTCGGTATCTGAGAGGGGGAGGTCATGGGGGATGGTGAACACACGGCAGGGATGGGGGTTGGGGCCAGAGGAAGGCAGGTGAG
>JAXLNO010004862.1:0-24386 GCA_038087875.1 Malacoraja senta | reverse complement strand
AGGTGTAGATGGAGTCAATGGAAGGGAGGTTAGTTTGTGTGATGGTCTGGGCTGCGTCCACAATTCGCTGCAATTTCCCGCGGTCTTGGTCCCAAACCGTGCTGTGATGCATCCCGATAAAATGCTTTCTACGGCGCATCTGTAGAAGTTGGTGAGAGTTGTAGGGGACATGCTGGACTTCCTAAGCCTTCTAAGGGAGTAGAGGCGGGGGGTGTGTATTCTTGGTTGTTGTTTCAATATGGATGGTCCAGGAGAAGTTGTAGGTGATATGATGAGCGTTTGACAGCACTGGGCCTGTATCGCTGGAGTTTAGAAGGATGAGGGGACACCTCATTGAAACTTACAGAATAGTGAAAGGCCTGGATAGAGTGGATGTGGAGAGGTTGTTTCCACTAGTGGGAGAGTCTAGGGCCAGAGGTCATAGCCTCAGAATCAAAGGGCGCTCTTTTAGAAAGGAGATGAGGAGGATCTTCAGAAGGCTGTGGAGGCCAAGTCAGTGGTTATTTTTAAGGCAGAGATAGACAGGTTCTTGATTAGAACGGGTGTCAAGGGCTGTGTGGGGAGAAGGCAGGAGAATTGGGTTTGGAGGCAGATATCAGCCTTGATTGAATGACAGAGGATAAGCTTTTCCCACTGAGAGTAGGGAAGATTCAAACAAGGGGACATGACTTGAGAATTAAGGGACAGAAGTTTAGGGGTAACATGAGGGGGAACTTCTTTACTCAGAGAGTGGTGGCTGTGTGGAATGAGCTTCCAGTGAAGGTGTGGAGGCAGGTTCGTTTTTATCATTTAAAAATAAATTGGATAGTTATATGGACGGGAAAGGAATGGAGGGTTATGGTCTGAGCGCAGGTATATGGGACTAGGGGAGAATAAGTGTTCGGCACGGACTAGAAGGGTCGAGATGGCCTGTTTCCGTGCTGTAATTGTTATATGGTTATATAGAGTAGACTCGATGGGCCGAATGGCCTAATTCTACTCCTGTAACTTGTGAACTTGTGATATTGACTTCTGGGAACCTGGACCTACCGCATGAACAGTCCCGACCATGTTCCCGATGTTGGGGGGGAGTCCAGAACCAGGGGCTACAGTTTTAGAATAAGGGGGTAGGCCATTCGGTACGGAGACGAGGAAATACTTTTTCACCCAGAGAGTTGTGAATCTGTGGAATTCTCCGCCTCAGAAGGCAGTGGAGGCCGGTTCTCTGGATGCTCTCAAGAGTGAGTTAGATAGAGCTCAGAGAGTTGTGAGTCTGTGGAATTCTCTGCCACAGAGGGCGGTGGAGGCCAATTCTCTGGATGCTTTCAAGAGTGAGTTAGATACTCAGAGAGTTGTGAGTCTGTGGAATTCTCCGCCTCAGAAGGCAGTGGAGGCCAATTCTCTGGATGCTTTCAAGAGTGAGTTAGATAGAGCTCAGAGAGTTGTGAGTCTGTGGAATTCTCTGCCACAGAGGGCGGTGGAGGCCAGTTCTCTGGATGCTTTCAAGAGAAAGTTAGATAGAGCTCTTAATGATAGTGGAGTCAGAGGATATGGGGAGAAGGCAGGAACGGGGTACTGATTGGGGATGATCAGCCATGATCACATTGAATGGCGGTGCTGGCTCGAAGGGCGGAATGGCCTACTCCTGCACCTATTGTCTATTGACTATTGCCCCACACCCACTCCCCCCCTCTCTCTAACGTAAAATACACTTCCCGCCCGTTTTGCTTGTGTGTGTGTTTTTTTCCGCTTATAATCAATCAGCCTGCGTGAATGTAATTCAGCAGCTGGTCGGGGCTGCTAACGAGGTAACACTCTTCCTTTCCCTCAGATCTAAATGGAGCATCTGATGCCTGCGGTTGTGGGCTGGGGATGATGAGACGCTCAGTTACAGCTCCCAACTCCACGCGTGGCACGAGGTGTCTGCACATCCCAATTAAACTTTCAAAGTAGTAACAGATTACGGCTCAGGGAGAGGAAAAACACACACCATCCAAAATAGCGGAGGGAAGATGGTGGGACTGTTGTTTGTGTCGCCGACGGTGACTCGAATGGGTGGCTACTTCAAGGTGACCAAGGATCTGGGGGGTCCTTGTACATCAGTCTATGAAAGTAAGCATGCAGGAACAGCAGGCAGTGAAGAAAGCGAATGGCTTGTTGGCCTTTATAACAAGAGGAATCGAATATAGGAGCAAAGAAGGGTTTCAGCCCGAAACGTTGCCTATTTCCTTCGCTCCATAGATGCTGCTGCACCCGCTGAGTTTCTCCAGCATTTTTGTGTACATAGGAGCAAAGAGGTCCTTCTGCAGTTGTGCAGGGCCCTAGTGAGACCACACCTGGAGTATTGAGCGCAGTTTTGGTCCCCTAATTTGAGGAAGGACATTCTTGCTATTGAGGGAGTGCAGCGTAGGTTTACAAGGATAATTCCCGGGATGGCGGGACTGTCATATGCTGAGAGAATGGAGCGGCTGGGCTTGTACACTCTGGACTTTAGAAGGATGAGAGGATATCTTATTGAAACATGTAAGATTATTAAGGGTTTGGACACACTAGAGGCAGGAAACATGTTCCCGATGTTTGGGGGAGTCCAGAACCAGGGGCCACAGTTTAAGAATAAGGGGTAAGCCATTTAGAACGGAGACGAGGAAATACTTTTTCACACAGAGAATGGCGAGAGTGTGAATTCTCTGCCTCAGAGGGCGGTGGAGGCCGGTTCTCTGGATGCTTTCAAGAGAGAGTTAGATAGGGCTCTTAAAGATAGCGGAGTCAGGGGATATGGGGAGAAGCAGGAACGGGGTACTGATTGGGGATGATCAGCCATGATCACATTGAATGTGAGGTGCTGGCTCAAAGGGCCGAATGGCCTACTCCTGGAACTATCTTCTATGTTTCTAGTATTGAGTATCGAAGTTGTGAGGCCATCTTACAGTTTACAGTTTTAGAAATACAATGGAGAAACTTTATACCACTGAGTACACGCTGACTAGTACTCCAGTACTCCACATACACCAGCACTATCCTACACACACTAAGGTCAAAGTCAATTTTATTCGTCACATGCATCCGTTAAGTGCAGTGATATGAATTTGCTCAGGACAATTTTACACATTTACCAAGTCCATTCACCTACAAACCCGCACGTCTTTGGGGTGTGGGAGAAAACCGGAGCACCCGGAGAAAACCCACGCAGTCACGTGGAGAACGTACAAACTCCGTACAGACAGCAACTCTCTCCGTCCCTTCCCCTTCCCAGTTCTCCGACCAGCCATAAGCTCATAAGGGATAGGAGTAGAATTAGGCCATTTGGCCCATCGAGTCTACTCCGCCATTCAATCATGGCTGATCTATCTCTCCTTCCTAACCCCACTGCCTTCTCCCCATGACCCCTGACACCCGTACCAATGAAAAATCTACCTCCGCCTTAAATATATCCACTGACGTCCTCCACAGCCTTCAATGGCAAAGGATTCCACAGATTCACCACCCTCTGACTGAAGACATTTCTCCTCATCTCCTTCCTGAAAGAACGTCCTTTAATTCTGAGGCTGCGACCTCTAGTCCTACGATACAATACGATACGATAGAACTTTGTTCATCCCCGGCGGGAAATTGGCCCGCCAACAGTCGCAACAAACGACAAGGTGCACAAAAACTTGAAATTACAATTGAATTAAAAGTGAGAAAAGAAAAGAAAAAGACAAGCGACTCTTGGCTGGCTGCCGTGTGCACAGAGCCTTCACCGGAACGAACGAACAAGCAAACAATAGACAATAGACAGTAGGTGCAGGAGTGGGCCATTTGGCTCTTCGAGCCAGCACCGCCATTCAATGTGATCATGGCTGATCATCCCCAATCAGTACCCCGTTCCTGCCTTCTCCCCATATCCCCTGACTCCGCTATCTTTGAGAGCCCTATCCAACTCTCTCTTGAAAGCATCCAGAGAACCGGCCTCCACCGCCCTCTGAGGCAGAGAATTCCACAGACTCACCACTCTCTGTGAGAAAATGTGTTTTCTTGTCTCTGTTCTAAATGGCTTACCGCTTATTCTTAAACTGTGGCCCCTGGTTCTGGACTCCCCCAACATCGGGAACATGTTTCCTGCCTCTGGCGTGTCCAAACCCTTAATAATCTTATATGTTTCAATAAGCCCACCTCTCATCCTTCTACACACAGACTTGTCCCCTGGACAGAGGATTCTGAAACTAGAGTGCCTCCCCTCCCCTCCCCCACACCGTCCTCCATTGTCTTCCCCTCCCCCCCCCCATCTCACACTCATCGACCGCTGACCGTGAGTCGATCGCAAGGCCCACCGCCACCGAAGCTCCATTGCTGCCTACGACAAGGTTCACGCTGCTGCCGAGGCTCCCACTGCCACCGAGGCTCCCGCTCCTGCTGCCACCGAGGCTCCCACTGCCACCGAGGCTCCCACTGCCACCGAGGCTCCCACTGCCACCAAGGCTCCCACTGCCACCGAGGCTCCCACTGCCACCGAGGCTCACACTGCCACCGAGGCTCCCGCTGCCACCGAGGCTCCCACTGCCACCGAGGCTCCCACTGCCACCGAGGCTCACACTGCCACCGAGGCTCCCACTGCCACCGAGGCTCCCACTGCCACCGAGGCTCCCGCTCCTGCTGCCACCGAGGCTCCCACTGCCACCGAGGCTCCCACTGCCACCGAGGCTCCCACTGCCACCGAGGCTCCCGCTCCTGCTGCCACCGAGGCTCCCACTGCCACCGAGGCTCCCACTGCCACCGAGGCTCCCGCTCCTGCTGCCACCGAGGCTCCCACTGCCACCAAGGCTCCCACTGCCACCGAGGCTCCCACTGCCACCGAGGCTCCCACTGCCACCGAGGCTCCCACTGCCACCGAGGCTCCCGCTCCTGCTGCCACCGAGGCTCCCACTGCCACCGAGGCTCCCGCTGCCACCGAGTCTCCTGTTGCCACCGAGGCTCCCACTGCCACCGAGGCTCCCACTGCCACCGAGGCTCCTGTTGCCGCCGAGGCTCCCACTGCCACCGAGGCTCCCACTGCCACCGAGGCTCCCACTGCCACCGAGGCTCCCACTGCCACCGAGGCTCCCACTGCCACCGAGGCTCCCACTGCCACCGAGGCTCCCACTGCCACCGAGGCTCCCACTGCCACCGAGGCTCCCACTGCCACTGAGGCTCCCACTGCCACCGAGGCTCCTGTTGCCGCCGAGGCTCCCACTGCCACCGAGGCTCCCACTGCCACCGAGGCTCCCGCTCCTGCTGCCACCGAGGCTCCTGTTGCCGCCGAGGCTCCTGTTGCCCCACGGCTGCCTACAATGAGGCTCACGCCTCCGCCGAGGCCCCGCATACGTCCCGCTCCCAGCGCCGAGACTCCCATCGCCACCGCCACCGCTGCTCCTTCAGCCCAGACAGGCCTCGCCGCCCGGCTTCTGCACAGCCCCCGGGACGCCTGTGGGGCAAGTTGGGCCAAACCGGGGCGCGTTCCTGTCGGCGGCGCAGTTGCCCGGTGGGTGGATCGGGCCCGCGTGGCTCCCCGGGACTCTGCTGGAAACATCCTCTCCACATCCAAGCCTTTCACTATCCTGCACGTTTCAATCGGGTCCCCCGTCATTCCTCTAAACTCCTACAGTTTGTCTCTGCGGTTACCTTCTCCCAGCCAACAATGATCTCCATTCCCTTTGTCCTGTTTTCACACCTTACACTTCTTTATCTATGTATCTGACGTCAGCCTGAGGAAGGGTCTCGACCCGAAACGTCACCCGTGCCTTCTCTCCAGAGATGCTGCCTGTCCCGCTGAGTTACTCCAGCGTTTTGTCTCTGCCTGGGACTCGCCTGGATCTGGCAACGCTCGTAGCAACTAGAAGATGGCGGCAAAACATGGCACCTCCTGCCTGCGACTCGATAGATTATTCCTGTACACTCGCTGATCGTGGATCAGGGGTATGGTGATACTTTACTGGGCTTTTTGTAAGGAAAATAATTTCTATATATGTTAATACTGACCAAATGTGACAATAAAATGCACTATTGACCATTGACAATTGTGAGTAGGGGAATCGAGGACCAGAGGACATAGGTTTAGGGTGAGGAAGGAAAAATTTAATAGGAACCTGAGGGGTAACTTTTTCACACAAAATTGTGGTGGGTGTACAGAACGAGCTGCCGGAGGAGGTAGTAGAGGCAGGGACTATCGCAACGTTTAAGAAACATTTAGATGGGTGCATGGATAGGACAGGTTTGGAGGGATATGGACCAAACGCAGGCAGGTGGGACTATAGTGGATAGACAATAGACAATAGACAATAGGTGCAGGAGTAGGCAATTGGGCCCTTCGAGCCAGCACCGCCATTCAATGTGATCATGGCTGATCATCCACAATCAGTACCCCGTTCCTGCCTTCTCCCCATATCCCCTGACACCGCTATCTTTAAGAGCCCTATCTAACTCTCCCTTGAAAGTATCCAGAGAATCGGCCTCCACCGCCCTCTGAGGCAGAGATGGGGCATGTTGGGGCTGAAGGGCCTGTTTCCATGCTCTATCACTCTAGGAATAAGATGGGGGGCAACCTTGGCTCTGCTGATTCTCTGCTGGTGTCTTCGATTTTATTTTACAGTAACAAATCTGGACAAATCTAGCGGAAAATAAAAAAATCGCTTTGCCAGATGTTGTGTGAACCAAAGTCTTGAAAGTGGAAACGAGCCTGCGTTGCTGGTGTTAACCCTTTAACCAACACAGTGAAGGCAGAAAGAGAAAGTGGAAACGAGCCTGCGCTGCTGGTGTTAACCCTTTAACCAACACAGTGACGGCAGAAAGAGAAAGTGGAAATGAGCCTGCGCTGCTGGTGTTAACCCTTTAACCAACACAGTGAAGGCAGAAAGAGAAAGTGGAAACGAGCCTGCGTTGCTGGTGTTAACCCTTTAACCAACACAGTGAAGGCAGAAAGAGAAAGCCGTGCGTACAAGGTTCGGGAAGTTCGGCTCTCGCCAACTGCTACAGATGCGCCGCAAGATGGCATCTTATCGTGACGCATCACGGCACGGTTTGGGAAACCGCTCCATCCAAGACCCGCAAGAGATTGCAGCGAATTGTGGACGCAGCCCAGACCATCACACATACCGACCTCCCTTCCATTGACTCCATCTACACCTCACGCTACCTCGGCAAGGCCAGCAGCATCATCAAGGACCAGTCTCACCCCGGCCACTCCCTCTTCTCCCCTCTACCATCGGGCAAGAGGTACAGAAGTGTGAAAACGCACACCTCCAGATTCAGGGACAGTTTCTTCCCAGCTGTTATCAGGAACTGAACCATCCTACCACCATCTAGAGAGCAGTACAGACCTCCCATCCACCTCATTGGAGACATTTGATCTATCTTCAGTCGGACTATCTTTAATCAGACTTTACCTTGCACTAAACGTTATTCCCTTTATCCTGTATCTGTACACTGTGGATGGCTCGATTGTAATCATGTGTTGTCTTCCCGTTGACTGGTTAGCACGTGACAAAAAAGCTTTTCACTGTACCTCGGTACACGTGACAACAAGCTAAGCTAAACCAATATGGAGCTAAACCAATATGGAGTTGGCTTCAGGCTTTAATGGTTGTCCCATTACGGAAGGTTTAATAGAATGTTGCCTGAGTTAGTGGGTTTTGGCTATAAGGAGAGGCTGGCTAAACCTGGGGGACCCAAGGAACTGCTGATGCTGATTATATAAAAAAAGATGCAATGTGCTGGAGTACTCGGCAGGTCAGGCAGCAGCCCTGGAGAACCTGGATAAGTGAATTTTTTGGTTGGGACCCTTCTTTAGACTGATCCCCTTCTTTAGATTCCCCTCTCTGCTCATCACAGTCAGAAGAAGGGTCCCGACCCGAAATGTGACCTTCCGTGGACTCCGGAGATGCTGCCTGACCCCGCTGAGTTACTCCAGAACTTTGTGGGGGTTTTTGAGGATAGACTTGGATTGTTTTCTCTGGCACATCAGAGGCTGAGGAATCACTGATTTCTTCTGCAGTTGTATAGGGCTCTGGTGAGACACATCTGGAGTATTGTGTTGCAGTTTTGGTCTCCTAATTTGAGGAAGGACATCCTTGTGATTGAGGCAGTGCAGCGTAGGTTCACGAGATTGATCCCTGGATGGCGGGACTGTCATATGAGGAAAGATTGAAAAGACTGGGCTTGTATTCACTGAGTTAGAAGGATGAGGGGGAATCTTATAGAAACATATAAAATTATAAAAGGACTGGACAAGCTAGATGCAGGAAAAATGTTCCCAATGTTGGCGAGTCCAGAACCAGGGCCACAGTCTTAGAATAAAGGGAGGGCCATTTAAGACTGAGGTGAGAAAAAACGTTTTCACCCAGAGAGTTGTGAATTTGGGAATTCCCTGCCACAGTGCAGGCCAAAGTCACTGGATGGATTTAGAGAGAGTTAGATAGAGCTCTAGGGGCTAGTGGAGTCAAGGGATATGGGGAGAAGGCAGGCACGGGTTATTGATAGCGGAACGATCAGCCATGATCACAATGATGGCGGTGCTGGCTCGAAGGGCCGAATGGCCTCCTCCTGCACCCATTTTCTATGTTTCTATGTTTTCTATGATAGAAGCATGAACAATTATGAGAGGCATGGATGGGATAGACTAGTCAGAACTTTTTCCCCAGGGTGGAAATGTCAAATGATGAGAGGACGTAGCTTTAAGTAAGAGGGGCAAAGATGAAAGGGGATGTGCAGGGGAAGTTTTTTATACAGACGGTGTCGGGGGCTTGGAACGCCCTGGCAGGGGTGGTGGTGGAGGCAGACACAATAGTGGCGTATAAGAGGCTATTAGATCGGCACATGGAAATGCAGGTAGACAAGAATGCTGGAGAAACTCAGCGGGTGAGGCAGCATCTATGGAGCGAAGGAAATAGGTGACGTTTCAGGCCGAAAACCCTTCTTCAGACTGATGTGAGGGTGGGGCGGGGGGGATGGCGGGGGGTGGATGGGGGGGAGGGCGGGAGAAGAAAGGAAGAGGTGGAGCCAGTGGGCTGAGGGAGAGCTGGGAAGTGAGGAGAAAGCAGGGACTACCTGAAATTAGAGAGGTCAATGTTCATACCACTGGGGTGCAAACTATCCAAGCGAAATATGAGGTGCTGCTCCTCCAATTTACGGTGGGCCTCACTCTGGCCATGGAGGAGGCCCAGGACAGAAAGGTCGGATTCGGAATGGGAGGGGGAGTTGAAGCGCTGAGCCACCGGGAGATCAGGTTGGTTAATGCGAACCGAGCGGAGGTGTTGGGCGAAGCGATCGCCAAGCCTGCGCTAGGTCTCACCGATGTAGAGCAGCTGACATCTAGAGCAGCGGATGCAATAGATGAGGTTGGAGAGGTGCAGGTGAACCTCTGCCGGCACCTGGAAAGACTGCTTGGGTCCTTGAATGGAGTCGAGGGTTGGAGGTAAAGCGACAAGTGTAGCATTTCTTGCGGTTGCGAGGGAAAGTACCCGGAGAAGGGGTGGTGGGTGCCAGGGGTGGTTGTGGAGGCAGACACAATAGTGGCGTTTAAGAGGCTTTTAGATAGGCACATGGAAATGCAGGGTATAGTTTTGTTCAGAGATACAGCGCAGAAACAGGCCCTTCGGCCCACCAAGTCCGTACCGACCAGCGATCCCCCGCACACTCACACTATCCTACACACACTGGAGATAATTTTACATGTATACCAAGCCAATGACCCTACAAGCCTGTACGTCTATGGAGTGTGGGGGGAAACCAAAGATCTCGGAGAAAACCCACGCAGGTCACGGGGAGAACATACAAACTCCGCACAGACAGCACCCTTAGTCGGGATCGAACCTGGGTCTCTGGCGCTGTGAGGCAGCAACTCTACCGTTGCGTCACCGTGCTGCCCGCGGTGTAGGGGGGGGGGAGTTTGTGTTAAACGTACCCTGAATCTGGCTTCACTTTGGGCCCATTTCAGATAGGTACAGACACCAAATTAATAACATCTCGTAGATCAGTGGTGATTTTCTCGAACAAGTTAGTTTATTGAAGGGCCTTAACTGTTGTCACCGTCATACTCTGAGAGAACACAGGCTATGATAATGCAGGGGGACTTGGACACGTTGGGGGAGTGGGCAGATGCATGGCAGATGAAGTTTAATACGGATAAATGTGACATTATCCACTTTGGTAGCAAAAACAGGAAGGCAGATTACTATCTAAATGGCGTCAAGTTGGGAAAAGGAGAAGTACAACGGGATCTGGGCGTCCTTGTACATCAGTCTATGAAAGTAAGCATGCAGATACAGCAGGCAGTGAAGAAAGCGAATGGCATGTTGGCCTTTATAACAAGAGGAATCGAATATAGGAGCAAAGAGGTCCTTCTGCAGTTGTATAGAGCCCTAGTGAGACCACACCTGGAGTATTGCGTGCAGTTTTGGTCCCCTAATTTGAGGAAGGACATTCTTGCTATTGAGGGAGTGCAGCGTAGGTTTACAAGGTTAATTCCCGGGATGGCGGGACTGCCATATGCTGAGAGAATGGAGCAGCTGGGCTTGTACACTCTGGAGTTTAGAAGGATGAGAGGATATCTCATTGAAACATATAAGATTGTTAAGGGTTTGGACACGCTAGAGGCAGGAAACATGTTCCCGATGTTGGGGGAATCCAGAACCAGGGGCCACAGTTTTAGAATAAGGAGTAAGCCATTTAGAACGGAGACGAGGAAACACTTTTTTCTCACAGAGAGTGGTGAGTCTGTGGAATTCTCTGCTTCAGAGGGTGGTGGAGGCGGGTTCTCTGGATGCTTTCAAGAGAGAGCTAGATAGGGCACTTAGAGATAGCGGAGCCAGGGGATATGGGGAGAAGGCAGGAACGGGGTAGTAATTGGGGATGATCAGCCATGATCACATTGAATGGCTCGAAGGGCCGAATGGCCTACTCCTTCACCTATGGTCTATTGTCTAACACAATATTTTTATACATTTGTATATTCACGACACAATGGTCAACGTCTCTGTAACCTTTCATCTTTGTCTTTAGTTTAGTTTAACGATACAGCGCGGAAACAGGCCCTTCGTCCCACCGAGTCCGCACCGACCAGCGATGCCCACACACTAACACAATCCTACACACACTAGGGACAACTTACATTTATACCAAACCAATTAACCGACAAACCTGTACGTCTTTGGAGTCATAGTCATACAACGTGGAAACAGGCCCTTTGGCCCAACTTGCCCTCACCGGCCAACATGTCCCAGCTACACTAGTCCCACCTGCCTGCATTAGGTCCATATCCCTCCAAACCTGTCCTATCCATGTACCTGTCTAACTGTGTCTTAAATGTTGTGATAGTAACTCCCTCAACTATCTCCTCTGGCAGCTCGTTCCACACACCCACTGCCCTTTGAGTGAAAAAGTTACCCCTCAGATTCCTATTAAATCTTTTCCCCTTCACCTTAAACCTATGTCCTCTGCTCCTCTACTCATGAAACAAAAGTTCAGTTTAGGTTAGTTAGCCTGGGATCCCTCGCCGGAGATCACCGGAGAAGAGCTCCGACCGCCGGCCTGCGGCCTACAACATCGTGAAGCCGTGGTGGCCGATTTGGGACCTCCAAGCCGCGGAGTGTCCATCTTATCCCAACGACAGAGTTTCGATCATCCTCACGAGAGGGCCGGTACATCGGGCCGTCCGTAACAGCGACTGCGGAGGGTTCATGGTCCCGACCACGGATGAACAAGGTATGAGGGTATGAGACGTGAATTGGCCAAGATAGACTGGCAATTGATTCTTAAAGGGTTGATGGTGGATATGCAACGGAAGGCATCCCAGTTTGGCAAAAGAATAAATCAGGGAAGGTAGTGCATCCGTGGATAACAAGGGAAATCAGGGATAGTATCAAAACAAAAGATGAAGCATACAAATTAGCCAGAAAAAGCAGCCTACCAGAGGACTGGGAGAAATTCAGAGTCTATCAGAGGAGGACAAAAGGTTTAATTAGGGAAGGGAAAATAGATTATGAAAGAAAACTGGCAGGTAACATAAAAACTGACTGCAAACGTTTTCATAGATATGTGAAGAGAAAAAGATTAGTTAAAACAAATGTAGGTCCGTTGCAGTCAGAAACAGGTGAATTGATCATGGGGAACAAGGACATGGCAGACCAATTGAATAACTACTTTGGTTCTGTCTTCACTAAGGAAGACTTAATTAATCTGCCGGAAATAGCAGGGGACCGTGGGTCAAATGAGATGGAGGAACTGAGTGAAATCCAGGTTAGCCGGGAAGTGGTGTTAGGTAAATTGAATTGATTAAAGGCCGATAAATCCCCAGGGCCAGATAGGCTGCATCCTAGAGTATTAAGGAAGTAGCCCCAGAAATAGTGGATGCATTAGTGATAATTTTTCAAAACTCTTTAGATTCTGGAGTAGTTCCTGAGGATTGGAGGATAGCTAATATAACCCCACTTTTTAAAAAGGGAGAGAGAGAGAAAACAGGGAATTACAGACCAATTAGTCTAACATCGGTAGTGGGGAAACTGCTAGTCAGTTATTAAAGATGGGATAGCAGCACATTTGGAAAGTGTTGAAATCATTGGACAAAGTCAGCATGGATTTATGAAAGGTAAATCATGTCTGACGAATCTTATAGAATTTTTCGAGGATGTAACTAGTAGAGTGGATAAGGGAGAACCAGTGGATGTGTTATATCTGGACTTTCAGAAGGCTTTCGACAAGGTCCCACATAAGAGATTAATATACAAGCTTAAAGCACACGGTATTGGGGGTTCAGTATTGATGTGGATAGAGAACTGGCTGGCAGACAGGAAGCAAAGAGTAGGAGTAAACGGGTCCTTTTCACAATGGCAGGCAGTGACTAGTGGGGTACCGCAAGGCTCAGTGCTGGGACCCCAGATATTTACAATATATATTAATGATTTGGACGAGGGAATTGAATGCAACATCTCCAAGTTTGCGGATGACACGAAGCTGGGGGGCAGTGTTAGCTGTGAGGATGGTGCTAGGAGGCTGCAAGATGACTTGGATAGGCTGGGTGAGTGGGCAAATGCATGGCAGATGCAGTATAATGTGGATAAACGTGAGGCTATCCACGTTGGTGGCAAAAACAGGAAAGTAGACTATTACCTGAATGGTGGCCGATTAGGAAAAGGGGAGATGGAACGAGACCTGGGTGTCATGGTACACCAGTCATTGAAAGTAGGCATGCAGGTGCAGCAGGCAGTGAAGAAAGCGAATGGTATGTTAGCATTCATAGCAAAAGGATTTGAGTATAGGAGCAGGGAGGTTCTACTGCAGTTGTACAGGGTCTTGGTGAGACCACACCTGGAGTATTGCGTACAGTTTTGGTCTCCTAATCTGAGGAAGGACATTCTTGCCATAGAGGGAGTACAGAGAAGGTTCACCAGACTGATTCCTGGGATGTCAGGACTTTCATATGAAGAAAGATTGGATAGACTCGGCTTGTACTCGCTAGAATTTAGAAGATTGAGGGGGGATCTTATAGAAACGTACAAAATTCTTAAGGGGTTGGACAGGCTAGATGCAGGAAGATTGTTCCCGATGTTGGGGAAGTCCAGAACAAGGGGTCACAGTTTAAGGATAAATGGGAAATCTTTTAGGACTGAGATGAGAAAAACATTTTTCACACAGAGAGTGGTGAATCTCTGGAATTCTCTGCCACAGAATGTAGTTGAGGCCAGTTCATTGAACAAAGGAGGAGGACTGACTGAACATTACTGCCTTCCACCACAGTGAAGAATGTTGATCCCACTGTGGTGGATGTTCATGTTGTATTCTATTGTGTATTGTGCTCCTTTTGATTGTGTGGCTACATAGTAATTCCACTGTACCTTAACTGGTGCATGTGGCAATAAATGTGAACTTGAACTTGGACTTAACTTTAGTTTAGAGATCCAGTGTGGAAACAGGTCCGATGGTGTGTTTGTACGTTCTCCCCGTGACCTCCAGACAAAGGCATACAGGTTAATTTATCTTCCTTTCAAGAGAGAGCTGGATAGGACTCTTAAAGATAGTGGAGTCAGGGGATATGAGGAGAAGGCAGGAACGGGGTACTGATTGGGGATGATTAGCCATGATCACATTGAATGGCGGTGCTGGCTCGAAGGGCCAAATGGCCTACTCCTGCACCTATTGTCTATTGTCTATTGTAAAATTTGTCCCTAATGTATAGGCTTGTATGGGGATCATTGGTCAGCATGGTCTTGGTGAACCGAAGGGCCTGTTTCCACCCTGTATTGCTAAACTAAACTAATACTATTCCCCCGAAGTTCTCATTCCCCCTACTCTGGGCAAGAGACTCTGTGTGTCTACCCAATCAATTCCTCTCATGATTTTCTCTTTTAATAGACAAAAGACAACAGACAATAGACAATAGGTGCAGGGGTAGGCCATTCGGCCCTTCGAGCCAGCACCGCCATTCAATGTGATCATGGCTGATCATCCCCAATCAGTACCCCGGTCCTGCCTTTTCCCCATATCCCTTGACCGCTATTTTTAAAAGCCCGATCTAGCTCTCGCTTGAAAGCATCCAGAGAACCCGCCTCCTCCGCCCTCTGAGGCAGAGAATTCCACAGACTCACAACTCTCTGTGAGAAAAAGTGTTTCTTCGTCTCCGTTCTAAATGGCTTACTCCTTATTCTTAAACTATGGCCCCTGGTTCTGGACTCCCCCAACATCGGGAACATGTTTCCTGCCTCTAGCGTGTCCAAACCCTTAACAATCTTATATGTTTCAATGAGATGCCCTCTCATCCTTCTAAACTCCAGAGTGTGCAAGCCCAGCCGCTCCATTCTCTCAGCATATGACAGTCCCGCCATCCCGGGAATTAACCTTGTAAACCTACGCTACACTCCCTCAATAGCAATCCCTAAATATTATTGTACCTGCCACAACTACTTCCTCAAGTAGATCGTTCCATAGACCCACCTCCATCTCAGGGAAAAAGTTGCCTCTCAGGTTCCTATTAAATATTTCCCCTCTCACGTCAATCCTATGTCCTCTGATCCTTGATTCCACTACCCTGAGTAAAGGGCACTGCGCATTCACCCGACCTGTTCCATGTTGACGCCACTGGGCCTGTACTCGCTGGAGTTTAGAAGAATGAGGGGGGGGGGGGGGACATCATTGAAACGTACAGAATAGTGAAAGGCTTGGATAGAGTGGATGTGGAGAGGATGTTTCCACTCGTGGGAGAGTCTAGGACCAGAGGTCATAGCCTCAGAATTAAAGGATGTTCTTTTGGGAAGGAGATGAGGAGGGACTTATTTGGCCTGAGGGTGGTGAATCTGAGGAGTCAGGGGATACGGGGAGAAGGCAGGAACGGGGTACTGATTGGGGATGATCAGCCATGATCACAGTGAATGGCGGTGCTGGCTCGAAGGGCCGAATGGCCTACTCCTGCACCTATTGTCTATTGTCTATTGAATTCATTCCCACATATGACTGTGGTGGCCAAGTCAGTGGATGTTCTGTGGATAAGTCAGTGTTCTGTATTATGTTATCATATTCTGTTGTGCTGCAGCAAAGCAAGAATTTCATTGTCCTATCTGGGACACATGACAATAAACTCTCTTGACTCTTTACTCTTGACTATTTTTAAGGCAGAGATAGATAGATTCTTGATTAGTACGGGTGTCAGGGGTTATGGGGAGAAGGCAGGGGAATGGGGTCGGAGGGAGAGATAGATCAGCCATGATTGACAATAGACAATAGGTGCAGGAGTAGGCCATTCAGCCCTTGGAGCCAGCACCACCATTCAATGTGATCATGGCTGATCATCCCCAATCAGTACCCCGTTCCTGCCTTCTCCCCATATCCCCTGACTCAGCTATTTTTAAGAGCCCTATCTAGCTCTCTCTTCAAAGCATCCAGAGAACCCGCCTCCACCGCCCTCTGAGGCAGAGAATTCCACACTCACCACTCTCTGTGAGAAAAAGTGTTTCCTCGTCTCCGTTCTAAATGGCTTACTCCTTATTCTTAAACTGTGGCCCCTGGTTCTGGACTCCCCCAACATCGGGTACATGTTTCCTACCTCTAGCGTGTCCAAGCCCTTAACAATCTTATATGTTTCAATGAGATACCCTCTCATCCTTCTAAACTCCAGAATGTACAAGCCCAGCTGCTCCATTCTCTCAGCATATGACAGTCCCGCCATCCCAGGAATTAACCTTGTAAACCTACGCTGCACTCCCTCAATAGCAAGATTGAATGGCAGAGTAGACTTGATGGGCCGAATGGCCCAATTCTGCTCCTACCACCTATGATCTGATGAACAACACAGTGTGGGAGAGACTTTAGCTGAGGGACTGCAGAGGTGTACAGCTGCCATCTCCAGGGTAATTATAGATGGGGATTAAACGCTGGAAAAGCCAACAAACACCCAAATCGCACGAACATGAATAAACATCAAAACAAAACATTGCCTCTCCTTCCTTCCTTGGTTTGTAATATTCAATCATTTTGTTTCCTTGCCCCCATTGGGAGAGGCAGTGAGGAAGGAATTATTCAGCGCTACATCCAAAGATCTGGTTTGCAAAGAGCTTTCATGGGATGCAAATCTAATCTAAGTGGTTGTTGCCAAATCAGAAAACAACCACTGAAGATAGTTGCACATTCAGTGCAGTGGTTACAATAGACTCACAGAGTCATCGATTGATACACCGTGGAAACAGGCCCTCCAGGCCCAACTTGCCACAACTTGTCCCATCTACACTAGTCCCACTTGCCTGCGTTTGGGGCCTATCCCTCCAAACCTTCCCTATTCATGCACCCTTTCAACTGTTTCTTAAATGTTGGGATAGTGTTCCATACACTCACCACCCAAGTGTGCAAGAACTATCCCTCAGGTTCCTATTAAATCTTTGCTCCCGAACTGAAATATATGTCCTCGATTCCCCTACTCTGGGCAAAAGACTGCTTTTACCCGATCTATTCCTCAAATAATTTTCTACATCATTTCTTGCATGGATGGGACAGGTTTGGAGGGCTATGGACCAAATGCCGGCAGGTGGGACTTGTGTAGCTGGGACATGTTGGCCAGTGTGGGCCAGTTGGGCCAAAGGGCCTGTTTCCACACTCTATGACTCTATGCATATCTCTATAAGATCACCCCTCATTCTTCTATGCTCCATGGAATAGAGACCCAGCCTCTACCTCTCCCTATAGCTCAGACCATCTAGTCCTGGCACCATCCTCGTAAATCTTCTCTCCACCCTTTCCAGCTTGACAATATCTTTCCTATAACATGGTGCCCCAGTTTTGGTCCCCTAATTTGAGGAAGGACATCCTTGCTATTGAGGGAGTGCAGCGTAGGTTTACAAGGTTAATTCCCGGGATGGCGGGACCGTCATATGCTGAGAGAATGGAGCGGCTGGGCTTGTACACTCTGGAGTTTAGAAGGATGAGAGGGTATCTCATTGAAACATATAAGATTGTTAAGGGTTTGGACACGCTAGAGGCAGGAAACATGTTCCCGATGTTGGGGGAGTCCAGAACCAGGGGCCACAGTTTAAGAATAAGGAGTAAGCCATTTAGAACAGAGACGAGGAAACACTTTTTCTCACAGAGAATGGTGAGTCTGTGGAATTCTCTGCCTCAGAGGGCGGTGGAGGCCGGTTCTCTGGATACTTTCAAGAGAGAGCTAGATAGGGCTCTTAAAGATAGTGGAGTCATGGGATATGGGGAGAAGGCAGGAACGGGGTACTGATTGGGGATGATCAGCCACGATCACATTGAATGGCGGTGCTGGCTCGAAGGGCCGAATGGCCTACTCCTGCACCTATCGTCTGTTGTCCACTGTCTATTGAACATAACACTCTAAATGTGGCCTCACCAATGTCTTATACAACTGCAACATGACCTCCCAACTTCCAAACTAAACTCTCTATACAGTAGCGAATATGCGACTGATATATACTCTAATTCCATCTACCGTACAAGTTTGCAGATGACACCACCGTGGCGGGCGAGATCGCAATGATGAGATGGAGTACAGGTAGGAAACACAGAGGTTAGTACAATACAATACAATACAATACCGTTTATTGTCATTTGAACCTCAAATGAAGTTCAAACGAAATTTGGTTTCTGCAGCCATACAACAAGAAAAAACAAAAGAACCAAGACACACAACAACACAATTTACACAAACATCCATCACAATGAATCTCCTCCTCACTGTGATGGAAGGCAGAGTATTGTCTCTCCCCTGTTTTCCATTCTTCTCCCGATGTTGGAGCCCCCGGCGGGCGAAGGCAAGTCCCGAGGCCATTAAAGCCGCGCCGGGCGATGTAACGCCCTGCTCCGGGTCTTGATGTTGGAGCCCCCGCCGGGCGCTGGCAAGTCCCGCGGCCGTTAAAGCCGCGCCGGGCGATGTAAGGCCCCGCTCCGGGTCGTTTTCAACCCCGCAATTCGGGCGGCTGTTGCCGTTGCGGGAGCTCCGAAAAGCGGTCTCCCACCAGGGACCCGCGAGCTCCCAATGTCACCGTCCACCGGGCCGGCGGCCGGAGCCTCCGAAGCTCCGGAGTCGGGCCGCAGCCGCGCGCCACCGCCGCTCTCCACGCTCCAAATCCAGCCAGCCCCACGATGGTGAGTCCGCAGGCTCCGCGACTGGAGCCCCCAGGTCGTTCCGGTTGGAGGCCGCTCCACGGTGCTAGGCCCCAACGACAACGGAGACCCGACAGGGAAAAGGTTGGGATTTAAAAGTTCCCCCCCCCCCCGCCCCCCACATCTACACAACTAAAAACAATATATAAACTGCAACCAAACTATACACTCAACAGGACAACAGGATGCTTTCAAGAGATCTAGATAGGGTTCTTAAAAATAGCGGAGTCAGGGGATATGGGGAGAAGGCAGGAACAGGGTACTGATTGGGGATGATCAGCCATGATCACATTGAATGGTGGTGCTGGCTTGAAGGGCCGAATGGCCTACTCCTGCACCTATTGTCTATTGTCTATTGTCTATTGTCTATTGACAAAAAGATTTTAAAAGACAGACGGACTGCAGAGGCCGCTGCCGTGAGACGCCGCCATGTTTACTACCAATTCCGCTGACTGGTTAGCACTCAACAAAAGCTTTTCACTGTACCTCAGTACACGGGACAGTAACCTAAACTGAAACTCACCTGAACATTTGTCATGTCAACATCCTCTCCCTAAACAATTCCTGAACTCTCAACTGAAGGAAGGTCGGCGACCCCCCGTCGGGCCAAAGGAACGCTTCAAGGGACAACATCAAGAACAGTCTGAAGAAATTCCACCTCACATCGAGCAACTGGGAGCACATTGTACTGGACAGGCGTCCTGGAGGAAATCCGTGCAGGAAGGAGCTGCACGACACACGAAACGGAACTACGCCGTGTCGCAGAGACAAAGCGACAGCACCGTAAGGAGAGAGAGAGAGAAGGGGGCTCGACGACTACCAACCACCGCCAGTCTCCACTGCCCACGTTGCACCAAGGTGTGTGGATCGCGGATCGGCCTCTACAGACATCTGCAGACCCACAAGTAGACGACCCTATGGAGAGGAGAGGACAGTCATACTCGTTTCGAGTGACCGCCGATGATGATGATGAGAGAGAGATGGAGCTAGTTAATGGCTTCAGGAAACGAGGTGGTGCACATTCGCTGGTCAGTATCAAAGGTGATGAATCCTTCGAGTCATAGAGTGATACAGTGTGGACACAGGCCCTTCGGCCCATCATTCCCACACCGACCAACATGTCCCATCTACACTAATCCCACCTGACTTTGTTGGACTTCAATGTTATGTCTTTCCACTAAACATTGCACCGTTTGTCCTTTATACTTGCACTGTAGATGGCTTGATCTCACCTGCCTACATTTGGTCCATATCCTAAATAAACGATATAAATAAATAAATATATAAATGATAACTTTATACTGGAGACTATATTGATGAAGAATTGTTGCATTGACACTTCAACTAAATAGTCATTGAGTGATACAGTGTGGAAACAGGCCCTTCGGCCCAACTTATGCACTGGACTGGACTGGAAGGACATCCAAATCTGAGGAAGGACATTATAGCCATAGAGGGAGTGCAGAGAAGGTTCACCAGACTGATTCCTGGGATGTCAGGACTTTCATATGAAGAAAGACTGGATAGACTTGGCTTATACTCGCTAGAATTTAGGAGATTGAGAGGGGATCTTATAGAAACGTACAAAATTCTTATGGGGTTGGACAGGCTAGATGCAGGAAGATTGTTTCCGATGTTGGGGAAGTCCAGGACAAGGGGTCACAGCTTAAGGATAAGGGGGAAATCCTTTAAGACCGAGATGAGGAAAAACTTTTTCACACAGAGAGTGGTGAATCTCTGGAACTCTCTGCCACAGAGGGTGGTTGAGGCCAGTTCATTGGCTATATTTAAGAGGGAGTTAGATGTGGCCCTTGTGGCTAAAGGGATCAGGGGGTGTGGAGAGAAGGCAGGTACGGGATACTGAGGTGGATGATCAGCCATGATCATATTGAATGGCGGTGCAGGCTCGAAGGGCCGAATGGCCTACTCCTGCACCTATTTTCTATGTATCTATGTATCTATAACTTGCCGACACCGACCAACATGTCCCATCCACAGGTCGACAAAAGTGCTGGAGAAACTCAGCGGGTGCGGCAGCATCTGTGGAGCGAAGGAAATAGGCAACGTTTCAGGGCGAAACCCTTCTTCAGACTGATGCAGGGTGGGGGGGGGGGACGGGAAGAAGAAAGGAAGAGGATGAGCCAGAGGGCTGAGGGAGAGCTGAGAAGGCGGGGCTGGGTTAGGATGTGGTCGTAATCACAGGGGGGTGGGGGCAGTCAGAGAGGAGGTTGTAGAACTGTCTTCGGAGGGAGGAGGGGAACTTCTTCAAAGGAGGCATACCTTGAGGAGATATCGCAGTGGAGTAGTCCCATCCACACTAGTCCCACCTGCCCACGTTTGGCCCATGTCCCTCCAAAACCTGTCTAACTGTTTCTTAAATGTTGGGATTGTCCCAGCCTCAAGTACCTCCTCTGGCAGCTCGTTCCATACACCCACCATACCCCAAAACGCCCTTCGGCCCAACTTGCCCACACCGGCCAACATGTCCCGTCTACACTAGACCCACCTGCCCGTGTTTGGTCCATATCCCTCCAAAACTGTCCTATCCATGTCGCTGTCTAACGGTTTCTTAAACATTGGGATAATCCCAGCCTCAACTACCTCCTCCGGCAGCTCGTTCCATACACCCACCACCCTTAGTGTGAAAAAGTTACCCCTCAGATTCCTATTAAATCTTTCCCCCTTCACCCTAAACCTATGTCCCCTGGTCCTCGATTCCCCTACTCTGGGCAAGAGACTCTGTGCATCTACCCGATCTATTCCTCTCATCATTTTATACACCTCTATAAGATCACCCCTCGTCCTCCTGTGCTCCATTGAGACCCAGCCTACTTAACCTCTCCCTATAGCTCACACCCTCTAGTCCTGGCAACATCCTCGTAAATCTTCTCTGTGTCCTTTCCAGCTTGACAATATCTTTCCTATAACCGGTGCCCAGAACTGAATACAATATTCTAATAACGAACTCACCAAGGTCTTATACAACTGCAACATGACTTCTATAACTTTCACGACCTAACAAGGGTTTCGGCCCGAAACGTTGCCTATTTCCTTCGCTCCATAGATGCTGCTGCACCCGCTGAGTTTCTCCAGCATTTTTGTCTACCTTCTATAACTCAATACTCTGGCTGATGAAGGCCAATATGCTAAAAGCCTTTTTGACCACCTTATCCACCTGTGACTCGACCTTCAAGGAACCATGCACCTGTACTCCTAGATCCCTCTTCTCTACAACACTACCCAGAGGCCGACCATTTACTGTGTAGATCCTGCCCTTGTTCGACGTTCCAAAATGCAACAGCTCACACTTCTCTGTATTAAATTCCATCAACCATTCCTCCGCCCACCTGGCCAATCGATCCAGATCCTGCTGCAATCGTTCACAACCATCTTCACTATCTGCGAAACTACTCACTTTTGTATCATCAGCAAACTTGCTAATCTTGCCCTGTATGTTCTCATCCAAATCATTGATGTAGATGACAAACAGTAACGGGCCCAGCACCGAACCCTGATAGCACACCACTAATCACAGGCCTCCAGTCTGAGAATCAAACTTCCACCATCACCTCTGCTTCCTTCCATGGAGCCAATTTTCTATCCATTCAGCTATCTCTCCTTGGATCCCATGTGGTCTAACCTTCCAGAGCAGCCTACCATGCGGCACCTTGTCGAACCTTACTGAAGTCCATGTACACAATATCTACAGCTCTGCCCTCATCAACCTTTTTGGTCACGTCTTCAAAAAACTCAATCAGATTTGTGAGATACGACCTCCCACGTACAAAACCATGCTGACTGTCCCTAATCAGCCCTTGCCCATCCAAATGCCTGTATATCCTATCCCTCACAATACTCTCCAGTAAGTTACCAACTACAGATGTTAAGCTCATCGGCCTATAGTTCCCAGCATTTTCCCTGCAGCCCTTCTTGAAAAGAGGCACAACATTTGCCACCCTCCAATCCTCTGGCACCTCCCCTGTATTTAAGGACGACTCGTAAATTTCAACCAGGGCTCCCGCAATTTCCTCTCTAGTTTCCCGCAATGTCCTCGGATATATCAGATCAGGCCCCGGAGATTTGTCTGCCTTCAAACACGACAGTGCCTGCAGTACTTCTTCGACGGTAACACCGACTGCTCTCAAGACACTTCCATTGACTGCTCCAAGTTCAACCGTCCTAATGTCTTTCTCCTCGGTAAATACAGAAGTACTAAATACTAAATAAGCAATAAACTGAAAAACTGAAACTGATATCCCTCTAAACCCATCCTATTTATGTTTAGAGATACAGCGCGGAAACAGGCCCTTCTGCCCGTCGAGTCCATGCCGACCAGCGATCCCCACACATCAAAACTATACGACACACACTAGGGACAATTTACAATTTTACCGAACCCAATTAGCCTACAAACCTGTACGTCTTTGAGAAGTGGGTGCACCGGGGAAAACCCATGCAGGTCACGGGGAGATCGTACAAAATTCACACAGAGAGCACCCGTAGTCAGGATCGAACCCAGGCCTTTGGCGCTGTAAGGCAGCGACTCTACCGCTGTGCCACCGTGCCGCCCTTATTTACCAGTCTAAATGTTTCTTAAATGTTGTGATAGTTCCGCCCCACCTTAAACCTAAACCCTCTGGTTCTTGATTCCTCTCCTCTGGGTCTCTGTGCATCTACCCGATCTATTCCCCTCTTTAACTCCATTATGTGCAGTTTTGGTCTCCGAATTTGAGGAAGGACATTCTTGCTATTGAGGGAGTGCAGTGTAGGTTTACAAGGTTAATTCCCGGGATGGCTGGACTGTCATATGTTGATAGAATGGAGCGGCTGGGCTTGTACACTCTGGAGTTCAGAAGGATGAGAGGGCATCTTATTGAAACATATTAGATTATTAAGGGTTTGGACATGCTGGAGGCAGGGAACAAGTTCCCGATGTTGGGGGAGTCCAGAACCAGGGGCCACAGTTTAAGAATAAGGGGTAGGCCATTTAGAACGGAGACGAGGAAAAACATTTTCACCCAGAGAGTGGTGAATCTGAGGAATTCTCTGCCTCAGAGGGCGGTGGAGGCCGATTGTCTGGATGCTTTCCAGAGAGAGATAGATAGAGCTCTTAAAGATAGCGGAGTCACGGGATATGGGGAGAAGGCAGGAACGGGGCACTGATCGTGGATGATCAGCCATGATCACGTTGAATGGCGGTGCTGGCTCGAAGGGCCGAATGGCCTACTCCTGCACCTATTGTCTATGAATCTATGTATCTATGTATCAGAGATCCGGGTTTTATCCTGACTACAGGGGGTGCTTGTCCGTACGGAGTTTGTACGTTCTCCCGTGACCTGCGTGGGTTTTCCCCGGGGTGCTCCTGTTTCCTCCCACATTCCAAAGACGTCCAGGTTTGTAGGTTAATTGGCTTCGGTAAAATTGGCAAAAACCCGTGGGTGTGCGTAGGACGGTGCTAGTGTACGGGGGCGATCGCTGGTCGATGCGGTACACGGTAGGCCGAAGGGCCGAATGTTTTTGAACCGTATCCCTAAACGAAACTCCAAGCTAGATGCTGCCTGAACTGGCTGAATTACTCCAGCGCTTTGTGTCTTTTTTTATTGTAGACCAGCGCCTGCAGTTCCTACAGTGTATATCATTGTCCTGATTAACGCAGCGCAGTGTTCCCAATAGCTGGCGTTAAGTTGGCTCTTTGTATTAAACCTTCCTAACAAATTTTTCCCTCTCCCCCCAACACACCAACCAACCACCCCCGCCCCCCCCTCTCTCCCTCTCTCCAACCCCCCCCCCCA
>JAXLNO010004861.1:37500-53385 GCA_038087875.1 Malacoraja senta | reverse complement strand
AAAGAAGACACAAGACAAAGAAGATTGGGGTTCCTTTGTAAATTGCCGGAAGGAATTAAGGAAAGCTCTGAATAAAGCCAAACAAGACTTTGTATCAAACAATCTTACCACAGCAATGAAAGAAAGCATCAAATAATTTTGGTCTTATATGAAACGTTTGGGTAACGGCGAGAAGGGAGTTGCAGACGTCATGGTGAACAACACAGTTGTAAGTGACGGGAAAGGGAAGGCCGAAGCACTTAATGCTCAATTCACCAGTGTATTTACGAGGGAAAACAAGTCATACATTCCATCGATGGGAACCAGTAACATACAGGATATCCTGAACTAGTGATACATGAGGCAGGAGTATTAACACAACTACAGAACCTAATGCCAAACAAATCAGCGGGCCCAGATCAGTTGCCACCATGGTTTCTAAAGATGTTCGCATCGAAAATAGCACCCATACTCACAGATTCATTCCAGTACTCAATTGATTCTGGCTCGAAGGGCCGAATGGCCTCCTCCTGCACCTATTTTCTATGTTTCTACATTTCTATGACCTCACTTGCATTGAAGGGACTGAAGCCAACAGCAGAGATAAATTTAAGTGCAAGCAGGATAAACACGTGAGCGCTCCTGGAATTCGGGGTATTGTTACTGGGTGTGGAGAGTAGATGGGAGCGATGATGAGTGGAGCAGAAAACTTGACTGGATAGGATGGGCCGAATGGCCTGTCTATGATGTAGAATGGGACAAAACAAACTGAGCAAATTCCCCCAAGGTGACCACCCACTGCTGATGGGAACTGGATATAGATGATCAATCTGATGTGTGCGCCACGTTCTAGATTTCAATGTTAATCCCCACAATAGAAACATAGAAAATAGGTGCAGGAGGAGGCCATTCGGCCCTTCGAGCCAGCACCGTCATTCATTGTAATCATGGCTGATCATCCCCTATCAATAACCCGTGCCTGCCTTCTCCCCATATACCTTGACTCCACTAGCCCCTAGAGCTTTATCTAACTCTCTCTTAAATCAATCCAGTGACTTGGCCTCCACTGACCTCTGTGGCAGGGAATGCCATAAATTCACAACTCTCTGGGTGAAAAAGTTTTTTCTCACCTCAGTCTTAAATGACCTCCCCTTTATTCTAAGACTGTGGCCCCTGGTTCTGGACTCGCCCAACATTGGGAACATTTTTTTCATCTACCTTGTCCAGTCCTTGCGGCACTCCACTCGCCACTGCCTGCCATTCTAAAAAGGACCCATTCACTCCTACACTGCCAACCAATTTTCTATCCATGTCAACACCCTACCCCCAATACCATGTACTCTAATTTTAGTCACCAGACTCCCGTGCGGGACCTTATCAAAGGCTTTCTGAAAGTCTAGATACACTACATCCACTGGCACCCCTTCATCCATTTTACTTGTCACATCCTCAAAAAATTCCAGAAGATTAGTCAAGCATAATTTCCCTTTCATAAATCCATGTTGACTTGGACTAATCCTTTTAACGCTATCCAAATGCCCCATTATTACCTCTTTAATAATTGACTCCAACATCTTTCCCACCACCGAAGTCAGGCTAACTGGTCTGTAATACCCCGTTTTCTCTCTCGCTCCTTTCTTGAAAAGTGGGATAACATTAGCTATCCTCCAATCCACAGGAACTGATCCTGAATCTATTGAACATTGGAAAATGATCACCAATGCGTCCACAATTTCTAGAGCCACCTCCCTGAGGACCCTGGGATGCAGACCATCAGGCCCAGGGGATTTATCATCCTTCAGTCGCATTAGCCTACCCAATACTATTTCTCGCCTAATGAAAATTTCTTTCAGTTCCTCTACCCCCTTTGATCCTCTGTCCTCCAGTACATCTGGGAGATTGTTTGTGTCTCCCTTAGTGAAGACAGATCCAAAGTACCTATTCAACTCTTCTGCCATTTCCTTGTTGCCTATAATAATTTCACCCGTGTCTGCCTTCAAGGGACCCACATTTGACTTTGCTACTCTTTTTCCCTTAACATATCTAAAGAAGCTTTTACTGTCCTTCTTTATATTCCTGGCCAGCTTCCCCTTGTACTTCATCTTTTCAGCCCGTATTGCCCGTTTTGTTTCCTTCTGTTGTCCTATGAAAGTTTCCCAATCCTCTGGCTTCCGGCTACTCTTTGCTGTGTTATACATCTTTTCTTTTAGTTTTCTTCTATCCCTAACTTCTCTTGTCAGCCACGGTTGCCTCCTACTCCCCTTAGAATCTTTCTTCCTTTTTGGTCACAATGTGGTCATGGCTGATCTAGCCCAGGACTGAACTCCTCCTCTTTGCCCCATTCCCTTCAATTACAATCCCCAAATGTTCTAAAATGTATCCTCCTCTGGTTTAAATAGGTCTAACATGTTAAACCTCTCAGAGTCTCTTACATAGATACATAGAAAATAGGTGCAGGAGTAGGCCATTCGGCCCTTCGAGCCTGCACCGCCATTCAATATGATCATGGGTGATCATCCAACTCAGTATCCCGTACCTGCCTTCTCTCCATACCCCCTGATCCCTTTAGCCACAAGGGCCACATCTAACTCCCTCTTAAATATAGCCAATGAACTGGCCTCAACTACCTTCTGTGGCAGAGTTCCAGAGATTCACCACTCTCTGTGTGAAAAAGTTTTTTCTCATCTCGGTCTTAAAGGATTTCCCCCTTATCCTTAAGCTGTGACCCGTTGTCCTGGACTTCCCCAACATCGGGGACAATCTTCCTGCATCTAGCCTGTCCAACCCCATAAGAATTTTGTACGTTTCTATAAGATCCCCTCTCAATCTCCTAAACTCTAGCGAGTATAAGCCAAGTCTATCCAGTCTTTCTTCATATGAAAGTCCTGACATACCAGGAATCAGTCTGGTGAGCCTTCTCTGCACTCCCTCTATGGCTATAATGTCCTTCCTCAGATTTGGAGACCAAAACTGTACGCAATACTCCAGGTGTGGTCTCACCAAGACCCTGTACAACTGCAGTAGAACCTCCCTGCTCCCATACTCAAATCCTCTTGCTATGAAGGCCAACATACCATTCGCTTTCTTCACTGCCTGCTGCACCTGCATGCCTACTTTCAATGACTGGTGTACCATGACACCCAGGTCTCGCTGCATCTCCCCTTTTCCTAATCGGCCACCATTTAGATAATAGTCTGCTTTCCTGTTTTTGCCACCAAAGTGGAGAACCTCACATCTATCCACATTATACTGCATCTGCCGAACATTTGCCTACTCACCCAGCCTATCCAAGTCACCTTGCAGTCTCCTAGCATCCTCCTCACAGCTAACACTGCCCCCCAGCTTATTGTCATCTGCAAACTTGGAGATGTTGCCTTCAATTCCCTCATCCAGTTCATTAATATAAATTGTAAATAGCTGGGGTCCCAGCACTGAGCCTTGCGGTACCCCACTAGTCACTGCCTGCCATTGTGAAAAGGACCCGTTTACTCCTACTCTTTGCTTCCTGTTTGCCAGCCAGTTCTCTATCCACATCAATACTGAACCCCCAATACCGTGTGCTTTAAGTTAGTATACTAATCTCTTATGTGGGACCTTGTCGAAAGCCTTCTGAAAGTCCAGATACAACACATCCACTGGTTCTCCCCTATCCACTCTACTAGTTACGTCCTCGAACAATTCTATAAGATTCGTCAGACATGATTTACCTTTCGTAAATCCACGCTGACTTTGTCCAATGATTTCACCACTTTCCAAATGTGCTGCTATCCCATCTTTAATAACTGACTTTAGCAGTTTCCCCACTACCGATGTTAGACTAACTGGTCTAACTTGGTTGGAGACTCCCAGATATTCACTGCCCTCTGTCCATTCGTGGTCCTTGGGATCAGATACAGGATCACCCATCATTGTTCTAAACGCTACAGAACACAAACACCTCCCTACATTCCGGCCAGGCAGTCTTGAGATCCCATAGATTATGCGGGAGACCAATTAGTTTGGGAACAACAACAGCTGAAACAGATTAAACATTGAACTAGTTCTGAATTACTGATAAATGCAGCATTTATTTCTGAAATGTCAACCACCATTTTGTGACTGTGCACTTTACCATACTGTAGTGTAACCCCTCACCTTCAGAAACACCACACTGTCTTTTTGATCCATCTGTTGCTGCAGCTTTAAAAGTTCCTCCTGAATAGATTTTAAATTCTCTTGAATCTCTCCAAGATTTTTCTCCATTGTATATAGAATCTTCTTCTCTTCCCCTCGGATATCTGCCAGTGCGCGCTGCTCTTTCTCAATGAGAATCTTGTGCTGTTCAGCAAATTGGGATGTGATCTTGGACTGAAGGTGGTGTGACTGTTCCTGTGAAATGAAAGGTGAAGATCAATATATAATGTCACTGATTGTGTTTCATCACGACTTTGACCGTGACATTTGTCCTGTGCATTTTTATTTGCTTTGGCAAATCAATTATTTGTCTAAATGCTTCTGAAATATCGTGACGGTAATCTTAGAACCCATCAATCCTCTACCCCCAATACAATTCCCTGCTGCCAATTCCTTTTCATGTGCCCATTAATTCCCATTTATCCACCCACCACCCACTTTCCCAGGGATAATTTACAGTCACCGATTGACCATGAACCAGCGTGTATTGGGGACGTGGAAGGAAACCGACGCGGTCACAGGGAGAAGGCGTGAACCACACGGGCAGCACCCGAGGTCAGGATCGAACCCGCTCACCAGAACTAGGCGACAGCAGCACTACTTGTGTCACTGCGCTGCCCTATTATTACACGCATCACAGGGATCAAATCTACACAAGATCAGGAAATCAAAACTGGAAAGCCTCACCAGAACTCCAGAAATCTTCTGTTTCTGTTGCTGCTCCATTTGCTGTATCTCTGATTCCTTTTTTGTGAGAGATTCGAAGGAAGATTTCACCTGATCCTGGGATTGTGTTTGAAAATCAGAGAATTAAACTGTTGAACAATAAAGAAGGAATTAAAATGACGTGATTAAAATCGGTTTGCATTTACCTTGTATATTTGAACAGCTTCTTTAACCGGCATGAAGCGGTGATCTCTGTGTTCCCGCGCATCTCGACAAACCACACAGATCAGCTTCTTGTCCGTTTCACAAAACAGCTTCAGTTCTTCCTGATGTTCCTCGCACTGAAGTTTACTTTCCTTCTCTGTCTGATTCAGGCTCAGTGTTCGAGCTTTCTCAGACAGTCTCGCCAAGGCCCGATTCATCCTGAGGCTGCGGTCTGTAAACTCGTCTCTACATTCCGGGCAGGAGTTTCTCCCCTCCCTGTCCCAACTCTGTGTGATACAGGAGCGGCAGAAGTTGTGCCCACACTCCAGTGACACCGGATCGGTGAAGAAATCCAGGCAGATGGGACAAATTATCTCCTCGGTTAAACTCTCGAACCTGTCTTTCGCAGCCATTTTAACCTCCACTTCCTGGTTCAAAGTGTTTTCCACTGCGCACGCTGCCGTCTCGGGGGAATGAATGTTATTTGGCTGCAAGTGTTCAGTGTCCTGGCCACTCCCAACTAATCACATGAGGGAGGAGTCAGTTAGACATTAAACCGGCCTGAATATAGACGAAAGCGCAAAATTTGGGTGGATGCAGTCTCTTGCCCAGAGTGTGGGAATCGAGGACCAGACATAGGTTCAAAGTGAAGGGAAAAAGGTTGCTAAGAATCCGAGGGGTAACTTTTTCCCACAAATGATGATGGGTGTATGGAACAGGCTGCCAGAGGAGGTATGTGTAAGAAGGAACTGCAGATGCCGGTTTAAACCGAAGATAGGCACAAACAGCTGGAGTAACTCAGCGGGACAGCCAGCATCTCTGGAGAGAAGGAAAGGGTGACGTTTGCGGTCGAGACCCTTCTTCAGTTAGACGCCAGAGCAGGTAGTTGAGGCTGGGACTATCCCATCGTTTAAAAAAAACAGTTAAATGGACAGGACAGGTTTGGAGGGATATGGACCAAGCGCAGGCAGGTGGGAATGGTGCAGCTGGGACATGTTGGCCGGTGTGGGCAGGTTGGGCCGACGGGCCTGTTTCCACACTGTATCACTCTATGACTCTAGACTGACACAACGTGCTGGAGTAACTCAGCGGGTCATAGAAACATAGAAAATACGTGCAGGTGTAGGCCATTCGGCCCCTCTAGACAGCACCGCCATTCAATATGGTCATGGCTGATCATCTAAAATCAGTACACCGTTCCTGCTTTTTCTCCCATATGCCTTGATTCCGTTAGCGCTAAGAGCCATATCTTGAAAACATCCAGTGAATTTGCCTCCACTGTCCCCTGTGGGAGAAAATTCCACAGATTCACAACTGTCTGGGTGAAGAAGTTTTTCCACATCTCCGTTGTAAATGGCCTACCCCTTATACTTACTGTGACCCCTGGTTCTGGACTCCCCCAACATCGGGAACATGTTTCCTGCATCTAGCTTGTCCAATCCCTTAAGAATGTAAAATGTTTCTATAAGATCGTCCTCTCATCCTTCTAAATTCCAGTGAATACAAGCCCAGTCGACCCATTCTTTCATCATACAGTATGTCAGTCCCGCCTGCAGGATGAGGTGACAGCACTTGCACTCTGTACTGTTTGTTGACAGAACTGTGTTTTTAACTTCAAGATGGACACGAAATGCTGGAGTAGCTCAGCGGGACTGGCAGTCGTCTCTGGAAGGAAGGAATGCATGAGGGACCTGTCGGGAACCTTCTTCAGACCTCATCGACCCCCCCCCCTTCTCTGTGAACCTCCACCACCCCCACCCCATCATAATACATGATCTGTAGTTCCTTCCTACACATTTTTAACTTCAAGATTGATTTCATTGTCGAAATCAAACACTGGTTGGGTGACCACCTGCCTTTACTCCATGCGACCACCCTGAACTTCCCCTTGCCGGTCACTGTAATTCTCAATCCTACTCCCACTCCGACCTATTTGTCCTCTATAACTCTGGAAAGATAGGGGATATATCATAATTTTGTATAGGAAGGAACTGCAGATACGGGTTTAAACCAAAGTTAGACACAAAATGCTGGAGTAACTCAGCGGGACAAGCAGCATCTCTGGAGAGAAGGAATGGGTAGAAGAAAAATCTCGACCCGAAACGTCGCCCATTCACTATCTCCAGAGATGCTGCCTGTCCCGCTGAGTTACTCCAGCTTTTGTGGCGATCTTAAGTGATGGGAGGGATGGAGCGTGATGGGTGGGGGTGGATAACAGGGAAATTGGGGTCTTGGAGATGGGAGATAAGCGGGTGGAAGAGGGGAAAGGAGCAGGGTGACTGGGGAGGGGTGGGAGATGTTGACAGAAATGTGTGCACTCAAATTTCGTCATCTCCCCACCCCACCCCTCCCTCTCTTTCCGCTGTCCCTCAACCGACAAAATCTGTGTGGGCATCTGATCTTCTAGAGGTGTATTGATCTTACAGAGGTGTATAGATACATAGAAATTAGGTGCAGGAGTAGGCCATTCGGCCCTTCGAGCCTGCACCGCCATTCAATACGATCATGGCTGATCATCCAACTCAGTATCCCGTACCTGCCTTCTCTCCATACCCCCTGATCCCTTTAGCCACAAGGGCCACATCTAATTCCCTCTTAAATATAGCCAATGAACTGGCCTCAACTACCCTCTGTGGCAGAGAGTTCCAGAGATTCACCACTCTCTGTGTGAAAAAGTTTTTCCTCATCTCGGTCTTAAAGGATTTTCCCCTTATCCTTAAGCTGTGACCCCTTGTCCTGGACTTCCCCAACATCGGGAACAATCTTCCTGCATCTAGCCTGTCCAACCCCATAAGAATCTTGTACGTTTCTATAAGATCCCCTCTCAATCTCCTAAATTCTAGCGAGTATAAGCCAAGTCTATCCAGTCTTTCTTCATATGAAAGTCCTGAGATCCCAGGAATCAGTCTGGTGAACCTTCTCTGCACTCCCTCTATGGCTATAATGTCCTTCCTCAGATTTGGAGACCAAAACTGTACGCAATACTCCAGGTGTGGTCTCACCAAGACCCTGTACAACTGCAGTAGAACCTCACTGCTCCTATACTCAAATCCTCTTGCTATGAAGGCCAACATACCATTCGCTTTCTTCACTGCCTGCTGCACCTGCATGCCTACTTTCAATGACTGGTGTACCATGACACCCAGGTCTCGCTGCATCTCCCCATTTCCTAATCGGCCACCATTTAGATAATAGTCTGCCTTCCCGTTTTTGCTACCAAAGTGGATAACCTCACATTTATCCACATTATACTGCATCTGCCAAACATTTGCCCACTCACCCAGCCTATCCAAGTCACCTTGCAGTCTCCTAGCATCCTCCTCACAGCTAACACTGCCCCCCAGCTTAGTGTCATCCGCAAACTTGGAGATGTTGCTTTCAATTCCCTCGTCCAGATCATTAATATAAATTGTAAATAGCTGGGGTCCCAGCACTGAGCCTTGTGGTACTCCACTAGTCACTGCCTGCCATTGTGAAAAGGACCCGTTTACTCCTACTCTTTGCTTCCTGTTTGCCAGCCAGTTCTCTATCCACATCAATACTGAACCCCCAATACCGTGTGATTTAAGTTTGTATCCTAATCTCTTATGTGGTACCTTGTCGAAAGCCTTCTGAAAGTCCAGATACAACACATCCACTGGTTCTCCCCTATCCACTCTACTAGTTACATCCTCGAAAAATTCTATAAGATTCGTCAGACACGATTTACCTTTCGTAAATCCATGCTGACTTTGTCCAATGATTTCACCACTTTCCAAATGTGCTGCTATCCCATCTTTAATAACTGACTCTAGCAGTTTCCCCACTACCGATGTTAGACTAACTGGTCTGTAATTCCCCGTTTTCTCTCTCCCTCCCTTCTTAAAAAGTGGGGTTACGTTTGCTACCCTCCAATCCTCAGGAACTACTCCAGAATCTAAAGAGTTTTGAAAAATTATCACTAATGCATCCACTATTTCTGGAGCTACTTCCTTAAGTACTCTGGGATGCAGCCTATCTGGCCCTGGTGATTTATCGGCCTTTAATCCATTCAATTTACCCAACACCACTTCCCGACTAACCTGGATTTCACTCAGTTCCTCCATCTCCTTTGACCCGCGGCCCCCTGCTATTTCCGGCAGATTATTTATGTCTTCCTTAGTGAAGACGGAACCAAAGTAGTTATTCAATTGGTCTGCCATATCCTTGTTCCCCATGATCAATTCACCTGTTTCTGACTGCAAGGGACCTACATTTGATTTAACTAATCTCTTTCTCTTCACATATCTATAAAAACTTTTGCAGTCAGTTTTTATGTTCCCTGCCAGTTTCCTTTCATAATCTATTTTCCCTTTCCTAATTAAGCCCTTTGTCCTCCTCTGCTGGTCTCTGAATTTCTCCCAGTCCTCTGGTATGCTGCTTTTTCTGGCTAATTTGTACGCATCATCTTTTGCTTTGATACTATCCCTGATTTCCCTTGTTATCCACGGATGCACTACCTTCCTTGATTTATTCTTTTGCCAAACTGGGATGAACATTTTTTGTAGTTCATCCATGCAGTCTTTAAATGCCTTCCATTGCATATCCACCGTCAACCCTTTTAGAACTAATTGCCAGTCAATCTTGGCCAATTCATGTCTCATACCCTCAAAGTTACCTTTCTTTAAGTTCAGAACCGTTGTTTCTGAATTAACAATGTCACTCTCCATCCTAATGAAGAACTCAACCATATTATGGTCACTCTTGCCCAAGGGGGCACGCACAACAAGTCTGCTAACTAACCCTTCCTCATTACTCAATACCCAGTCTAGAATAGCCTGCTCTCTCGTTGGTTCCTCTACATGTTGGTTTAGATAACTATCCCTCATACATTCCAAGAAATCCTCTTCCTCAGCACCTCTGCCAATTTGATTCACCCAATCTATATGTAGATTGAAGTCACCCATTATAACTGTTTTGCCTTTGTTGCACGCATTTCTAATTTCCTGTTTGATGCCATCCCCAACTTCACTACTACTGCTAGGTGGCCTGTACACAACGCCCACCAGCGTTTTCTGCCCCTTAGTGTTTCGCAGCTCTACCCATACCGATTCCACATCCTCCAAGCTAATGTCCTTCCTTTCCACTGCGTTAATCTCCTCTCTAACCAGCAACGCCACCCCACCTCCTTTTCCTTTCTCTCTATCCCTCCTGAATATTGAATATCCCTGGATGTTCAGCTCCCAGCCTTGGTCACCTTGGAGCCATGTCTCCGTGATCCCAACTATATCATAATCATTAATTGCTATCTGCACGTTCAACTCATCCACCTTATTACGAATGCTCCTTGCATTGAGACACAAAGCCTTCAGACTTGTTTTTACAACGCTCTTACCCCTTATACAATTATGTTGAAAAGTGGCTCTTTTTGATTTTTGTCCTGGATTTGTCTGCCTGCCACTTTTACCTTTCACCTTGCTACCTATTGCTTCCGCCCGCATTTTACACCCCTCTGTTTCTCTGCTCACCCATTTAAGAACCCCACCACCTCTTATTCTCTGTTTATTATTGTTTTCTTCTTTCCCCCCTACATGTTGGGTCTGAGTGCTTTCCTTCTCTGCCTCCTGCCTCACACACTGTCTAATAGCATTCTCTATTTGAGTCCCTCCCCCCAACCATTCTAGTTTAAAGTCTCCCCAGTAGCCTTTGCAGATCTCCCCGCCAGGATATCGGTCCCCCTCAGGTTCAAGTGCAACCCATCCTTTTTGTACAGGTCGAACCTTCCACAAAAGAAGTCCCAATGATCCAGAAATTTGAATCCCTGCCTTCTGCACCAGTCCTTCAGCCACGCATTTATCCTCCACCTCGCTCCATTCCTACTCTCACTGTCGCGTGGTACAGGCAGTAATCCCGAGATTGTTACCTTTGCTGTCCTTCTCTTTAACTCCCCTCCTAACTCCCTAAATTCTCCTTTCAGGACCTCTTCTCTTTTTTTACCTATGTCATTGGTACCTATATGTATCACGACCTCAGGCTCCTCTCCCTGCCCTTTCAGGATGTCTTGGACACGTTGGGACACATCACAGACCCTGGCACCAGGGAGGCAAACTACCATCCGGGTCTCCCGACTGCGTCCACAGAATCGCCTGTCTGACCCCCTAACTATAGAGTCCCCTATTAATATTGCCCTCCTCTTCTTTTCCTTACCCTTCTGAGCAACAGGACCGGTCTGTGAGGAACACATGTGAGGAATAGATCGGGTAGACGCACAGAGTCTCTTGCCCAGAGTAGGAGAATCGAGGACCAGAGGACATAGGTTCAAGGTGAAGGGGGAAAGATTCAATAGGAATCTGAGGGATCTATAGGAGGCGCTGTCTCAAAAAGGCAGCCAGCATCATCAGAGACCCACACCACCCTGGCCACGCTCTCATCTCGCTGCTACCATCGGGAAGTAGGTACAGGAGCCTGAAAACTGCATCGGCCATACATCCATCAGGTTATTAAACACTCCAACCTACAAATACACTCCAAACTATATAAACTTGGGGGAATTATTTTTTGACTTTGAACTACCATTTACTATTTATTCATGTGTGTTTGTTTTTATATACACTGATGTTTTTTATGTGTATCCTGGGGCCGTTTTACAGAGCCGTGTGCTTCTGCAAACAAGTATTTCATTGTTCTGTTTGGGGGACATGGCAATAAATCATTCTTGACACTAATATTTATTTAGACAAAGAAGGGAGAGATTGAACTTTTTTTCACCTTCCATCACAGTGGGGAATGTGGAGGAGTCACTGTGGTGGATGTTTATGTTAAAATGTATGTTGTGTTTTCTGTAGCTTTTTATTAGTATGACTGTATGGCAAATGAAATTCATCGTATGTTGCAAAACAGACTTGGCTAATAAAGTATGGTTATGATGATGAGAAACAGGCCCTTCGGCCCACGGAGTCCGCGCCGATCAGCGATCCCCGCACATTAGCACTATCCTACACACACGAGCGACAATTTACATTTACACCAAGGCCACTTAAACTACAAATCTGTACGTCAAGAGGCAAGAGTATTTTATTGTCATATGTCCCAGATAGAACAATGAAATTCTTACTTGCTGAGCACAACAAAATATAACAGATGATCTCAGAGAAAAAACATGCAGGTCACGGGGAGAAGGTACAAACTCCGTACAGACAGTACCTGTAGTCGGGATCGAACCCGGGTCTCTGCGTCTGTGAGGCAACTCTATCACTGCCCCACCTTGCAATGACTGGTGTATTACAACCGCCCGTTAAATCATTAAATGATGTTAATGTCGTGGGCAGCTCGAAGCACCCACTCCTTGGCTGTCAAAACAAAGTTTACACCAATTTCCTCCCTCCTTGGGTTGAACCCATTCTTCCAAAGATCCGTTCCGAAGAAAACGAATCTGTTGTGTGGAGAGCAAATGCTGCAAACTCGCTATAATTTCAATATACGGCGGACTTTAGGACCAGGGGGAGCCCGGAGCTCAGGACCCGCCGCCCCCGGCTGCTGCTGAACCCGCGGGAAGGGCGATTGTTTCATAGAAACATAGAAAATAGGTGCAGGAGTAGGCCATTCGGCCCTTCGAGACTGCGCCACCATTCAATATGATCATGGCTGATCATCCAACTCAGTATCCTGTACCTGCCTTCTCTCCATACCTCCTGATCCCCTTAGCCACAAAGACCACATCTAACTCCGTCTTAAATATAGCCAATGAACTGGCCTCAACTACCCTCTGTGGCAGAGAATTCCACAGATTCTCCACTCTCTGTGTAAAAAAATATTTTCTCATCTCGGTCCTAAAAGACTTCCCCGTTATCCTTAAACTGTAACCCCTTGTACTGGACTTCCCCAACATCGGGAATAATCTTCCTGCATCTAGCCTGTCCAACCCCTTAAGAATTTTGTAAGTTTCTATAAGATAACCCGCCTCAATCTTCTAAATTCTAGCGAGTACAAGCCGAGTCTATCCTGTCTTTCTTCATATGAAAGTCCTGACATCCCAGGAATCAGTCTGGTGAACCTTCCCTGTACTCCCTCAATGGCAAGAATGTCTTTCCTCAGATTAGGAGACCAAAACTGTACGCAATACTCCAGGTGTGGTCTCACCAAGACCCTGTACAACTGCAGTAGAACCTCCCTGCTCTTATACTGAAATCCTTTTGCTATGAATGCTAACATACCATTTGCTTTCTTCACTGCCTGTTGCACCTGCATGTCTACTTTCAATGACTGGTGTACCATGACACCCAGGTCTCGTTGCATCTCCCCTTTTCCTAATCGGCCACCATTCAGATAATAGTCTACTTTCCTGTTCTTGCCACCAAAGTGGATAACCTCACATTTATCCACATTACACTGCATCTGCCATGCATTTGCCCACACACCCAACCTATCCAAGTCACCTTGCAGCCTCCTAGCATCCTCCTCACAGCTAACACTGCCCCCCCAGCTTCGTATCATCCGCGAACTTGGAGATGTTGCATTCAATTCCCTCATCCAGATCATTAATATATATTGTAAATAGCTGGGGTCCCAGCACTGAGCCTTGCGGTACCCCACTAGTCACTGCCTGCCATTCTGAAAAGGACCCGTTTACTCCTACTCTTTGCTTCCTGTCTGCCAGCCAGTTCTCTATCCACATAGAGAATCTTTATATATCTTTCAATCTTTACATTTTCACAAAAGTAATTTCTGTTCCGTTGCCGGACGCGGTTAACGCGTTAAAATGAACGGATCGACAGACAGACAGACGGACAGCTCTGATTTGCGTTGCTGTTTATTTCACTCTTCCCACATTTACATTCCCCCTGGTTTTATTTCCGCGCTCACTCACTGGGGTTTGTTTCACGACGCGGAATTTGGGGATTAAATGGGAGGTGTTCGTTCAGCGCCGACCTGTTGTCCACCGGGTTTCTGCCCCACAGCCCCTGGCTGAGCCCCGCTCCTGACGCCGGTCCCGGGACCCGACCCATTGACACACCCGGTGCGGAACCGGAGCAGATTCTCAGCCAGTTTCCATCGGAAGGCCCGAAGAAAGGATAACGTTTCTCCGTGAATTTGTTCCCAGTGAAGGTGTGGAGATGGGACTTGGTGTCCGCATCGTAAAATGAAACTGTCCCGGACTCATAACTGAGATAAACTCCCACCCTCCCGGGGATGGGACGGGCGGGGAGAGGGGATGAAGGGGAGGTGAAGGCATTAAACTTGTCATCCCTCCGCCCGATGATCCAGACTCCAGTCTCCGGTCTCAGTGTGACCGGTCTCTTCCTCTCCACAGACTCTGCGGCGACTCCCAGACTCCAGCGCCGACTCCACACCACCTCCACCTCCCAGTAATGTCTCCCCGATGTGAATCCCTCCGATCCCAGCACACATGCATACACCGTAAACCTCTTCCCGGTGACAGTGAGACCCCTACGGGTCCGGGTCCATCCCACCCTCTTCCGATCTTCAGACACCTCGAGCTGCGCTTGCACTGTTTCCACATCCAGGGTGACGGAGACTGGGGGAGAAGCAGAGAATCAGAGAGTCCCCGGGGGTCGGTGGGGGGGGGGATACTTGGGCACATGCGGGCGGACAGCTGATATCTTTCCCGGAGTTTCTCAACTGGTCAGGATAATAAACAATAGGTACAGGAGTAGGCCATTCGGTCCTTCGAGCCAGCACCGCCCTTCACTGTGATCATGGCTGATCATCCACATTCAGTAGCCCATTCCTGCCCTCTCAATATATCCCCTGACTCCGCTATCTTTAAAAGCTCTATCTAACTCTCTCTTGTAAGCATCCAGAGAATTGGCCTCCACTGCCTTCTGAGACACAGAATTCCATAGATTCACAACTTTCTGGGTGAAAAGGTTTTTCCTCATCTCCGCTATAAATTATGGCTCCTGTGTCTGGATGCCCCCAACATCGGGAACATGTTCCTGCCTCTAGCTGGTCCAATCCCTTAATAATCTTACCTTTGGTAATTTGAAGTTGTTAGAGAGGAGATAGAGGTGTGGGGTGGAGTCGCCATGATCATACTGAATGGGGGGAGACATGAGGGGCCAGATGACCTACCCATGTTACTTTGAATGGAGGGTGAGAGAGAGGGAGGGGTGGCTTGGACCATGGCAGGAAGGAGAGGTTGAATGATCGGGTGTTAGACAGAATATGTGAGGCCCAGGTACCGTTGCTGGAGGAGGAGCGGCGTCCGGGTGGTGAGAACATAAACGGCGCTGGGGCTTTACTTTCCAGAGGCCCAGGGACCGTTGAACCAAAAACTGCAACGTTCCATTCAAGTTTCCTATAAGTGAGGAAGCAGCTGATTGGTGGAAGAGGACTAAGAGGAAGCAGCTGATTGGGAGTCAGATCCCTGCTGATTTCCTCCACCAGTTTGTATTGTATCCAGGGTAAGGGGGGAGTATGAGGGCCAGGGCAGTTTACTGTTCTGGATGCAAGATATGGGAAGTCATGGAGTCTGATACCCCTCCAGACATCCACATCTGTGCCAGGTGTGTCGAGATGGGGTTCCTAAGGGACCGTGTTAGGAACCTGGAGCAGCAGCTCGATGACCTCTGTCTGATCAGGGAGAGTGAGGTCATAGAAAGGAGTTATAGGGAGGTGGTCACTCCAAGACCACGGGAGGCGGACAAGTGGGTCACGGTTAGGAAGGGCAAGGGGCAGAGGCAGGGACTAGTGAGTACCCCGGTTGCTGTACACCTTGAAAATAAGTACTCCTGTTTGAGTACTGTTGGGGGGGACAGCCTACCTGGGGGTAGAGACAGCGGCCGGGCCTCCAGCACAGAGACCGGCCCTGTTGCTCAGAAGGGTAGGGAAAAGAAGAGGAGGGCAATAGTAATAGGGGACTCTATGGTTAGGGGGTCGGATAGG
>JAXLNO010004861.1:0-27500 GCA_038087875.1 Malacoraja senta | reverse complement strand
TGAAAGTAAGCATGCAGGTACAGCAGGCATTTCAGAAAGCCAATGGCATGTTGGCCTTTATAACAAGAAGAGTTGAGTATAGGAGCAAATAGGTCCTTCTGCAGTTGTACAGAGCCCTAGTGAGACCACACCTGGAGTATTGTGTGCAGTTTTGGTCTCCAAATTTGAGGAAGGATATTCTTGCTATTGAGGGAGTGCAGCGTAGGTTCACCAGGTTAATTCCCGGGATAGCGGGACTGTCATATGCTGAGAGAATGGAGCGGCTGGGCTTGTATACCATGGAGTTTAGAAGGATGAGAGGGTATCTCATTGAAATATATGATTATTAAGGGGTTGGACATGCTAGAGGTAGGAAACATGTTCCCGATGTTGGGGGAGTCCAGAACCAGGTGCCACAGTTTAAGAATAATGGGTAGGCCATTTAGAACGGAAACGAGGAAACACTTTTTCTCACAGAGAGTTGTGAATCTGTGGAATTCTCTGCCTCAGAGGGCGGTGGAGGCAGGTTCACTGGATACTTTCAAGAGAGAGCTAGATAAGGCTTTTAAAGATAGCGGAGTCAGGGGATATGGGGAGAAGGCAGGAACGGGGTACTGATTGGGGATGATCATCCATGATCACATTGAATGGCGGTGCTGGCTCGAAGGGCCGAATGGCCTACACCTGCACCTATTGTCTATTGTCTAATGGATTTCCATCCGTGGCATCAGAGAGGGATCATGAATCATGGAATCCTGGACCATTTGTGGGAGAGATGGAATCCATCCCAGGATCTATTCTGATAGAATGGATCGTGGGATCTGGGAGTATTCATGGGATCAGTGGGATGAGAATGGATCACAATCCCTGGGATCAGTGGGATATGAAGAGATTGTGGGTTCCGGAACTGTGGGATTGATGGGAGAGTAAGTATCCCATGGCTGGGATCATTCAGTGGAGGTAGAATAGATCATGGGATAGGGGACCATCCCTGGGATCCGTGGGAGAGAACGGGTGATGGGATCTAGTACCTTTTGCGGGATCTGTTGGAGATCGTAACCTCATCCCTGGTGTCAATGGTGTATGAACAGTTGGTGGGATTCAGAACTGTGGGATTGATGGGAGAGAGGATCCTATCCCTGGGATCCGTGGGTGAAATTGGATCGTGGGATCAGCTCCAGTCGGGGGGAGTTCCCCCCTCCACAGGTACCATGTAATCCCGTGCTACCTGCTCCATGGTCGGATAGTCGGCGACTAAGCCGTCTCCCCCACCTGGTCTGCCAGGTGAGGAGAGGGCTATGGACACCCAGCAGGACCAAAAACATGACCCGTCAAAAGGCGGATGAAATTCTAGCGAGCCAACGGCCATCCACACTGTTGCGATCACTGTCGTACATAGATAGCATTGTAAGGCATGATGAACACACACACACACACCAAAATCTTATACTTCCAGCGGCGGAAGTCATAGAGTCATAGATACTGTGTGGAAACAGGCCCTTCGGCCCAACTTGCCCACACCTGCCAACAATGTCCCAGCTACACTAGTCCCACCTGCCTGCGCTTGGTCCATATCCCTCCAAACCTGTCCTATCCATGCACCTGTCTAACCGTTTCTTAAACGTTGGGATAGTCTCAGCCTCAAGTACCTCCTCTGGCAGCTTGACCCACCACCCTCTGTGTGAAAAAGTTACCCCTCAGATTCCTATTAAATCTTTTCCCCTTCACCTTGAACCCGTGTCCTCTGGTCCTTGATTCCCCTACTCTGGGCAAGAGACTCTGTGCATCTATTCCTCATCTGGGACCTTTTGGTGGATCAGTGGAAGAGAATGGATCCCATCACTGAGATCGGTGGGAGAGAACAGGTCCTGGGATCTGGGATCCTTTGTGGGATTAGCGGGTGGGGGGAGGGGCATGCACCTCCATCCCTGGAATCTGTCGGAGAAAATGGATCCCATCCCTGGGAGACACCAGATCGTGGGTCCAAGGTCCATTTGTGAGATCAATTGGGGAACAGATACCAACCCTGGGATCAGTGGCAGAGTTGTATCTCCATAGTAGTAATGAAAGCAAGCCCAATGCTAGCATTTATTTCAAGAGGGCTTGTCTACAAAAACAGGGATGTAATGCTGAGGCTCTATAAGGCGCTGGTCAGGCCGCATTTGGAATATTGTGAGCAGTTTTGGGCCCCATATCTGAGGAAGGATGTGCTGGCTTTGGAGAGGGTCCAGAGGAGGGTTAGAAGAATGATCCCAGGAATTGGTGGGTTGACATATGATGAGCGTTTGACAGCACTGGGCCTGTACTCGCTGGAGTTTAGAAGGATGAGGGGACATCTCATTGGAAAAATACAGAATAGTGAAAGCCTTGGATAGAGTGGATGTGGAGAGGATGTTTCCACCAGTGGGAGAGTCTAGGACTACAGGTCAAGTAAGTAAGTAAGTAAGTAAGTGTATTGGCCAAGTATTCACATACAAGGAATTTGCTCTGCCCACAAGTAACAACATGACCTACAGTGACAGTTATGAATGATTCAGAAAACACTAAATATTAATAATAATAATAAGACACTAGACTAAGTGGGACCCATTGGGTCCCAGCATCACATGGGAGGGCTGGTCACCAACGCAATATTCCACCTCTCCACCAATTCCAATATTGCTCGCCACTGGGGGCTTTCTGTTGTGCTAGTATGGGTGTGGCGGGCCGAAGGTACTGGTTTCCAGAGGGCCAGGATAGACGTTGTGGGCCAAATGGATTCTTGGACTGGCAGCCAACTGTTGCAATGATTTTAAAAGCCAAGCCAAGGCAAATAATTTGGCTGCAGCCACCTGACAACCAAAATTCATTTTATGAAAAACTTTTTGAAAAGGCGAGGCAAACAATTGGGCCGCAGCCACCTGACAACCAACATTCATTTTGTGAACACAAACTTATTAAAAAGACGAGGCAAACAATTGGGCCGCAGCCACCTGACAACCAAAATTCATTTTGTGAACACAAACGTTTTAAAAAGGCGAGGCAAACAATTGGGCAGCAGCCACTTTACAGCCGCATCGAGGGGACTCATCGTGGAGTAGACGTGCGTTCAGTGTTATTCGCAGCTCAGAGAGCCGTGACCCTCTCGCTTCCTGGGTCTGGCAGAGACTGAGTGAGCCACCCCACTTCCGTTTTTTATAGATCCTCCCCCCTGCCACCAGCGGGGGCAGCAGAGAGAATGGCGAATCTTTTCAAAACATTAATATCTCTCAGATTTTTCATCGATGGGAAAAATCATCCGGTCTCGGAAGGCGGAGCGAGGTGGCAAAAAATGATGGCCGTAGGTGGCGGCGATCTCTCGGAAATCGCACCAGTGGGCCAAAAGCGGTCAAGATCAGACTTTTAGTAATATAGATAGATTAATGATAAAACACCATTGATCAAGCATGTGAACCAACAAAATACCAGATCAAAGGGAGGCTACAGATTTTTGGCTGTTGAGTAGAGCAACTACTCGTGGATAAAAACAGTTTTTATGTCTGGCTGTGGCAGCTTTGACAGTCCGGAGTCGCCTTCCAGAGGGAAGTGATTCAAAGAGTTTATGGCCAGGGTGAGATGGGTCAGAGATAATTTTACCCGCTCGCTTCCTGGCCCTTGCTGCAGCCTCCAGGTGTCGTGCTTGGTGGCTGAGCCAAACCAGACCATGATGGAGAAGGTGAGGACAGACTCTACGATGGCCGTGTAGAATTGGGCCATCATTGCCTGTGGCAGATTGTGCTTTCTCAGCTGCCGCAGGAAGGACATCCTCTGTTGTGCCTTTTTGATTGTGGAGTCGATGGTAGCCCCCCACTTAAGGTCCTTGGAGATGATGGTTCCCAGGAACTTAAAAGACTCCACCGATGTGACTGTGGTGTTGTTGAAGGTGTGTGGGGTGAGGGGAGGGGGAGCTCTCCTAAAGTCTACAATCAATTCCACTGAGAATCAATTCACAGCCTAAGAATTAAAGGACGTTCCTTTAGGAAGGAGATGAGGAGAAATTACGTTAGTCAGAGGGTGGTGAATCTGTGGGATTCTTTGCCACAGAAGGCTGTGGAGGCCACAAGTGAGTGGATATTTATTAAGGCAGAGATAGATAGATTCTTGATTAGTGCGGGTGTCAGAGGTTATAGGGAGAATGAAGGAGAATGGGGTTAGGGGGGAGAGATAGATCAGCCACTGTCACTGTCACTGTATGTCCTGTTGTCACTTGCGGGCGGAGCACCAAGGCAAATTCCTTGTATGTGAATACTTGGCCAATAAGTGACGGCACTGGGCCTGTACTCGCCTTGTATGTGAATACAGGCCAATTCTGGAATATGGTGTACAATTCTGGTCACCAAATTATAGGAAAGATGTCAACAAAATAGAGAGAGTACAGAGGAGATTTACTAGAATGTTGCCGAGGTTTCAGCAACTAAGTTACAGAGAAAGGTTGAACAAGTTAGGTCTTTATTCTTTGGAGCGCAGAAGGTTAAGAGGGGACTTGATAGAGGTCTTTAAAATGATGAGAGGGATAGACAGAGTTGACGTGGATAAGCTTTTTCCATTGAGAGTAGGGAAGATTTAAACAAGAGAACATGATTTGAGAATTAAGGGACAGAAGTTTAGGGGTAACATGAGGGGGAACTTCTTTACTCAGAGAGTGGTAGCTGTGTGGAATGAGCTTCCAGTGGAAGTGGTGGAGGCAGGTTCGATTTTATCATTTACAAATAAATTGGATAGGTACATGTACGGGAAAGGAATGGAGGGTTATGGTCAGAGTGCAGGTAGATGGAACTAGGTGAGAGTAAGTGTTCGGAACGGACTAGAAGGGCCGAGATGGCCTGTTTCTGTGCTGTAATTGTTATATGGTTATATGGTTATATCAGCTGGGGGGAATCGTAGGGATGAGGGCGCCATTGGTTCCGGTTCACCGGCTACTCTCGGGGTATGGGGAAGGGCTGTTTGCTTTGGGGGACATCCACCTAACGACTTCCTCTCCCCGCTCCACAGGGATACTCATCGAGAGCACATCACCCACCCTCACCATGTACGGGAACATCAACGGAGTTCCCAGAGAGACGGCCGTTTTCTACTACCTGCCCAGACGCTTCCTGTCCAACCCTCCCATTCCCCGAGATGAGCTGGTGAGTAACATAGAAACATAGAAAATAGGTGCAGGAGTAGGCCATTCGGCCCTTCGAGCCTGCACCGCCATTCAATATGATCATGGCTGATCATCCAACTCAGTATCCTGTACCTGCCTTCTCTCCATACCCCCTGATCCCTTTAGCCACAAGGGCCACATCTAACTCCCTCTTAAATATAGCCAATGAACTGGCCTCAACTACCCTCTGTGGCAGAGAGTTCCAGAGGTTCACCACTCTCTGTGTGAAACATGTTTTTCTCATCTCGGACCTAAAGGATTTCCCCTTTATCCTTAAACTGTGACCCCTTGTCCTGGACTTCCCCAACATCGGGAACAATCTTCCTGCATCTAGCCTGTCCAACCCCTTAAGAATTTTGTAAGTTTCTATAACATCGCCCCTCAATCTTCTAAATTCTAGCAAGTACAAGCCAAGTCTATCCAGTCTTTCTTCATATGAAAGTCCTGACATCCCAGGAATCAGTCTGATGAACCTTCTCTGTACTCCCTCTATGGCAACAATGTCTTTCCTCAGATTTGGAGAACAAAACTGTCCGCAATTCTCCAGGTGTGGTCTCACCAAGATCCTGTACAACTTCAGTAGAACCTCCCTGCTCCTATACTCAAATCCTTTTGCTATGAATGCTAACATACCATTCGCTTTCTTCACTGCCTGCTGCACCTGCATGCCTACTTTCAATGACTGGTGTACCATGACACCCAGGTCTCGTTGCATCTCCCCTTTTCCTAATCGGCCACCATTTAGATAATAGTCTACTTTCCTGTTTTGGCCACCAAAGTGGATAACCTCACATTTATCCACAGTATGCTGCATCTGCCATGCATTTTCCCACTCACCCAGCCTATCCATGTCACCTTGCAGTCTCCTAGCATCCTCCTCACAGCTAACTCTGCCCCCCAGCTTCGTGTCATCCGCAAACTTGGAGATGTTGCATTCAGTTCCCTCTCCCAAATCATTAATATATATTGTAAATAGCTGGGGTCCCAGCACTGAGCCTTGCGGTATCCCACTAGTCACTGCCTGCCATTGTGAAAAGCCATTTAGAACAGAGACGATGAAACACTTTTTCTCACAGAGAGTTATGAGTCTGTGGAATTCTCTGCCTCAGAGGTCGCTGTAGGCCGGTTCTCTGGATGCTTTCAATAGAGAGCTGGATAGGGCTCTTAAAGATAGCGGTTTCAGGGGATATGGGGAGAAGGCAGGAACGGGGTACTGATTGTGGATGATCAGCCATGATCACATTGAATGGTGGTGCTGGCTCGAAGGTCCGAATGGCCTACTCCTGCACCTATTATCAATTGTCTATAGTACGGGGGGAAGGCAGGAGAATGGGGTTTGGAGGGAGAGATAGATCAGCCATGATTGAGTGGTGGAGTTGACTTGATGGGCCGAATGGCCTAATTCTGATCCAATGACTTACGGAAGGGCTACAGGGTGGTCTCAGCATCCCGAGGGACCTTCAGGTTTTCCACAAGACCCCCATCCTGGGGACAACACAGCAAAAGACAAAGATAGACACAAAGTGTACTAGAACTAGGGGACATAGTTGCAGAATAAGGGGGGGCTCTTTTAAAACTGAGATGAGGAAGAACTTCTTCACCCAGAGGGTGGTTAATTTATGGAATTCACTGCCCCAGGGAGCAGTGGAAGCAGAAACATTAAATATATTTAAGTCTAAAATAGATGGTTTTTTAGTTGCCAAGGGGATAAGGGGCTACGGGGAGAGGGCAGGGATATGGACCTAGGTAGGGTTAGTATAGTAAGACCTGAGTGATCTCCTGGACAAGTGTCGATCGCCTGGATTGGGGTCGGAGAGGAATTTCCCGGATTTTATTCCCGAATTGGACCTGGGTTTTTATCCGTTTTTTTGCCTCCCCCAGGAGATCACGTGGTTCTTGGGGTGGAGAGGGGTGATAGCGGTATAAAGGGGAGGGTAGTGTCTTGTGTTCTGTGTCTTGTGTCTACTGTTTGTGGGTAGGGGTGTTTGTTTGGTGTTCAGCCATGAGCGAATGGCGGTGCGGGCTCGATGGACCTGGTGGTCTGCTCTCGCACCTACTTTCTATGACTCTATAAGTGCTGGAGTAACTCAGCGGGTCAGGCAGCATCTGTGGAGAACATGGATAGGTGACGTTTCACAGAGTGCTGGAGTAACTCAGCGGGTCAGGCAGCATCTGTGGGGAACATGGATAGGTGACGTTTCACAGAGTGCTGGAGTAACTCAGCGGGTCAGGCAGCATCTGTGGCGAACATGGATAGTTGACGTTTCACAGAGTGCTGGAGTAACTCAGCTGGTCAGGCAGCATCTGTGGAGAACATGGATCGGTGACGTTTACGTTTGGCCCCAACATCGCCTTCATCTAAAAGCCAATACACCGAGGCCACACCCCTTCTCATGTCCATTCAGCCCGTCCGATCCGTCCATAGAATGGGTCGACTGGGCTTAAATTCACTGGAATTTAAAAGGATGAGTGGGGATCATATAGAAACATATGAAATTATTAAGGGATCAGACAGGCTAGATGCAGGAAAAATGTTCCCGCTGTTGGGGGAGTCCAGAACCAGGGCTCACACAGTTTAAGAATAAGGGGTAGGCTATTTAGGACTGAGATGATAAAAAAAACTTTCACTAGTGAAACTGTGGAATTCTCTACCACAGAGGACAGTGAAGGCCAATTCACTGGATGTGTTCAATAGACAATCAGTATCCCGTTCCTGCCTTCTCCCCAAATCCCCAGACTCCTCTATCTTTAAGAGCCATATATAGCTCTCTCTTGACAGTATCCAGAGAACCGGCCTCCACCGCCCTCTGAGGCAGAGAATTCCACAGACTCACCACTCTCTGTGAGAAAAAGTGTTTCCTCGTCTCCGTTCTAAATGGCTTACCCCTTATTCTTAAACTGTGTGGCCCCTGGTTCTGGACTCCCCCAACATCGGGAACATGTTTCCTGCATCTAGCCTGTCCAAACCCTTAATAATCTTATATGTTTCAATAACATGCACTCTCATCCTTCTAAACTCCAGAGTATACAAGCCCAGCCGCTCCATTCTCTCAGCATATCACCGTCCCGCCATCCCGGGAATATGAATAAAGACTGGATAGACTCGACTTGTACTCGCTAGAATTTAGAAGATTGAGGGGGGATCTTATAGAAACTTACAAAATTCTTAAGGGGTTGGGCAGGCTAGATGCAGGAAGATTGTTCCCGATGTTGGGGAAGTCCAGAACAAGGGGTCACAGTTTAAGGATTAGGGGAAATCCTTTAGGACCGAGATGAGAAAAACATGTTTCACACAGAGAGTGGTGAATCTCTGGAATTCTCTGCCACAGAAGGTAGTTGAGGCCAGTTCATTGGCTATATTTAAGAGGGAGTTAGATGTGGCCCTTGTGGCTAAAGGGATCAGGGGGTATGTAGAGAAGGCAGGTACAGGATACTGAGTTGGATGATCAGCCATGATCATATTGAATGGCGGTGCAGGCTCGTAGGGCCGAATGGACTCCCCCTGTACCTATTTTATATGTTCTATGTCTATGTTTCTATGAATTAACCTTGTAACCCTACGCTGCATTCCCTCAATAGCAAGAATGTCTTTCCTCAAATTTGGATACAAATTGCACACAATACTCCAGGTGTGGTCTCACTAGGGTCTTGCACAACTGCAGAAGGACCTCTGTGCTCCTGTACTCAAATGCTCTTGTTATGAAGGCCAACATGCCATTCACGAGAGAGTTCGATTTAGCCCTTCGGGCTAATGGAATCAAGGGATATGGGGAGAAAGCAGGAACGGGGTACTGATTGTGGATGATCAGCCATGATCATATTGAATGGCGGTGCTGGCTCGAGGGGCTGAATGGCCTACTCCAGCACTTGCTTTCTGTGTTTCCACCCCCCCGCCTCTCATCCACTGCAGGTTTACCTGTCGAACTCGCCAGCTCAGAGTCTGTTTGTGCGGTCCGCTGGATCCATCTTCTTCAACCTGAAGCGCTCATCGCAGGAGTTGTTCGAGGACTTGCTCCGTCAGAGAGAGACCTTCATTCAAGACCGCTTCTACCTCGCCGAGTATCACAGGTGAGGGTGGGGGAGGGGCGCAAGAATCAGGAGAGTTTAGTTCAGTTTCGTGAAACAGCACGGAAATCTCTGACACCTCTCACTCTGGCCACAAACTCTTTGAATCACTTCCCTCTGGAAGGCGACTCCGGACTGTCAATGCCGCCACAGCCAGACATAACAGCTTTTTTTCCACGAGTAGTAGCTCTACTCAATAACCAAAAACCTGTAGCCTCCTTTTGCTCTGGTATTTTGTTTCATTCTTCACATGTTTAAATTATAATGTTCTATTTTTAATTTGTCTACGGTATATCATGTTTTACTTGCGGGCGGAGCACCAAGGCAAATTCCTTGTATGTGAATATACATCGCTCATAAAAATTTATTCAATTCAATTCATGTTTCGTATCTTGTGTTTTTATAACTGTTACAGACAATAGACAATAGGTGCAGGAGGAGGCCATTCGGCCCTTCGAGCCAGCACCACCATTCATTGTGATCATGGCTGATCGTCCCCAATCAATAACCCGTGCCTGCCTTATCCCCATATCCCTTGATTCCATTAGCCCCTAGAGCTCTATCTAACTCTCTCTTAAATACATCCAGTGATTTGGCTTCCACTGCCCTCTGTGGCAGGGAATTCCACAAATTCACAACTCTGGGTGAAATAGTTTGTTCTCACCTCAGTCTTAAAAGGCCTCCCCTTTATTCTAAGACTCTGCCCCTGGTTCTGGACTCGCCCAACATTGGGAACATTTTTCCTGCATCTAGCTTGTCCAGTCCTTTTATAATTTTATATGTTTCTATAAGACCCCCCCCCCTCATCCTTCTAAACTCCAGTGAATACAAGCCTAGTCTTTTCAATCTCCTTCCACAATCAGTACCCCTCCCCCACCCTTTCCTGTCCATATACAAATGGTATATGGACAGGAAAGGAATGGAGGGTTATGGTCTGAGTGCAGGTAGTTGGGTCCCAGCATCACACGGGATGGCTGGTCCCCCAACGCAATATACTACCTCTCCACCAATTCCAATATTGGTGGCCAGTGGGAGGGGGGGGGCTTTCTGGAGCGCTAGTATGGGTGTTGTGGGTTGAAGGGACTGGTTTCCAGAGGACTAGTATGGACATTGTGGGCCGAATGGATTCTTGGGCTGGCCGCTCAGTCACTCAAACCTGTTGTGCTGGCAGCTCACTCACGGCTGGTGGGCTGGTAGTTGACTCACGGCTATTCCTTGAAATTCCATTTCAAGTAGGGTGCAAGGCCACCAAATTCAAGTGCAGTTTCTTACCACTTCAAGCAGGGTGCAAGGCCACCAAATTCAAGGGCAGTTTCATACCATTTCAAGCAGGGTGCAAGGCCACCAAATTCAAGTGCAGTTTCTTACCACTTCAAGCAGGGTGCAAGGCCACCAAATTCAAGTGCAGTTTCATATTATTTTAAGCAGGGTGCAAGGCCACTAAAGACAGCGAGTCATGACCTCTCCCTCCTCCATCTTGCAGAGACTGAGCCACGCCGACACTTCTGGGTTTTATAGTCCCTCTCCCCCCTCCCAACAGAAGGGGCGTGGCCTTCATGGCATGATTGACAGAAGAGAGAATCTCAAAATTTTTAACACTAATAATTCTTTTATTTTTTAACGATGGGAAAAATCTTCGGCACCTGATGAGCGGAGGGGGACAACGAGTAAGATGGCCAAAAATCACAGCCTTACATAGTAGCGTTTTCCCTAAAATCAATATACAGCGCAAATAGGAAGTGGTCAAGATTAGACTTTTAATTATATAGACGGCAAGGCAACTTTGGCATTCTCAAACCAACTTTTCAATTAGGCAAGGCAACTTTAGCATTCTCAAACCAACTTTTCAATTAGGCAAGGCATTCTCAAATCAACTTTTCAATTAGGCAAGGCAATTTTTGCATACTCAAACCAACTTTTCAAATAGAAAAGGCAACTCTTGCATTCTCAAACCAACTTTTCAATTATGCAAGGCAACTCTAGCATTCTCAAACCAATTTTCAATTAGGCAAGGCAACTTTAGCATTCTCGAACAAACTTTTCAATCAGGCAAGGCGTTCTCAAATCAACCTTTCAATTTGGCAAAGCATACTCAAACCAACTTTTCAATTTTGCAAGGCATCTTTAGCATTCGCAAACCAACTTTTCAAATAGGCAACACAACTTTAGCATTCTCAAACCAACTTTTCAAATAGGCAAGGCAACTTTTGCATTGTCAAACCAACTTTTCAATTAGGCAAGGTAACTTTAGCATTCTCAAACCAACTTTTCAATCTGGCAAGGCATTCTCAAACCAACTTTTCAATTAGGCAAGGCAACCTTAGCATTCTCAAACCAACTTTTAAATTAGGCAAGGCAACCTTAGCATTCTCAAACCAACTTTTCAATTAGGCAAAGCATTCTTAAAACAACTTTTCAATTAGGCAAGGCAATTTTTGCATTCTCAAACCAACTTTTCAAATAGGCAAGGCATTCTGAAATCAACTTTTCAATCGGGCAAAGCATTCTCAAACCAACTTTTCAATTAGGCAAGGCAACTTTCGCATTCTCAAACCAACTTTTCAATTAGGCAAGGCATTCTCAAATTAACCTTTCAATTAGGCAAAGCATTCTCAAACCAACTTTTCAATTTTGCAAGGCATCTTTAGCATTCGCAAACCAACTTTTCAATTAGGCAAGGCAACTTTAGCATTCTCAAACCAACTTTTCAATTAGGCAAGGCAACTTAGCATTCTCAAACCAACTTTTCAATTAGGCAACACAACTTTAGCATTCTCAAACCAACTTTTCAATTAGGCAAGTTAACCTTAGCATTCTCAAACCAACGTTTCAATTAGGCAAGGCAACCTTAGCATTCTCAAACCAACTTTTCAGTTTGGCAAGGCATACTCAAATCAACTTTTCAATTAGGCAAAGATTTCTCAAATCAACCTTTCAATTAGGCAAAGCATTCTCAAACGAACGTTTCAAATAGGCAAGGCAAATTTAGCATTCTCAAACCAACTTTTCAATCTGGCAAGGCATTCTCAAACCAACTTTTCAATTAGGCAAGGCAACCTTAGCATTCTCAAACCAACTTTTAAATTAGGCAAGGCAACCTTAGCATTCTCAAACCAACTTTTCAATTAGGCAAAGCATTCTTAAAACAACTTTTCAATTAGGCAAGGCAACTTTTGCATTCGCAAACCAACTTTTCAATAAGGCAAGGCAACTTTATCATTCTCAAACCAACTTTTCAATAAGGCAAGGCAACCTCAGCATTCTCAAACCAACTTTTCCATTAGGCAAGGCAACCTTAGCATTCTCAAACCAACTTTTCAATTAGGCAAGGCATTCTCAAATCAACTTTTCAATTAGGTAAAGCATTCTCAAACCAACCTTTCAATTAGGCAAAGCATTCTCAAATTAACCTTTCAATTAGGCAAAGCATTCTCAAACGAACTTTTCTTTTTATTTTTTTTATTTTTATTTATTAGAAGTACATTACATTACAACCACATACATTAGTACTCGTCATTTATATCTTCTTACAATTAATGTACTCCATTTATTTTTTACACTAGAAATGGAAAAGATTGAAAGAAAGAAGAAAGTGAAGGAAAAAGTGAAAGTGTAGGAAATGTGACAACAAAAAAGGACGAAGACCCTATAAGAGCAAAATTAAAAACAAAAGAAAAAGAGTTAAGAAATAGACCCTAGGGAAAGAAAGAGAGAGTAAGAGGAAAAAGAGAGAAACAAATATTTTTATGAGCATTACGTAAATGGGACATACCAACTCTTCAACTATCATCCCCCCTTACCTGACCTCAATTTTTTTTTAAAGTATTTTTGCACCCTATGTTTGTAATCATTCTATAAATGCAGACCACGTCAGGTGGAAGTGATCTGGTTTACCTGCTAGGAGGCGTCTTATCTCTTCTTCAAATGAACTTTTCAATTAAGCAAGGCAACTTTAGCATTCTGAAAACTACTTTTCAATAGGCAAGACAACGTTAGCATTCCCAAACCAACTTTTCAATTAGGCAAGGCAACTTTAGCATTCTGAAACCAACTTTTCAATTAGGCAAGGCAACCGTAGCATTCTCAATCCAACTTTTCAATTAGGCAAAGCATTCTCAAATCAACTTTTCAATTCGGCAAAGTATTGTCAAACCAACTTTTCAAATAGGCAAGGCAACTTTTGTATTCTCAAACCAACATTTCATAGGCAAAGCAACTTTTGCATTCTCAAACCAACTTTTCAATTAGGCACGGCAACTTTGGCATTCTCAAACCAACTTTTCAATTAGGCAGGCAACTTTAGCATTCTTAAACCAACTTTTCAATTAGGCAAGGCAACTTTGGCATTCTCAAACCAACCTTTCAATTAGGCAAGGCAAGTTTCGCATACTCAAATCAACTTTTCAATTAGGCAAGGCAACTTTTGCATTCTCAAACCATCTTTTCAAATAGGCAAGGCATTCTCAAATCAACTTTTCAATTAGGCAAAGCATTCTCAAACCAACTTTTCAATTAGGCAAGGCAACCTTAACATTCTCAAACCAACTTTTATTTAGGGAAGGCAACCTTAGCATTCTCAAACCAACTTTTCAATTAGGCAAGGCATTCTCAAATCAACTTTTCAATCAGGCAAAGCATTCTCAAACCAGCTTTTCAATTAGGCAAGGCAACGTTTGCAATCTCAAACCAACATTTCCAATAGACAAGGCAACGTTTGCCTTCTCAAACTAACTTTACAATTAGGCAAGGCAACTTTCGCATTCTCAAACCAACTTTTCTATTAGGCAAGGCAACTTTAGCATTCTCAAACCAACTTTTCAAATAGGCAAGGCAACTTTTGCATTGTCAAACCAACTTTTCAATTAGGCAAGGTAACTTTAGCATTCTCAAACCAACTTTTCAATCTGGCAAGGCATTCTCAAACTAACTTTTCAATTAGGCAAGGCAACCTTAGCATTCTCAAACCAACTTTTAAATTAGGCAAGGCAACCTTAGCATTCTCAAACCAACTTTTCAATTAGGCAAAGCATTCTTAAAACAACTTTTCAATTAGGCAAGGCAACTTTTGCATTCTCAAACCAACTTTTCAAATAGGCAAGGCATTCTGAAATCAACTTTTCAATCAGGCAACGCATTCTCAAACCAACTTTTCAACTAGGCAAGGCAACTTTTGAATTCTGAACCCAACTTTTCAATAAGGCAAGGCAACCTCAGCATTCTCAAACCAACTTTTCAATTAGGCAAGGCAACCTTAGCATTCTCAAACCAACTTTTCAATTAGGCAAGGCATTCTCAAATCAACTTTTCAATTAGGTAAAGCATTCTCAAACCAACCTTTCAATTAGGCAAAGCATTCTCAAATTAACCTTTCAATTAGGCAAAGCATTCTCAAACGAACTTTTCTTTTTTTTTATTTTTATTTTTATTTATTAGAAGTACATTACATTACAACCACATACATTAGTACTCGTCATTTATATCTTCTTACAATTAATGTACTCCATTTATTTTTTACACTAGAAATGGAAAAGATTGAAAGAAAGAAGAAAGTGAAGGAAAAAGTGAAAGTGTAGGAAATGTGACAACAAAAAAGGACGAAGACCCTACAAGAGCAAAATTAAAAACAAAAGAAAAAGAGTTAAGAAATAGACCCTAGGAAAGAAAGAGAGAGCGAGAAAGAGGAAAAAGAGAGAAACAAATATTTTTATGAGCATTACGTAAATGGGACATACCAATTCTTCAACTATCCTGACCTGACCTCAATTTTTTTTTAAAGTATTTTTGCACCCTATGTTTGTAATAATTCTATAAATGCAGACCACGTCAGGTGGAAGTGATCTGGTTTACCTGCTAGGAGGCGTCTTATCTCTTCTTCAAATGAACTTTTCAAATAGGCAACTTTTGCATTATCAAACCAACTTTTCAATTAGGCAAGGCAACCTTAGCATTCTTAAACCAACTTTTCAATTAGGCAGGCAACTTTAGCATTCTCAATCCAACTTTTCAATTAGGCAAGGCAACTTTGGCATTCTCAAACCAACCTTTCATTTAGGCAAGGCAAGTTTCGCATACTCAAATCAACTTTTCAATTAGGCAAGGCAACTTTTGCATTCTCAAACCATCTTTTCAAATAGGCAAGGCATTCTCAAATCAACTTTTCAATTAGGCAAAGCATTCTCAAACCAACTTTTCAATTAGGCAAGGCAACCTTAACATTCTCAAACCAACTTTTATTTAGGGAAGGCAACCTTAGCATTCTCAAACCAACTTTTCAATTAGGCAAGGCATTCTCAAATCAACTTTTCAATCAGGCAAAGCATTCTCAAACCAGCTTTTCAATTAGGCAAGGCAACGTTTGCAATCTCAAACCAACATTTACAATAGACAAGGCAACGTTTGCCTTCTCAAACTAACTTTACAATTAGGCAAGGCAACTTTCGCATTCTCAAACCAACTTTTCTATTAGGCAAGGCAACTTTAGCATTCTCAAACCAACTTTTCAAATAGGCAAGGCAACTTTTGCATTGTCAAACCAACTTTTCAATTAGGCAAGGTAACTTTAGCATTCTCAAACCAACTTTTCAATTAGGCAAGGCAAGGAAACGTTAGCATTCGCAAAGCAAATTTTCCAATAAGGCAAGGCAACTTTAGCATTCTCAAACCAACTTTTCAATCTGGCAAGGCATTCTCAAACTAACTTTTCAATTAGGCAAGGCAACCTTAGCATTCTCAAACCAACTTTTAAATTAGGCAAGGCAACCTTAGCATTCTCAAACCAACTTTTCAATTAGGCAAAGCATTCTTAAAACAACTTTTCAATTAGGCAAGGCAACTTTTGCATTCTCAAACCAACTTTTCAAATAGGCAAGGCATTCTGAAATCAACTTTTCAATCAGGCAACGCATTCTCAAACCAACTTTTCAACTAGGCAAGGCAACTTTTGAATTCTGAACCCAACTTTTCAGTTAGGCAAGGCAACTTTTGCATTCTCAAACCAACTTCTCAATTAGGCAATGCAACTTCAGCATTCTCAAACCAACTTTTCAATTAGGCAAGGCAACTTTTGCATTCGCAAACCAACTTCTCAATTAGGCAAGGCAACTTTATCATTCTCAAACCAACTTTTCAATAAGGCAAGGCAACCTCAGCATTCTCAAACCAACTTTTCAATTAGGCAAGGCAACCTTAGCATTCTCAAACCAACTTTTCAATTAGGCAAGGCATTCTCAAATCAACTTTTCAATTAGGTAAAGCATTCTCAAACCAACCTTTCAATTAGGCAAAGCATTCTCAAATTAACCTTTCAATTAGGCAAAGCATTCTCAAACCAACTTTTCAATTAGGCAAGGCAACTTTTGCATTCTCAAACCAACTTTTCAAATAGGCAAGGCATTCTCAAATCAACATTTAATCAGGCAAAGCATTCTCAAACCAAATTTTCAATTAGGCAAGGCAACATATCTCTTCTCAAAACAACTTTTCAATTAGGCAAGGCAACTTTAACATTCTCAAACCAATTTTCAATTAGGCAAAGCATTCTCAAATCAACTTTTCAATTCGGCAAAGTATTCTCAAACCAACTTTTCAAATAGGCAAAGCAACTTTTGCATTCTCAAACCAACTTTTCAATTAGGCACGGCAACTTTGGCATTCTCAAACCAACTTTTCAATTAGGCAAGGCAACTTTAGCGTTCTTAAACCAACTTTTCAATTAGGCAAGGCAACTTTGGCATTCTCAAACCAACTTTTCAATTGGGCAAGGCAACTTTCGCATTCTCAAACCAACTTTTCAATTAGGCAAGGCAACTTTTGCATTCTCAAACCAACTTTTCAAATAGGCAAGGCATTCTCAAATCAACTTTTCAATTAGGCAAAGCATTCTCAAACCAACTTTTCAATTAGGCAAGGCAACCTTAACATTCTCAAACCAACTTTTATTTAAGGAAGGCAACCTTAGCATTCTCAAACCAACTTTTCAATAAGGCAAGGCAACCTCAGCATTCTCAAACCAACTTTTCAATTAGGCAAGGCAACCTTAGCATTCTCAAACCAACTTTTCAATTAGGCAAGGCATTCTCAAACCAACCTTTCAATTAGGCAAAGCATTCTCAAATTAACCTTTCAATTAGGCAAAGCATTCTCAAACGAACTTTTCTTTTTTTTTATTTTTATTTTTATTTATTAGAAGTACATTACATTACAACCACATACATTAGTACTCGTCATTTATATCTTCTTACAATTAATGTACTCCATTTATTTTTTACACTAGAAATGGAAAAGATTGAAAGAAAGAAGAAAGTGAAGGAAAAAGTGAAAGTGTAGGAAATGTGACAACAAAAAAGGACGAAGACCCTATAAGAGCAAAATTAAAAACAAAAGAAAAAGAGTTAAGAAATAGACCCTAGGAAAGAAAGAGAGAGCGAGAAAGAGGAAAAAGAGAGAAACAAATATTTTTATGAGCATTACGTAAATGGGACATACCAATTCTTCAACTATCCTGACCTGACCTCAATTTTTTTTTAAAGTATTTTTGCACCCTATGTTTGTAATAATTCTATAAATGCAGACCACGTCAGGTGGAAGTGATCTGGTTTACCTGCTAGGAGGCGTCTTATCTCTTCTTCAAATGAACTTTTCAAATAGGCAACTTTTGCATTATCAAACCAACTTTTCAATTAGGCAAGGCAACCTTAGCATTCTTAAACCAACTTTTCAATTAGGCAAGGCAACTGTAGCATTCTCAATCCAACTTTTCAATTAGGCAAGGCATTCTCAAATCAACTTTTCAATTAGGCAAAGCATTCTCAAACCAACGTTTCAATTAGGCAAGGCAACTTTTGCATTCTCAAACCAACTTTTCAAATAGGCAAGGCATTCTCAAATCAACTTTTAATCAGGCAAAGCATTCTCAAACCAAATTTTCAATTAGGCAAGGCAACATATCTCTTCTCAAAACAACTTTTCAATTAGGCAAGGCAACTTTAACATTCTCAAACCAATTTTCAATTAGGCAAAGCATTCTCAAATCAACTTTTCAATTCGGCAAAGTATTCTCAAACCAACTTTTCAAATAGGCAAAGCAACTTTTGCATTCTCAAACCAACTTTTCAATTAGGCACGGCAACTTTGGCATTCTCAAACCAACTTTTCAATTAGGCAAGGCAACTTTAGCGTTCTTAAACCAACTTTTCAATTAGGCAAGGCAACTTTGGCATTCTCAAACCAACTTTTCAATTGGGCAAGGCAACTTTCGCATTCTCAAACCAACTTTTCAATTAGGCAAGGCAACTTTTGCATTCTCAAACCAACTTTTCAATCAGGCAAGGCATTCTCAAATCAACTTTTCAATTAGGCAAAGCATTCTCAAACCAACTTTTCAATTAGGCAAGGCAAACTTAACATTCTCAAACCAACTTTTATTTAAGGAAGGCAACCTTAGCATTCTCAAACCAACTTTTCAATTAGGCAAGGCATTCTCAAATCAACTTTTCAATCAGGCAAAGCATTCTCAAACCAGCTTTTCAATTAGGCAAGGCAACGTTTGCAATCTCAAACCAACATTTCCAATAGACAAGGCAACGTTTGCCTTCTCAAACTAACTTTACAATTAGGCAAGGCAACTTTCGTATTCTCAAACCAACTTTTCAATTAGCCAAGGCAACTTTAGCATTCTCAAACCAACTTTTCAAATAGGCAAGGCAACTTTTGCATTGTCAAACCAACTTTTCAATTAGGCAAGGTAACTTTAGCATTCTCAAACCAACTTTTCAATTAGGCAAGGCAAGGAAACGTTTGCATTCGCAAAGCAAATTTTCCAATAAGGCAAGGCAACTTTAGCATTCTCAAACCAACTTTTAAATCTGGCAAGGCATTCTCAAACCAACTTTTCAATTAGCCAAGGCAACATTAGCATTCTCAAACCAACTTTTAAATTAGGCAAGGCATCCTTAGCATTCTCAAACCAACTTTTCAATTAGGCAAAGCATTCTTAAAACAACTTTTCAATTAGGCAAGGCAACTTTTGCATTCTCAAACCAACTTTTCAAATAGGCAAGGCATTCTGAAATCAACTTTTCAATCAGGCAACGCATTCTCAAACCAACTTTTCAACTAGGCAAGGCAACTTTTGAATTCTGAACCCAACTTTTCAGTTAGGCAAGGCAACTTTTGCATTCTCAAACCAACTTCTCAATTAGGCAATGCAACTTCAGCATTCTCAAACCAACTTTTCAATTGGGCAAGGCAACTTTTGCATTCGCAAACCAACTTTTCAATAAGGCAAGGCAACTTTATCATTCTCAAACCAACTTTTCAATAAGGCAAGGCAACCTCAGCATTCTCAAACCAACTTTTCCATTAGGCAAGGCAACCTTAGCATTCTCAAACCAACTTTTCAATTAGGCAAGGCATTCTCAAATCAACTTTTCAATTAGGTAAAGCATTCTCAAACCAACCTTTCAATTAGGCAAAGCATTCTCAAATTAACCTTTCAATTAGGCAAAGCATTCTCAAACGAACTTTTCTTTTTTTTTTTTTAATTTTTATTTATTAGAAGTACATTACATTACAACCACATACATTAGTACTCGTCATTTATATCTTCTTACAATTAATGTACTCCATTTATTTTTTACACTAGAAATGGAAAATATTGAAAGAAAGAAGAAAGTGAAGGAAAAAGTGAAAGTGTAGGAAATGTGACAACAAAAAAGGACGAAGACCCTATAAGAGCAAAATTAAAAACAAAAGAAAAAGAGTTAAGAAATAGACCCTAGGAAAGAAAGAGAGAGAGAAAGAGGAAAAAGAGAGAAACAAATATTTTTATGAGCATTACGTAAATGGGACATACCAACTCTTGAACTATCATCCCCCCTTACCTGACCTCAATTTTTTTTTAAAGTATTTTTGCACCCTATGTTTGTAATAATTCTATAAATGCAGACCACGTCAGGTGGAAGTGATCTGGTTTACCTGCTAGGAGGCGTCTTATCTCTTCTTCAAATGAACTTTTCAAATAGGCAAGGCAACTTTTGCATTATCAAACCAACATTTCAAATAGGCAAGGCATTCTGAAATCAACTTTTCAATCAGGCAATGCATTCTTAAACCAACTTTTCAATTAGGCAAGGCAACTGTAGCATTCTCAATCCAACTTTTCAATTAGGCAAGGCATTCTCAAATCAACTTTTCAATTAGGCAAAGCATTCTCAAACCAACTTTTCAATTAGGCAAGGCAACTTTTGCATTCTCAAACCAACTTTTCAAATAGGCAAGGCATTCTCAAATCAACTTTTAATCAGGCAAAGCATTCTCAAACCAAATTTTCAATTAGGCAAGGCAACATATCTCTTCTCAAAACAACTTTTCAATTAGGCAAGGCAACTTTAACATTCTCAAACCAATTTTCAATTAGGCAAGGCAACTTTTGCATTCTCAAACCAACTTTTCAAATAGGCAAGGCAACTTTTCCATTCTTAAACCAACTTTTCAATTAAGCAAGGCAACTTTAGCATTCTGAAAACTACTTTTCAATAGGCAAGACAACGTTAGCATTCCCAAACCAACTTTTCAATTAGGCAAGGCAACTTTAGCATTCTGAAACCAACTTTTCAATTAGGCAAGGCAACCGTAGCATTCTCAATCCAACTTTTCAATTAGGCAAAGCATTCTCAAATCAACTTTTCAATTCGGCAAAGTATTGTCAAACCAACTTTTCAAATAGGCAAGGCAACTTTTGTATTCTCAAACCAACATTTCATAGGCAAAGCAACTTTTGCATTCTCAAACCAACTTTTCAATTAGGCACGGCAACTTTGGCATTCTCAAACCAACTTTTCAATTAGGCAAGGCAACTTTAGCATTCTTAAACCAACTTTTCAATTAGGCAAGGCAACTTTGGCATTCTCAAACCAACCTTTCAATTAGGCAAGGCAAGTTTCGCATACTCAAATCAACTTTTCAATTAGGCAAGGCAACTTTTGCATTCTCAAACCATCTTTTCAAATAGGCAAGGCATTCTCAAATCAACTTTTCAATTAGGCAAAGCATTCTCAAACCAACTTTTCAATTAGGCAAGGCAACCTTAACATTCTCAAACCTACTTTTATTTAGGGAAGGCAACCTTAGCATTCTCAAACCAACTTTTCAATTAGGCAAGGCAACTAGCATTCTCAAACCAACTTTTCAAATAGGCAAGGCAACTTTTGCATTGTCAAACCAACTTTTCAATTAGGCAAGGCAAGGAAACGTTAGCATTCGCAAAGCAAATTTTCCAATAAGGCAAGTCAACTTTAGCATTCTCAAACCAACTTTTCAATCTGGCAAGGCATTCTCAAACTAACTTTTCAATTAGGCAAGGCAACCTTAGCATTCTCAAACCAACTTTTAAATTAGGCAAGGCAACCTTAGCATTCTCAAACCAACTTTTCAATTAGGCAAAGCATTCTTAAAACAACTTTTCAATTAGGCAAGGCAACTTTTGCATTCTCAAACCAACTTTTCAAATAGGCAAGGCATTCTGAAATCAACTTTTCAATCAGGCAACGCATTCTCAAACCAACTTTTCAACTAGGCAAGGCAACTTTTGAATTCTGAACCCAACTTTTCAGTTAGGCAAGGCAACTTTTGCATTCTCAAACCAACTTCTCAATTAGGCAATGCAACTTCAGCATTCTCAAACCAACTTTTCAATTAGGCAAGGCAACTTTTGCATTCGCAAACCAACTTCTCAATTAGGCAAGGCAACTTTATCATTCTCAAACCAACTTTTCAATAAGGCAAGGCAACCTCAGCATTCTCAAACCAACTTTTCAATTAGGCAAGGCAACCTTAGCATTCTCAAACCAACTTTTCAATTAGGCAAGGCATTCTCAAACCAACCTTTCAATTAGGCAAAGCATTCTCAAATTAAACTTTCAATTAGGCAAAGCATTCTCAAACGAACTTTTCTTTTTTTTTATTTTTATTTTTATTTATTAGAAGTACATTACATTACAACCACATACATTAGTACTCGTCATTTATATCTTCTTACAATTAATGTACTCCATTTATTTTTTACACTAGAAATGGAAAAGATTGAAAGAAAGAAGAAAGTGAAGGAAAAAGTGAAAGTGTAGGAAATGTGACAACAAAAAAGGACGAAGACCCTATAAGAGCAAAATTAAAAACAAAAGAAAAAGAGTTAAGAAATAGACCCTAGGAAAGAAAGAGAGAGCGAGAAAGAGGAAAAAGAGAGAAACAAATATTTTTATGAGCATTACGTAAATGGGACATACCAATTCTTCAACTATCCTGACCTGACCTCAATTTTTTTTTAAAGTATTTTTGCACCCTATGTTTGTAATAATTCTATAAATGCAGACCACGTCAGGTGGAAGTGATCTGGTTTACCTGCTAGGAGGCGTCTTATCTCTTCTTCAAATGAACTTTTCAAATAGGCAACTTTTGCATTATCAAACCAACTTTTCAATTAGGCAAGGCAACCTTAGCATTCTTAAACCAACTTTTCAATTAGGCAAGGCAACTGTAGCATTCTCAATCCAACTTTTCAATTAGGCAAGGCATTCTCAAATCAAATTTTCAATTAGGCAAAGCATTCTCAAACCAACGTTTCAATTAGGCAAGGCAACTTTTGCATTCTCAAACCAACTTTTCAAATAGGAAAGGCATTCTCAAATCAACTTTTAATCAGGCAAAGCATTCTCAAACCAAATTTTCAATTAGGCAAGGCAACATATCTCTTCTCAAAACAACTTTTCAATTAGGCAAGGCAACTTTAACATTCTCAAACCAATTTTCAATTAGGCAAAGCATTCTCAAATCAACTTTTCAATTCGGCAAAGTATTCTCAAACCAACTTTTCAAATAGGCAAAGCAACTTTTGCATTCTCAAACCAACTTTTCAATTAGGCACGGCAACTTTGGCATTCTCAAACCAACTTTTCAATTAGGCAAGGCAACTTTAGCGTTCTTAAACCAACTTTTCAATTAGGCAAGGCAACTTTGGCATTCTCAAACCAACTTTTCAATTAGGCAAGGCAACTTTTGCATTCTCAAACCAACTTTTCAAATAGGCAAGGCATTCTCAAATCAACTTTTCAATTAGGCAAAGCATTCTCAAACCAACTTTTCAATTAGGCAAGGCAAACTTAACATTCTCAAACCAACTGTTATTTAAGGAAGGCAACCTTAGCATTCTCAAACCAACTTTTCAATTAGGCAAGGCATTCTCAAATCAACTTTTCAATCAGGCAAAGCATTCTCAAACCAGCTTTTCAATTAGGCAAGGTAACTTTAGCATTCTCAAACCAACTTTTCAATTAGGCAAGGCAAGGAAACGTTTGCATTCGCAAAGCAAATTTTCCAATAAGGCAAGGCAACTTTAGCATTCTCAAACCAACTTTTAAATCTGGCAAGGCATTCTCAAACCAACTTTTCAATTAGCCAAGGCAACATTAGCATTCTCAAACCAACTTTTAAATTAGGCAAGGCAACCTTAGCATTCTCAAACCAACTTTTCAATTAGGCAAAGCATTCTTAAAACAACTTTTCAATTAGGCAAGGCAACTTTTGCATTCTCAAACCAACTTTTCAAATAGGCAAGGCATTCTGAAATCAACTTTTCAATCAGGCAACGCATTCTCAAACCAACTTTTCAACTAGGCAAGGCAACTTTTGAATTCTGAACCCAACTTTTCAGTTAGGCAAGGCAACTTTTGCATTCTCAAACCAACTTCTCAATTAGGCAATGCAACTTCAGCATTCTCAAACCAACTTTTCAATTGGGCAAGGCAACTTTTGCATTCGCAAACCAACTTTTCAATTAGGCAAGGCAACTTTATCATTCTCAAACCAACTTTTCAATAAGGCAAGGAAACCTCAGCATTCTCAAATCAACTTTTCAATTAGGCAAGGCAACCTTAGCATTCTCAAACCAACTTTTCAATTAGGCAAGGCATTCTCAAATCAACTTTTCAATTAGGTAAAGCATTCTCAAACCAACCTTTCAATTAGGCAAAGCATTCTCAAATTAACCTTTCAATTAGGCAAAGCATTCTCAAACGAACTTTTCTTTTTAATTTTTTTTATTTTTATTTATTAGAAGTACATTACATTACAACCACATACATTAGTACTCGTCATTTATATCTTCTTACAATTAATGTACTCTATTTATTTTTTACACTAGAAATGGAAAGATTGAAAGAAAGAAGAAAGTGAAGGAAAAAGTGAAAGTGTAGGAAATGTGACAACAAAAAAGGACGAAGACCCTATAAGAGCAAAATTAAAAACAAAAGAAAAAGAGTTAAGAAATAGACCCTAGGAAAGAAAGAGAGAGAGAAAGAGGAAAAAGAGAGAAACAAATATTTTTATGAGCATTACGTAAATGGGACATACCAACTCTTCAACTATCATCCCCCCTTACCTGACCTCAATTTTTTTTTAAAGTATTTTTGCACCCTATGTTTGTAATAATTCTATAAATGCAGACCACGTCAGGTGGAAGTGATCTGGTTTACCTGCTAGGAGGCGTCTTATCTCTTCTTCAAATGAACTTTTCAAATAGGCAAGGCAACTTTTGCATTATCAAACCAACTTTTCAAATAGGCAAGGCATTCTGAAATCAACTTTTCAATCAGGCAATCCATTCTCAAACCAACTTTTCAATTAGGCAAGGCAACCTTAGCATTCTTAAACCAACTTTTCAATTAGGCAAGGCAACTGTAGCATTCTCAATCCAACTTTTCAATTAGGCAAGGCATTCTCAAATCAACTTTTCAATTAGGCAAAGCATTCTCAAACCAACTTTTCAATTAGGCAAGGCAACTTTTGCATTCTCAAACCAACTTTTCAAATAGGCAAGGCATTCTCAAATCAACTTTTAATCAGGCAAAGCATTCTCAAACCATGCAACCTTAGCATTCTCAAACCAACTTTTATTTAGGGAAGGCAACCTTAGCATTCTCAAACCAACTTTTCAATTAGGCAAGGCATTGTCAAATCAACTTTTCAATTAGGCAAAGCATTCTCAAACCACCTTTTCAATTAGGCAAGGCAACGTTTGCAATCTCAAACCAACTTTCCAATTAGGCAAGGCAACTAGCATTCTCAAACCAACTTTTCAATCAGGCAAGGCATTCTCAAATCAACCTTTCAATTAGGCAAAGCATTCTCAAACAATCTTTTCAATTGGGCAAGGCAACTTTAGCATTCTCAAACCAACTTTTCAATTAGGCAAGGCAACATTTGCATTTTCAAACCAACTTTTTAATTAGGCAAGGCAACTTTTGCAGTCTCAAACCAACTTTTCAATCAGGCAAGGCATTCTCAAATCAACTTTTCAATTAAGCAAAGCATTCTCAGACCAACTTTTCAATTAGGCAAGGCTACTTTGCATTCTCAAACCAACGTTTCAAATAGGCAAGGCATTCTGAAATCAACTTTTCAATCAGGCAAAGCATTCTCAAACCAACTTTTCAATTAGGCAAGGCAACTTTTGCATTCTCAAACCAACTTTTCAAATAGGCAAGGCAACTTTTACATTCTCAAACAACTTTTCAATTAGCAAGGCAACTTTAGCATTCTCAAACCAACCTTTCAATTAGGCAAGGCAACTTTAGCATTCTCAAACCAACTTTTCAAATAGGCAAGGCAACTTTTGTATTCTCAAATACAACTTTTCAATTTGGATCGGCAACTTTAATTAGTCAAGGCAACTTTAAATAGGAAACACAGCTTTAGCAGATCCAAACCAAAGGCAACACAGCTTTAGCAGTTCCAAACCAAAGGCAACACAGCTTTAGCAGTTCCAAACCAAAGGCAACACAACTTTAGCATTTCCAAAATATATTTTCAAACCACATTAAGGGCACTGCCAGGTCAGTAAAACCACTCACAGTTTAGTAGACATGTGTTCAGTGTTATTCACAGTTCAGACTGAGAGACATGACCCTCTCGCTCTTGACTGATTTATCGGTCTGATCTTATGTTTGGAGATTTGAAACACATAAGATTGTTAAGGGCTTGGACACGCTAGTGGCAGGATACATGTTCCCGATGTTGGGGGAGTCCAGAACCAGTGGCCACAGTTTAAGAATAGGGGTCGGCCATTTAGAACGGAGACGAGGAAACACATTGAATGGCTGGAAGGGCCGAATGGCCTATTCCTCCACCTATTTTTCTATGTCTTGTGTTTGGAGATTTGGACAAACGCAACATACAACGCCCCCAGTAGATGGCAGTGGTGGCTTAGATTTACATTCTCATCCACTCTCACAGCCCCTCATCTGAAGGAGTGAGTGAATAACAGCAGCAGCGTTTGTCAACAGAGTCCAGAGACCCTCAGAATGGCAGCCGGCATCACCAGAGATCCACACCACCCTGGCCACGCTCTCATCTCACTGCTGCCAACTGGACGAAGGGCAGGAGCCTGAAAACCGTGAGCTCCACGTTCAGGAACTGCTTCTTCCCCGCCTGCAACCTTGGCCTCTTTAACAAGGAACTGCAGATGCTGGAGAATCGAAAGGTAGACAAAAGTGCTGGAGAAACTCAGCGGGTGAAGCAGCATCTATGGAGCGAAGGAAACAGGCAACGGTTCGGGACCGAAACCCTTCTTCCCTTTCTCTCTCCCTCGTCGTCTCTACCTCTCCCCCTCCCTCTCACTCTCCCATCCTCTCTCTCTCTCCCCCTTCTCTCTCTCCCACCCTCAATGCCCAATTCCCCCTCCCTCTCCCCTTCTCTCTCTCCCACCCTCAATCCACTCTCCCCCCCCTCCCTTTTCTCGCTCCCCCTCCTCCCTCTCTCTCCCCTCCCTCCACTCTCCCCCCTCAAACCCTCTTCCCCTCCTCTCTCACTCTCCCCCTCAAACCTCCTCTCTCTCTTACCCTCTCCTCTCCTCTCCTCTCCCTCCCCCCACCCTCTCTCCGCCCCCCACCCTCTCTCCGCCCCCCACCCTCTCTCCCCCCCCCACCCTCTCTCCCCCCCACCCTCTCTCCCCCCCCCTCCCACTCTCTCCCCCCCCCACTCTCTCCCCCCCACCCTCTCTCCCCCCCCACCTCTCTCCCCCCCCACCCTCTCTCCCCCCACCCTCTCTCCCCCCCCCCCCCTCTCTCCCCCCCCACCCTCTCTCTCCCCCCCCCACCCTCTCTCTCCCCCCCCCACCCTCTCTCTCCCCCCCCACCCTCTCCCCCCCCACCCTCTCTCTCTCCCCCCCCACCCTCTCTCTCCCCCCACCCTCTCTCTCCCCCACCCACCCTCTCTCTCCCCCACTCACCCTCTCCCCCCCCAC
>JAXLNO010004860.1:0-165550 GCA_038087875.1 Malacoraja senta | reverse complement strand
ACCTACCCCCAATACCATGTGCTCTAATTTTAGTCACCAGTCTCCCGTGCGGGACCTTATTAAAGGCATTCTGAAAGTCTAGATGCACTACATCCACTGGCACACCTTCATCCATTTTACTTGTCACATCCTCAAACAATTCCAGAAGATTAGTCAAGCATGATTTCCCTTTCATAAATCCATGTTGACTTGGACTAATCCTTTTACTGCTATCCAAATGCCCCATTATTACCTCTTTAATAATTCTCCAGCATATTTCCCACCACCGGTCAGGCTAACTGGTCTGTAATTCCCCGTTTTCTCCTCTCGCTCCTTTCTTGAAAAGTAGGATAACATTAGCTATCCTCCAATCCACAGGAACTGATCCTGAATCTATAGAACATTGGAAAATGATCACCAATATGTCCACTATTTCTAGAGCCACCTCCCAGAGGACCCTGGGATGCAAGACCATCAGGCCCAAAGGATTTATCATCCTTCAGTGCCATTAGCCCACATAATACTATTTATCGCCTAATGAAAATTTCTTTCAGTTCCTCTACCCCCTTAGTTCCTCTGTCCTCCAGTACATCTGGAGATTGTTTGTGTCTTCCTAAGTGAAGACAGATCCGAAGTACCTATTCAACTCTTCTGCCATTTCCTTGTTGCCCATAATAATTTCACCGTGTCTGCCTTCAAGGGACCCACGTTTGACTTTGCTTCTCTTTTTCCCTTAACATATCTAAAGAAGCTTTTACTGTCCTTCTTTATATTCCTGGCCTGCTTCCCTTCATACTTCATCTTTTGAGCCCGTATTCTCCGTTTTATTTCCTTCTGTTGTCCTATGAAAGTTTTCAATCCTCTGATCCTGCATCTTCCGGATTATGCCCAGAAATTCCTGCCATTTGCTGTTCCACCATCATTCCTGCTAGGATCCCTTTCCAGTCTACTTTGCCAGCTCCCCTCTCATGCCTTCATAGTCCCCTTGTTCAACTGCATCACTGCCACTTCCGATTTAACGTTCTCCTTCTCAAATTGCAGATTAAAACTAATCATATTATGATCACTACCTCCAAGCGGTTCCTTTACCTCGAGTTCTCTTATCATAACACTAAATCCAGAATTGCCTTTTCTCTGGTCGCTCCATTACAAGCTGCTCTAAGAATCCATGCACTGTATACTTGTATTTATATTTATGTATTTTAAATATGTATGTCATGTTTTATACTTTGGCAATATAACGAAGTATTTTATCATGCCAATAAAGTTTTTTAATTGAAAATTCAAAATTAAAATTGAAATTGACAGAGAGAGGGAGAGAGAATGAGAGCAACAGAGAGAGGGAGAGAGAGAGGCAGAGACAGAGAGACAGTGAGAGAGAGAGAAACAGAGGTGCAGAGAGAGAGAGAGACAGAGACAGGGAGAGAGAGACAGTGAGAGGGAGAAAGAGAGACGGAGAGAGGGAGAGAGCGAGGAACAGAGAGAGAGAGAGAGAGACATAGAGAGAGAGACAGAGGCATAGTGAGACAGTGAGAGAGAGAGAGAGAGAGACAGAGAGAGAGAGAGAGAGAGAGAGAGAGAGAGAGAGAGAGTGAGAGAGGGAGACAGACATAGAGAGGCAGAGAGACAGAGAGAGGAGAGAAAGAGACAGAGAGAGAGAGATGGACAGAGAGAGTGGGAGACAGAGAGAGAGAGAGACAGGGAGAGAGAGAGACAGAGAGGGATCAGGAAGCTGCTGCACGCCCTATGTTCCCATATTCTATGGTAACAAAGAATACAAATATATAAACAGTCCCTTCCGAGTGGACTGATAAAAACAGCATATGATTGCACTGAATTAGTACTGTTGATATTTTCTATTAATACTGTTGATATTGCTATTATTAATATAGTTATTATTACTAGGTGGCAGTACGAGTCTGGCCTTACCATGGCATACAAAACGTTACCTAATATTCCCCAATATAGAAAAAAATAGTGTTTTCGCACCTGTCCCACAAAATAGGTTTTATTTATTTTTTATAGAATATAAATACAAAATAAATGAGTTCATTTCATATAGGCTGCTGGAATATCCAGGGTCTCTACTCTTCAACCTTCGGTATGAAGACTGGGAACCCTGAGTTCCCTAAAGTCTATAGAAGACACTGATATAATGATATTAACGGAAACATGGTACCGAAAGGATACGTTCATTCACTGCCCCTCAGGGTACCATGAAGTCATGGTTGCCCTCCAGTAAAAAACTACTGATATACGTAAGGGCAGAACCTCTGGGGGGGTCTTGGTATGGTACAAAGAAGAACTAGACAGTCACATTACATCAATAAAACAGGGGAAATACATATATGGTTGAAACTAGATAAAACAATTGGAATAACTGGAAAAGATACATATCTATGTGCCACCTACATACCCCCAATAGAATCTACATATTTTGAAGAGGATATATTTGAAACTCTCCACATGGAAATCAATCTTTCCAGGCCCAGGGAAATGTGCTACTATGTGGAGACCTGAATGCAAGGACCGGATGTGAACCCGATTCCATAGACCTACAGGGCAACAACCATGTGTTGGGTCAAACCCCCTTGTATGTCACACCAACTATCATTAACCAGAAACAACCTTGACTGTGAAAATAAATAAAAGTGGTAGAGAGGTAGTGCATCTCTGCCGAGCCTTGGGCCTGTACATAGTTAATGGTAGGTTCATAGCGGACTCGCTGGGAAGGTTTACATATTCCTCAGCTCTTGGGGTCTAGCGTGGTAGACTACGCAATTACTGACATGACCCCTGCACTATCAGTGCATTCACTGTTAGATACATAGATACATACAAAATAGGTGCAGGAGTAGGCCATTCGGCCCTTCGAGCCTGCACCGCCATTCAATTATGATTATGCTGATCATCCAACTCAGTGTCCCGGTACCTGCCTTCTCTCCATACCCCCTGATCCCCTTAGCCACAAGGGCCACATCTAACTCTCTCTTAAATATAGCCAATGAACTGGCCTCAACTACCCTCTGTGGGCAGAGAGTTCCAGAGATTCACCACTCTCTGTGTGAAAAAGTTTTTCCTCATCTCGGTCTTAAAGGATTTCCCCTTATCCTTAAGCTGTGACCCCTTGTCCTGGACTTCAGATATAAATGTGGCTGGGGGTAGAGGAAGTGGGGGGGTAGGGAGAGGGAGAGGAAGAGGGAGAGAGAGAGAATTGGAGAGAGAAGAGAGAGGAAGGGGGGAAAGAGAGAGAGAGGGGGGGGAGGGGGAGAGAAGGGGAGAGAGAGAGAGAGAGAGAGTTCTCCCTCCTGCCTCACCACGCCTGTTGGTTGCCCTTTGTAAGGTGATTAGAGACCAAACCAGTTACCCTTTAGATCTCCCTCTCACTACCTCCCTCCCCCTCCCTCTGCCTCCTTTAGAGAGGGGGGGAGGATGAGGGAGGGAAGGAAGGGGGCAGAGGGGAGAGAGGAGTGTGCCTTGCTTGGTGGAGAAGAGGGATGTGGGAACGCTGTACGCAGGTGGTGACTCACTCTCACACTGGGATCCCCCCCCCCTCCTGTCATTGCGCAGTCTATCTGACCCCCTCCCCCCCCTCCTCTATGGAGTGAAGGAATATGCAACGTTTCGGGTCGAAACCCTTCTTCAGACCTGGCCCGAAACGTTGGCTAATTCCTTCGCTCCATAGATGCTGCCTCAAGCCCTGTCCCACTGTGCGAGTTCACCAAGAGCTCTCCCGAGTTTTAAATCTCTGTGTAGCATCTCTGTCCCTATCTTCAAATTCCCACTTGAAATAAAATACAATTTTCGACTTTAAAAACTTGCAGCAGGATCGCAATTGGTCGATTCCCATGCATTTCCAATCATCGTTCGATTCAGTGTAATTTTCACACCTGGTTGATATAGTTTTTTTTAAAGATACAGTTCATTACAATAAATAGTTTCAAGCATAGCCGGTACTAAACGTACGAACATTAGGTGGTTACTGATGTTGCAAACGGTTATAAATGAATATAATTTCAAAGTGAAATAGGAGATTTCCGTGGAAAGAATATTTAACCAGAATATGGTGAGGTCGCTGCAAAATGCTCACTTAAAACAATACGCCGTCAACTCAGGATTGTTCTATCCCTCTTACAGGTGTTTCAATCTCACCTCGTAGCTCGCTGTAAATCGATTCATAGCTATTAATTTTCATTCCAGGTCCGTATCAAACTTTCCAAATGTAACGCTTCAAGTTACGCTTCTTGTGTGGTGGTAAGGAGGGGGGATGCTAGGATAAAATACCATATATTTGTATTTATATAGCGATCCTGCTGCGAAATTTTTGTCGAAAGTTGTATTTTATTTCAAAGTGGGAATTGGAAGATAGGGTCAGAGATGCTACAGAGATTTGATAGGAAGGAAACGTTACAGCAGCTGAGTAAAAGATTAGTCAAATGGTAGATTTCAATGAAGATCGGGCGAGGGGGATTGGGGGTGGGGGAAAAGTATCTATAGCTTGGGACTTGCCTAAATGAGTACTGAGATGGATTATCAATCCACACCAAATTTCTTAGACAATAATACCTTTTATGCAATTATCACAACATTTTGTTGGATATGGATCAACATGCTCGTAAATTAGTAAAACAAATGTTCTTTAAGTACTGTTGTTTCTGGGATGGGGTGACTGATAACAAATAACCTGCATTCTATATTTTGTCATAATGTGGCATATTTTGTGATATTTATTGAGATAGAAAGATACAACTGAGTTTGGGCAAGATATTACCTTGCAACATTCTGTATGTCTGATAGATATTGTGAAATGGAACTCAGAAATTATGGGAGGTTTACATAAAACTACAATTCAAAGGTAATGAATATACAGAGTATTCTTATTTCCATCATGAACATACAATAGATATGTGGATTTCAAATATGTTTGAAACACTACACCTAGAAGAGATAAGACTCCTCCTAGCAGGTAAACCAGATCACTTCCACCTGACGTGGTCTGCATTTATAGAATTATTACAAACATAGGGTGCAAAAGTACTTTAAAAAAAAATAAAAAAATGGAGGTCGGGTAAGGGGGGATGATAGTTGAAGAGTTGGTATGTCCTATTTACGTAATGCTCAAAAAAAAAATTTTTTTCTTTTTTTTTTTTTTTTTCCTCTCTCTTTTTCTCTTTTTTTTTCCTAGGGCCTATTTCTTAACTCTTTTTCTTTTGTTTTTAATTTTGCTCTCATAGGGTCTTCGTCCTTTTTTGTTGTTACATTTTCTACACTTTTCTACACTTTCACTTTTTCCTTCACTTTCTTCTCTCTTTCAATCTTTTCCTTTTTTAGTGTAAAAAAAATAAATAAAGGGAATACATTAATTGTAAGAAGATACAAATGACGAGTATTAATGTATGTGGTTGTAATGTAATGTACTTCTAATAAATAAAAATTAAAAAAAAAAAATGAACATACAATAGTGATATAGGACACCAGGTTCTACTACGGTAAACTCACGAGCTACTACGGTATGACTATGTGTTAAAAAGTATAACATTTTTACATCCTGAGTATATTTTACATGTGGACATTTTTCAACGTTGAAAAATCTTCACGAGTTACCACGTTTCCCGAGTACCTGCCGTTAGCGCTAAGAAATGGCATGTTGGCCTTTATAACAGGAGGAATCGAATATAGGAGCAAAGAGGTCCTTCTGCAGTTGTACAGAGTTCTAGTGAGACCGCACCTGGAGTATTGTGTGCAGTTTTGGTCCCCTAATTTGAGGAAGGACATTCTTGCTATTGAGGGAGTGCAGTGTAGGTTTACAAGGTTAATTCCCGGGATGGTGGGACTGCCATATGCTGAGAGAATGGAGCAGCTGGGCTTGTAGACTCTCGAGTTTAGAAGGATGAGAGGAAATCTCATTGAAACATAAAAGACTTGTTAAGGGCTTGGACGCGCTAGAGGCAGGAAACCTGTTCCCGATGTTGGGGGAGTCCAGAACCAGGGGCCACAGTTTAAGAATAAGGGGTAAGCCATTTAGAACGGGGACGAGGAAACACTTTTTCTCACAGAGAGTGGTGAGTCTGTGGAATTCTCTGCCTCAGGCGGAGGCAGGTTCTCTGGATGCTTTCAAGAGTGCTAGATACGGCTCTTAAAGATAGCTGAGTCAGGGGATATGGGGAGAAGGCAGGATCGGGGTATTGATTGTGGATGATCAGCCATGTTCACATTGAATGGCGGTGCTGGCTCGAAGGGCCAAATGGCCTACTCCTGAACCTATTGTTTATTGTCTATTGAAACGTTCCGAGCTCCGACGTACCCGCTACGTTCATTCTACGTGTTTACCACGAGGTTTGATTTTTTTTAAAACTCGGGAGAGCTCTTGGGTGAACTTGCACAGTGGGACAGGGCTTCACACCTGCTGAGTTTCTCCAGCATTTTTGTCTATCTTCGATTTTCCAGCATCTACAGTTCCTTCTTAGACGTTTTGCGGTGATGGCTGCATCTGCGGTTCCTTTCTGTTGGGGGGAGGGGAGGGGGGGAAGAGTCCTGGCCCGTGGCGGCTCCTGATAAGTGATATGTTCCCTCCGCAGGTGCTGTCTTGCCCGCTGAGTTCCTCCAGCACTGTGTTTTTTGTTTGGCTCTGAAGTTGAACGTGGACCCCCCTGTGTCTACCTTCAACTCCCTGTCTGTGGTGGCGCAGCGGGACGGGCAGGGACTCTGGGGAGAGGGTTGCGATTTTGGTCGAGATCCTTCTTCAGACAATCACAAGTACTATCACCGACGAGAGTTCAGTTCAGTCTGAAGAAGGGTCTTCTATCCAGAGTCGCTGCGCTGCCTGTCCTGCTGAGCTACTCCAGCTTTTGTCTATCTCCAATTTCAGAGTTAGAGAAAATTGCAGACTTGATTTTTAAAATCTCAAAATTTTGTAACATTGCTGGAAAATGTACCCGCATCTTGGAGGCCAAAGGTTAGGTTGTTAGCCAAGAAAGATAGACTTCGTTATCCCTCAGTACAGCAACATCAAGAACGATGTTGCTGTACTGAGGTATAGCCAAGTCTATCCCTCATTGCTAGCAGCTGACGGGAAGCGGCTGGTAACCTGGTAACCTAGGTCCAGTAACCTACATCCCCACTCATTCGTGGCCACAGGGAGCGTGCTATCTCCACCCAGAGAGCACCCGAGGTCAGGATTGAACCCTGGTCTCCGGCACTGTGAGGCAGCAGCTCTAACATCTGTGCCACTGTGATTTGGGTGGTTTGGCTGTTTAAAACGATGTGAGTTTTGGGTTGAGGAGAACACAAACCAGTAGATGTGCAAAAAAATGCTGAATTTACTCAGTTATTCCAATATTGAGTGCAATTATCTCCTGAGTTTCACACAAGGTAAACCCACCAGTCACCAGCCTCATCATCATCCAATTTCTTCTGCAACTTTCAGTTTACTCCAAATCAAACCGCACAGGTTGCACCAAGACCTTCACAACCTCTACGAATAAATCACGTCCCTTCCAGTTCAATTCAGTTTAGTTCAGTGTCACGTTCGTGAGGTAAAGAGAAAATCTTTTGCAGAATGCTAACCAGCCTGGAGAAAGACAAGTATAATTAATGCTATTTACAACTGAAGTTAGAATAGTTTCCAGTAACACATATTCAAGCAGATGACTGTGTGATGTTTGAAAGGTCTATGATAATGGCAAATGACAGAATCTTGTTGTTTTGTAATAAATGGAACGGTCAATATTCTTGCCTGTTCATGCTGTAGTTGGTCCGATAGATCAAACTAATATTCATTGCATCAGATCATGGTGGAGGTTAATGAGTTTCTCCTCAGTTCTGAATATCACTCAAGGTAGAACCTCCAGCAAACATTGGCGGCCATCTTGGTGGGGTCGGCGCCGTTGATTGGTCGGATGTCGGCGGCCATCGTGGTGAGGGCAGGTGAGATCGGCGCCGCTGATTGGTCGGATGCTGGCGGCCATCTTTGTGAGGGGTTGATGGCGGCCATCTTGGTGAGGACATGTGAGTTCGGCGCCGTTGATTGGTCGGATGCCGGCGGCCATCTTGTCAAGGTCCCGCCGTTCAAGACGCCATCTTGAGAAGGTACCAAAGGCCCACACACTTGTATCCATTGTCCCCTCTGAACCTGTCTTGTCCACTCACCTGTCCAAGGGTCTTAGTTTACAACTCTTCACCCACCAGTGCCCATTTGACTTACTTTGGCTGGGAAAGTACATCTGGGACCCGTAAACACTCAGCATAGGAGCACCGCAAGGCTGCGTACTCTCTCCTCTCCTCTACGCTCTCTACACCAACGACTTCACCTCTGTCAGTCAAGCTTCTCAAGTTTGCGGACAACACAACCCTGATTGGACTGATCCAGGATGGGGAGGAATCGGCCTACAGACAGCAAGTGTCACAGCTGGCGTCCTGGTGCCGTAGCAACAACCTGGAGCTCAATTCTCTTAAGACAGTGGAATTGATTGTAGACTTTAGGAGAGCTCCCCCTCCCCTCACCCCACTCACCATCAACAACACCACAGTCACATCTGTGGAATCTTTTAAGTTCCTGGGAACCATCATCTCCAAGGACCATGAGTGGGGGGCTACCATGGACTCCACAGTCAAACAAGCACAACAGATGATGTACTTCCTGCGGCAGCTGAGGAAACACAATCTGCCACAGGCAATGATGGTCCAATTCTACACGACCATCGTAGAGTCTGTTCTCACCATCCCCATCATGGTCTGGTTTGGCTCAGTCACCAAGCACGACACCTGGAAGCTGCAGCGAATCGTCCGATCAGCAGAGAAGGTTATTGGCTGCAACCTTCCCTCCATTGATGAACTGTACACTGCAAGGGCCAGGAAGCGAGCGGGTAAGATCATCTCTGACCCCTCTCACCCTGGCCACAAACTATTTCAATCACTACCCTCTGGAAGGCGACTCCGGACTGTCACAGCAGTTTTTTATTCACGAGTAGTTGCTCTACTCAACAGCCAAAATTGTTGGAATTGTTATACGGTTATATGGTTATAACAGCGGCGCCTAGCATTTATATATGCCTGAAGTAATTGAACTCCGCAATTGAATCTACAATGTTGGACACGTTCTTCTTCCTAACTTGTCTAATCTGATGTGCAACTATTTGGGCGGCACGGTGGCGCAGCGATGGAGTTGCTGCCTTACAGCGCCAGAGACCCTGGGTCAATCCTGACCGGGGATGCTGCCTGTACTTTCTTTCTGTGACAGCGTGGGTGCTCCGGTTTCCTCCCACACGCCACAGACCTGCAGGTTTTCAAGGTTAATTGGCTTTGGAAAATTTGTAAATTGTCCCTAGTGCGTAGGGTGGTGCTAGCGTACGGGGTGATCGCTGGTCGGTGTGGTCTCGGTGGGCCGAAAGGCCAGTTTCCACTCTATATCGCTAAAGTTTAAATCAGCTTGTCTTAACTCATCTCATTCCATTCCCCACCAAACCCTTTGTTAAAGATAAAGATTGATAACCTGAGGTTTAAAACATAGAACAGTAGAACACAGGAACCGCCCCTTCGGCCCACAATGCCTGTGCTAAACGTGACACCACTGCCAACTCATCTGTCTGCACATTATCATTATCCCTCCATTCCCTGCCTATCCAAAAACCTGTTAAATGCCACTGTTCTATCTGCCTCCACCACCCCTGGCAACACACTCAAGGTGCACTCTAACCTCTTATAACTTGCTCCACACATCTTTAAACTTTGCCCCACTCTCGTTAAAGCTATGCCCTCTAGTATTCCATCTCTGTCCTGGGGAAAAGGGGCGGGCACGGTGGCGCAGCGGTAGAGTTCTTTGCTTACACTGCTTGCAGTGCCGGAGACCTGGGTTCGATCCTGACTACGGGTGCTGTCAGTACAGATTTGTACATTTTCCCCTTGACCCGCGTGGGTTTTTTCCCCGAGATTTTTGCGTAGTGCAATTTTTCTGGGGGAAGGAGTGTCCGGGATGGGTGACTGGTAATCCCCAAGGTACAGAGTTAAGTTGTGTAACAGCCGCAGGGAAGAAGCTGTTCCTGAACCTGCTGATCTGGCAACGGAGAGACCTGTAGTGCCTCCCGGATGGGAGGAGGATAAACAGTATGTGGCTGGGGTGAGAGCAGTCCTTGATGATGCTGCGCGCCCTTCGCAGACAATGCTTGCATTGGACAGACTCAATGGAGGGGAGTGAGGAACCGGTGATGCGTTGGGCAGTTTTCACCACCCTCTGCAGTGCTTTCCGGTCGAAGACAGTTGCCATACCAACCTGTGAAACAGTTGGTAAGGATGCTCTCGATGGTGCAGCGGTAGATGTTCACCAGAATCTGAGGAGACAGATGGATCTTCTTTTGTCTCCTCAGGAAGAAGAGAAGCTGGTGAGCCTTCTTAACCAGTGTTGAGGTATTGTGGGTCCAAGAGAGGTCATCAGAGATGTTGACTCCCAGAAACCTGAAGCTGGAAACACGTTCCACCTCCGTCCCGTTAATGTGGATTGGGGTGTGCGTGCCGCCCCTAGACCTTCTGTAGTCCACAATGAGCTCCTTGGTCTTCTTGTAGTTACAGGCCAGGTTGTTGTCAGCGCACCATGCTGCTAGGAGCTGGACCTCCTCCCTATAGGCCGACTCATCGTTGTTGCTGATGAGGCCAATCACTGTTGTATCATCTGCATACTTGATGATGGTGTTAGTAACATGTACAGGTGTGCAGTCGTAGGTGAAGAGGGAGTAGAGGAGGGGGCTCCGCACACAGCCCTGTGGAACGCCGGTGTTCAGGGTGAGGGTTGAAGAGGTGTGGTCTGTTAGTTAGAAAGTCCAGTATCCAGTTGCAGAGGGAGGGGTCGATGCCCAGGTCGCTGAGTTTGGTCATCAGTTTTGAGGGGATAATGATGTTAAATGCTGAGATGAACAGCATTCTCACGTAGGTGTCTCTGTTGTCGAGGTGGGAGAGGGCGGAGTGAAGTGCCGTTGAGATGGCATCCTCCGTACTCCTGTTCTTGCGGTAGGCGAACTGATAGGGATCCAGTGTGGGAGGTAGGCAGCCTTTGAGGTGTGCCAGGACCAACCTCTCGAAGCACTTAGTGATGATGGGAGTAAGTGCAACTGGGCAGAAGTCGTTGAGGCTCGCCACAGTGGAGTGTTTTGGCACCGGCACGAGGGAGGTGGTTTTAAGGCACGTGGGGACAACTGCTTGGGCATGTGACAGGTTGAAGATGTCAGTCTAGAGAGTAGGTTAATTTGGTATAAATGTAAATTGTCCCTAGTGTGCGTGGGGTAGTTTAATGCATGGGTATCGCTGGTTGACGTGGACGCGGTGGGCTGAAGGGCCTGATTCTGTGCTGTATCTCTAAACTAAACTAAAAAAGTTCTGACTGTCTGGTTAAAGATATGAACACATGGGCTCACTGGTCTGCGGGCTATAGAAAGAATCTGGTACTTTGCTGACTTTCACAAGCAATGTTAAACTGAGACCAACGAAGTAACGGCAATAGTTTGTTTTAGAGAGATGGCGTGAAAACAGGCCCTTCCGCCTACCGAGCTCGCGCCAACCAACGATCACTTGTACACTAGTCCTATATCCTTCACACTAGGGGCAATTTACAGACGTCAATTAACCTACACACCGGCACATCTCTAGGATGTGGGAGGAAACCAGAGCACCGGAAGGAATCCCGCGTGGGTCACAGGGAGAACCTACAAACTACACGCACACGTAGACAGGATCGAACCCGGGTCTCTGGCACCGTAAGGCAGCAACTCTTAGTCTATCGCTGCGCCACCATGCTGATCAATTCACTTGATGCTAAGGAAGTTGTATGTCAGCCCTCTGCAAACTTTAAAACCCAATGAGATGTTCCTTCTCCATTTGGTACATCGTCCTCTCCGTCATTCAATCATATCTGGATTGGCATGGCTTAGAACATCAGAAAAACCCTCTGCCACAGCCACTGATTACTCAGGGACTACAAAGGGAAAATGTACTCCAGTAATCCCTCTGTGTGCTTTATATCTGTCCGTTAAGGTGTTCAGATTTGTCAAATATTGAATTGCATTCCAACAATGGAGTCTTTAGGTTTATGGAGTTAAGCCTGAAACTGATAAAGCAGAAGTATTTTCGTGCCAGGAACAAACTACACACTCTTTGACTATAGACAACTCTCATTTGGCAAATGGCAAAAATATTCTGCTGTTTTTAAAGTATTTTTCCCCAACATGGCAGTGTGGCTCAGCGGTAGAGTTGCTGCCTCACTGCGCCGGAGACCCAGGTGCTGTCTGTACAGAGTATGTATGTTCCCCTCATGACCAGCGTGGGTTTTCTACGGATGCACCGGTTTCCTCCCACACTCCAAAGACGTGCAGGTTTGTAGGTTAATTGGCTTTGGTAAAAAGTCCCCAGTGTGTAGGATAGTGAGGGTGTAGAGGTGAATACTGGTCGGCGTGGACTCGGTGGGCCAAAGGGCCCGTTGCCACACTGTATCTCGAAATGAAAACACTTGAGATTTAATATTGTTTGTGCTGGAGTAACTCAGCGGGTTGAGCAGCTTCTCTGGAGAACATGAGTGGGTGACGTTTTGGTTCAGGACCCGTCGTCAGGACCAGACGTCAACGAGTGCTGGACTCACCATGACGTAGAAACATAGAAAATAGGTGCAGGAGTAGGCCATTCGGCCCTTCGAGCCAGCACCGCCTTTCAATATGATTTTGGCTGATCATCCAAAATCAATACCCCATTCCTGCTATCTCCCCATATCCCTTGATTCTGTTAGCCCAAAGAGCCACATCCAACACTCACTTGAAAACATCCAGTGAATTGGCATCCACCGCCTTCTGTGGCAGAGAATTCTACAGATTTTCTGCGTGAAAATGTTTTCCCTCTTCTGAGTCCTAAATGGCCCAACCCGTTATTCTTAAACTGTGACCCCTGGTTCTGGACTCCCCGAACATCGGGAACATTGTTCCTGCATCTAGCCTTAACTCCTTTAAGAATGTTATATGTTTTCATAAGATGCCCTCTCATCCTTCTCATTTCCAGCGAATTCAAGCCCAGTCTACCCATGCTTTCATCATACGTAAGTCTCGCCACCCCGGATATTGACCTGGTGAACTTACGCTGCACTCCCTCAATAGTAAGAATGTCCTTCTGCATATTAGGAAAGGTACAGGAGTGTGAAAACGCACACCTCCAGATTCAGGGACAGTTTCTTCCCAGCTGTTACCAGGCAACTAAAGCATCCTACCACAACCAGAGAGCAGTTCTGAACTACTATCTACCTCATTGGTGACCCTCGGACTATCCTTGCTGGCTTTACCTTGCACTAAACGTTATTCCTTTACCATGTATCTATACATTGCAAATGGCTCGATTGTAATCATGCAATGTCTTTCTGCTAACTGTTTTTAACATGCGACAAAAAGCATTTCTCCGTACACGTGACAATAAACTCAATTGAACTGAGTTCCTTGTATCTACCGCTTGAGTCCAGTTGGTTATAAACACTGTGACCTGTGGCCATATGGTGAAGTGGTTTATTCCCTTCTGGGCCGGCCTTCCATTCATAAGTTCGCAAGTTTGTAAACCATCATAGATACATAGATACATAGAAAATAGGTGCAGGAGTAGGCCATTCGGCCCTTCGAGCATGCACCGCCATTCAATATGGTCATGGCTGATCATCCAACTCAGTATCCCGTACCTGCCTTCTCTCCATACCCCCTGATCCCCTTAGCCACAAGGGTCACATCTAACTCCCTCTTAAATATAGCCAATGAACTGGCCTCAACTACCCTCTGTGGCAGAGAGTTCCAGAGATTCACCACTCTCTGTGTGAAAACGTTTTTCCTCATCTCGGTCCTAAAGGATTTCCCCCTTATCCTTGAGCTGTGACCCCTTGTCCTAAACTTCCCCAACATCGGGAACAATCTTCCTGCATCTAGCCTGTCGAACCCCATAAGAATTTTGTACGTTTCTATAAGATCCCCTCTCAATCTCCTAAATTCTAGCGAATATAAGCCAAGTCTATCCAGTCTTTCTTCATATGAAAGTCCTGACATCCCAGGAATCAGTCTGGTGAACCTTCTCTGCACTCCCTCCATGGCTATAATGTCCTTCCTCAGATTTGGAGACCAAAACTGTACGCAATACTCCAGGTGTGGTCTCACCAAGACCCTGTACAACTGCAGTAGAACCTCCCTGCTCCTATACTCAAATCCTCTTGCTATGAAGGCCAACATACCATTCGCTTTCTTCACTGCCTGCTGTACCTGCATGCCTACTTTCAATGACTGGTGTACCATGACACCCAGGTCTCGCTGCATCTCCCCATTTCCCAATCGGCCACCATTTAGATAATAGTCTGCCTTCCCGTTTTTGCCACCAAGGTGGATAACCTCACACTTATCCACATTATACTGCATCTGCCAAACATCTGCCCACTCACCCAGCCTATCCAAGTCACCCTGCAGTCTCCTAGCATCCTCCTCACAGCTAACACTGCCCCCCAGCTTAGTGTCATCCGCAAACTTGGAGATGTTGCTTTCAATTCCCTCGTCCAGATCATTAATATAAATTGTAAATAGCTGGGGTCCCAGCACTGAGCCTTGCGGTACCCCACTAGTCACTGCCTGCCATTGTGAAAAGGACCCGTTTACTCCTACTCTTTGCTTCCTGTTTGCCAGCCAGTTCTCTATCCACATCAATACTGAACCCCCAATACCGTGTGATTTAAGTTTGTACCCTAATCTTTTATGTGGTACCTTGTCGAAAGCCTTCTGAAAGTCCAGATACAACACATCCACTGGTTCTCCCCTATCCACTCTACTAGTTACATCCTCGAAAAATTCTATAAGATTCGTCAGACACGATTTACCTTTCGTAAATCCATGCTGACTTTGTCCAATGATTTCACCACTTTCCAAATGTGCTGCTATCACATCTTTAATAACTGACTCTAGCAGTTTCCCCACTACCGATGTTAGACTAACTGGTCTGTAATTCTCCGTTTTCTCTCTCCCTCCCTTCTTAAAAAGTGGGGTTACGTTTGCTACCCTCCAATCCTCAGGAACTACTCATAATCAGAGGTGACCTCATAATGTGCCTGGCCGGCGACATCACAATGAACTGCATCCGTAACCATGAGAGACGGACGGGCTCCATTCCGTCCATCAGCTTGAAGTGGGTTCACACTTTGCGAGATATTGAACAGATCAGAGCTTTAAAATTCACTCTACGTATTTTGAAACAAAGGAACCTGTATCAAAAATGCCGGTGGAGAGTGCCAAGCAGGATGATAAAAGGAGATCTAAGGTAGATTTGAATCCATTAATAGACCAAGATAAAAGGTGGAGTGACTCAGCGAGTCTTATTCTTAAACTGTGACCCCCTGGTTCTGGACCCCCTACATTGGGAACATAGGGACGTAGGGCTCTACTGCCACCTTTGAGCTTTTCTTTATGGGAGAGAATCCTATCCATCCAGTGACAATCCTGTCTCCAGTCTTCAACATCCCCCCCCCCCCCCCGCCTCTCCCCCTACCCACCCTTCTACCCTCTCTGGACCTTTTTATATGCACTGTTGGTGCAACAACTGCCTTGGCTTCTCTACTCCACTGGCCCACTCAAACCGGAAGGGTCCTGACCTGAAACGACAAATGTTAGGGAGCATCTCTGGAGAACATCTCTGGAGAAGGATATTGAATTATGTGAGGTAAGGGAAACAAGTAGAAAAGCTATGGAAACTATGAGATTAAAAGAAGAGGAAGTACTGACACTTTAAAAAATATATAAAAGTGGATAAGTCTTGAGGGAAGTTAGTGTAGAAATAGCAGGGGCTATGACAGAAATATTTCAAATGCCATTAGAAACGGGAATAGTGCCGGAGGATTGGCGTACTGCGCATGTTGTTCCATTGTATTAAAAGGGTTCTAAGAGTAAACCTAGCAATTATAGACCTGTTAGTTTGACGTCAGTGGTGGGCAAATTAATGGAAAGGATACTTAGAGATAATATATATAAGCATCTGGATCAACAGGATCTGATTAGGAACAGTCAACATGGATTTGTGCCTGGAAGGTCATGTTTGACTAATCTTGAATTTTTTGAAAAGGTTACTGGGGAAATTGATGAGGGTAAAGCAATGGATGTTGTCTATATGGACTTCAGTAAGGCCTTTGACAAGGTTCCTCATGGAGGGTTGGTTAAGAAAGTTCAATTGTTGGGTATTAATGGTGGAGTAGCAAGATGGATTCAACAGTGGCTGAATGGGAGATGCCAGAGAGTAATGGTGGATGGCTGTTTGTCAGGTTGGAGGCCGGTGACTAGTGGCGTGCCTCAGGGATCTGTGTTGGGTCCACTGTTGTTTGTCATGTACATTAATGATCTGGATGGTGGTGTGGTAAATTGGATTAGTAAGTATGCAGATGATACTAAGATAGGTGGTGTTGTGGATAATGAAGTAGATTTTCAAAGTCTTCAGAGATATTTAGGCCATTTGGAAGAGTCGGCTGAAAGATAGCAGATGGAGTTTAATGCAGATAAGTGTGAGGTGCTACATCTTGGCAGGACAAATCAAAATAGGACGTACATGGTAAATGGTAGCGAATTGAGCAATGCAGTTGAACAGAGGGATCTAGGAATAACTGTGCATAGTTCCCTGAAGGCGGAATCTCATGTAAATAGGGTGGTAAAGAAAGCTTTTGGTGTGCTGGCCTTCATAAATCAGAGCATTGAGTATAGAAGCTGGAATGTAATGTTAAAATTGTACAAGGCATTGGTGAGGCCAATTCTGGAGTATGGTGTACAATTTTGGTCGGCTAATTATAGGGAGGATGTCAACAAAATAGAGGGAGTACAGAGGAGGTTTACTAGAATGTTGCCTGAGTTTCAACAACTAAGTTACAGAGAAAGGTCGAACAAGTTAGGTCTTTATTCTTTGGAACGCAGAACGTTAAGGGGGACTTGATAGAGGTCTTTAAATGATGAGAGGGATAGACAGAGTTGACGTGGATAAGCTTTTCCCATTGAGGGTAGGGAAGATTCAAACTAGAGGACATGACTTGAGAATTAAGGAACAAAAGATTAGGGGTAACATGAGGGGGAACTCCTTTACTCAGAGAGTGGTAGCTGTGCGGAATGAGCTTCCAGTGGAAGTAGTGGAGGCAGGTTCGATTTTATCACTTAAAAATAAATTGGATAGGTATATGGATGGGAAAGGAATGGAGGGTTATGGTCTGAGTGCAGGTAGATGGGACTAGGGGAAAATAAGTGTTCGGCACGGACTAGAAGGGCCGAGATGGCGTGTTTCCGTGCTGTAATTGTTATATGGTTATATGGTTATAACATGGATAGATGACATTTCACGGAGTGCTGGAGTAACTCAGCGGGTCAGGCAGCATCTGTGGAGAACATGGGTAGGTGACGTTTCACAGAGTACTGGAGTAACTCAGCGTGTCAGGCAGCATCTGTGAATAACATGGATAGATGACGTTTCACAGATTGCTGGAGTAACTCAGCGGGTCAGGCAGCATCTGTGTAGAACATGGATAGGTGACGTTTCACAGGACAATGAAGCTAGTTGGAGAATGGTGGCCGATTAGGAAAAGAGGAGATGCAACGAGACCTGGGTGTCATGGCACACCAGTCATTAAAAGTAGGAATGCAGGTGCAGCAGGCAGTGAAGAAAGCAAATGGTATGTTAGCATTCATAGCAAAATGATTTGAGTATAAGAGCTGGGAGGTTCTATTGCAGTTGTACAGGGTCTTGGTGAGACCACACTTGGAGTATTGCATACAGTTCTGGTCTCCTAACCTGAGGAAAGACATTCTTGCCATAGAGGGTGTACAGAGAAGGTTCAGCAGACTGATTCCTGGGATGGCAGGACTTTCATATGAAGAAAGACTGGATAGACACGGCTTATACATGCTAGCATTCAGAAGATTAAGGTGGGATCCTATAGAAACTTACAAAATTCTTACGGGGTTTAACAGGCTAGATGCAGGAAGATTATTCCCGATATTGGGGAAGTACAGAACTAGGGGGTCACAGTTTAAGGATAAGAGGGACGTTTTTTAGGACCGAGATGAGAAAATCATTTTTTACACAGAGAGTGGTGAATCTGTGGAATTCTCTGCCACAGAAGGTAGTTGAGGCCAGTTCATTGGCTATATTTAAGAGGGAGTTAGATGTGGCCCTTGTGGCTAAAGGGATCAGGGGGTATGGAGAGAAGGCAGGGATGGGATACTGAGTTGGATGATCAGGCATGATCATATCGAATGGCGGTGCAGGCTCGAAAGGCCGAATGGCCTACTCCTGCACCTATTTTCTATGTTTCTAACTAGGGTTGGGGATGGGTGGAGAGAGAGGGAAGGCAAGGATTACTTGAAGTTGGAGAAATCAATATTGATATCGCTGAGTTGTAATCTGCCTGTCCTGCTGAGTTACTCCAGCAATTTGTGTCTATCTTCAGTGTAAACCTGCATCTGCTGTTCCTGCACATTTTGTCTTGCCCACATTGACCAAGATGCCCCATCTACACTAGTTCCTCCTGCCTGCATTTGTTCCATATCTCTCCATACCTATCCTATCCATGTACCTGTCAAGAGTGTTTTATTGTCATATGTCACAAACTGAACTATTAAATGCTGACTTACGATAGGATAGAACTTTATCTATCCAAGGAGGGAAATTGTTCTGCCAACAGTCATACAATACAAGATAAAGACGGTCATGGTGGCGCAGCGGTAGTGTTGCTGCCTTACAGCAAATGCACGCCGGAGACCCAGGTTCGATCCCGATTACGGGTGCTGTCTATACGGAGTTTGTACGTTCTCCCCGTGACCTGCGTGGGTTTTCTCTGAGATCTTCGGTTTTCTCCCACACACCAAAGACGTACAGGATTGTAGGTTAATTGGCTTTGGTAACATTGTAAATGTCCCTAGTGTGTGGAGTAGTGCTAGTGTACAGGATGATCGCTGGTTAGTGTTAATGTGCGGGGATCGCTGGTTGCCACGGACCCGGTGGGCCGAAGGGCCTGTATTTGCGCTGTATCTCTAAACTAAACTAAACTAAACTAAACATGAAACATGAAATTAAAGTGATGAGTGGAAAGGATTGCAGATGTGCAAAGATTGGGGAGGGGGAGGGGGTTAGTCAGTCTACTGTCTCCCCCATGACAGAAGGGGGTGGAGTTGTACAGTTTGATAGCCATAGGGGAGCAGGATCTCCTGTGGCGTTCTGTGCTGCATCTTGGTGGAACCAGTCTGTTGCTGAAGGTGTTCCTCAGTGTGTCATGGAGTGGGTTACGTAGCAGCACAACAGTAGTGTAACATATTGCACTGTAAAACCCTTATTATGCCTCCACTACCTCCTCTGGCAGCTTGTTCCATATACCCATCTCCTGGGTGAAGGGAGTGAGTTAATTATGGTAGACAAAAATGCTGGAGAAACTCAGCAGGTGAGGCGGCGTCTAGATGCATGCTGCCTCATCCGCTGAGTTTCTCCAGCATTTTTGTCAACCTTCGATTTTTCCAGCATGTGCTGTTCTTTCTTAAATAAGTTAATTATGATAGTGCTTTAGGAATGTTGGATTCAGCCGAGTCTTAAACGATGCCTCTGTAGAATAATCTATTCCGTTTTGAACTAATCATGCTTTTTTTGTTGATGGGGTGAGAAAACGTGAATCTTTGAGGCTGGGCAAATATCCATGGTTCAGGCAAACTTGTTTAAATTGGACAAATTGCATTTTCACTTCAAATGAAATAAATTGGCTTGTTTAACCGTTGCTTATTGTTCCACGTGAACTCGTTTACAGCATCTGCAGACTCCTTTTAATTTAAAATTCTTTTAAAATAGGGTTTGACTTAGTCAAAGCTTCACTTGAAGACCCAACTTTTTGCATCTTTGAACCATGAATTGGAGACCCAAATATCTCTGTCGAATTGGTTATCAAAATTACCATGTGCTCCCCCGGAATGATGCCAGCTCTTGGGAACATTTTCATTATGATTCTTCACATTTCCTTCCAATTCGATTTTTATAAAAAGTTTCAGCTGGTGAACTTTAAACAGCCCTTTTATTTTAAATATCCTTCGCAGACTTGGTGCGCTGAAGGGCCTGTTTCCACTCTGCATCTCTAAAACTAAAACTAATCTCATGCACACGGCTTGTTGTAGCAATTACAGAGACATGGCTGCAAGAGGGCTGGTGATGGGAACTGAATATTCAAGGATATATCTCCTATAGAAGAATAGACAGACAGGTGGGCAGACGGGCTGCTCTGTTGGTGAGGAATGAAATTCAGTCCCTTGCAAGGGGTGACATTGAAACAGGAGATGTGGAGTCAGTATGGATAGAACTAAGGAAGTGTAAGGGTAAAAATACCCTAATGGGACTTATCCATTTGGGGATACCAATGGTGTTAGACAAGGGGGAATTTTGTCCCCAGACCTTTTTAATCTATAGATTGATGATCTGTCTAAACAATTGAAGGCCTGTAACACTGGGTGCGTGATTGGTAATATTTTACTGAACCATATTATGTATGCAGATGATCTTGTGATCTTTAGTCCATCTAGCGCTGGTCTCCAGCAGCTCCATACTATATGTTCTCTGTATGGTGTGGAACATGACATTAAATATAATGCTAGTAAGAATGCTGTTATGATCTGTAGAACCAAAGAGGATAAATGTCTAACATTTCCTGATTTTAAAATATCTGACAATAATCTTAGTGTCTGTAATAAGGTAAAATATTTACACTGATTTACAGTATGCTTTCGGAGTCGTTCACGATTATGGGCAATTGTGGAAAAATCGAGGCTTCCTGACCTCATCAGGAACAGTTATTTCACACCAGAAGTTAGTTTCCAACCTTTTACAGGCAATCCAATTGCCCAGTCAGCTTGCAGTTATTAAAGTTCGTGCCCACACATCAGGCCAGAGCCCTATAGTTATCGGCAATCGCCTTGCGGATGGTGCCGCTAAAAAAAGCTTCTTGGACTAACCAGGTTGTTGTGCCCCGAATGATGAGGCAGACTAAAAATTCCAGTAAGAATCAGTCTCCCCCGGAAAAAGGAATGCCAACCATCCAGGAAGTACTTCAAATACAGGAGGACGCTCCTGCACAGGTAAAACAGCTGTGGCAGGACCAGGGCTGTGTGTTTGATCCTGTCACTAGCTTATGGGTTACGCCTGCAGGCCAGACTTGCATGTCTGATGAACTTGCGTTATGGATTATTGAATGTGTACACTTTGCAACTCATTGTGGTGCCAAGGCCGGAAATGATATGCTTTTAGACACCGGGTGGCATCCAAAACTTCTGGACTTGGCCCAGCGTGTCAGCCAGCGATGTCTGATTTGCCAGCAGCACAATCCAGGTAAAGGCTTGCCCTGTGAACCAGGTAAGACCCCTTTACCAGCAGGTCCATTTGAGACCTTGCAAATGGACTACATTGAGTTGAAAAGGTGTCAATGTTATAAGTATGTTCTTGTAATTGTCGATGTTTTCAGTAAATGGATTGATGCATACCTGACCACTGACAATAAGGCGTCCACCATTGTAAAAATATTGTTACGCGAAATCATACCGCGATTCGGTGTTCCTGCGCATTTAAGTTCCGATAAAGGTCCTTATTTTATTGCTGCAGTAAACAAAGAAATGTGCCAACAATTACAGATACATCAACAGTTCCATTGTGCATATAGACCTCAGGCCGCCGGATTGGTGGAACGGGCAAATCAGACTTTGAAAACCAAATTAGCTAAATTAGTGGCACAGACTGGCTTAACATGGTTTAAACTGCTTCCTGTAGCTCTTTTTCAGATACAGACCACTCCTTCTGGTACGGCACGACTGACGCCTGCGGAAATAATATATGGTCGACCTTTACGGATGCCATGGAATGACCAGGCGGTCCATTTCCATGCTCCCGCAGCGGTCCATTTCTACCAGATGACTGAGGAAATGACATGCTATGTATTAACTTTAACCCGTGCTTTGCGAACTTCTCATTCACAGGTCAGGGCTGCAAATGGTGAGGCGCCAGCGCTCAAAGTTCCATCTAATATTGAGACATGTTGCTATGTGCTGGTCAGGAACTGGAAGCGTAAGCACTTGGACTCACGTTGGGATGGTCCCTTCCAGGTCCTCCTCACCACTCCAACCGCTGCCAAGGTCGAGGGTCGTGCTGCATGGGTTCATCTGCACCACTGCAAACTGATTGGGGAGCCCAATCATAAGGGGGGAGAAGAGTCATTTTATTTTCAACTCAGAGTTTTTAGTTTTTACATTGCTGCTTTGCTTGGGAGTTGTATCATTATAAGTTTAGTTGTATCATTATACGTTTAGTTGTAGCATTATAAGTTTAGTTTTGAATCCTTATTTTGCTATATGGTTAAGAATATGCGACTGATTACTGGACTGACTGACTGAAGGATGGTTAACTTGAGTGAATAGTTGATTAAGTCAATTAAGTAAGAAATGAACTTTTTGTAAGCCTTTGCATTCATTTGCAGATAAATTCAAATGAGGCGATTTATCCTGCCATGCAACCTAATGCTTCTGCAGACAGAGGGAAATAAAGGAGAGATTCGACGATGTGTCCCAGGACACGCATATAGGATATTTCACCTCTGCAAAGGAGATGTTGTACAATGTAGAGGCCCAGAAGTCCTCGGAAGATGGAACATAATTACAATTAACTACTGCCATGGCAAAATGCAACAGACTAACTGAAGCCTCTACCTAATTGATCAGTCACTCTGGGAGTTTCCATGTGGGTACCGGATATGCAGGGTTGACTTATCTTGCAGGAGGAACCCTGGGGAGGACCCCCGGGGAGGACCGAACTCTAAATAAACACTTGTATGATGGACTATGTTATCAAGTAGCATTACAGGTCCACCCGGGGCTCCGAAGGACAGAACCTGAACAACAAATACGGGAAAAGGGAGAATTTGAAGAAAAAGATACTAACGTGTTTCTATGGGCCCATAATGAATTATTTGGTAAAGGGCAAGTTGTGTGTTACCCCGCCATGAAATCTGTTATTAACCTATTACAGTATCTCCTGAGTGGGGAAGAATTTAACGATTAGTAAAGTGTCAAGATGAGATGCCAGTTCCGGTCAAAGCTGTCACCATCTATTATGACGAGTTCTTAGCCCCACCAGCTAACTGTTTGCCATTACCTGGCGACAATAAGCATTCATACCCAGGCTGTCAAAACTCTTCGGGTACCAGAGTAGAACCACTAATGCTGTGTAACTTTACCCCTAACACCGACAATAGACAATACGGATGATGCTTCACTAACCAGGGATACGGGTGCATAGTTGTTGACGTCCCTTCCAACATTACGTGCATAGTACGAACCCCACGACAACCTAGTTGCAACAGCACATCTAAGGGCATCCAATGCACCATTCCCAAAAGATGTGTCCCAGTCTCTGCAGGGTTTCAACTGCTTTGTGGGTGGGCCAATGGAACCCATCTAACTGTAGGATTCTATCACATGCCCATCCCAAGATACACCAATTGGATTTCAAGCAATTGGATGGACTGGGCAAAGGGTGGTGAGGTGATTAATACACGCATGGACTGTCATGGGTCCATATACACCGAGGAAGGGTATTACTTCTTTTTCAATGGCAAAGGGACCAATGTGCTAAAACCTCCTTTTCCAAAGAACGTAGCCATCGGGACCCTTGTCCCCACCACCGTTCCCTGCCCAGAGTTGGTCCCGACAAAACCAAAGGACTCTGCGCAGGGCAATATCCGCCGAATTCTGTGCCAATTGGAGAAACCCAACTACAATGGGAACATCTAGGTGGGATGCTGCGGGATGGGGAGTACTAAGCCTGCTTACTTTCAGAGGTGTAGGGGGAGGGTTGGCAGCAAAACATCGAAACTATATGATTTGTGGACTAACCATTTTGGGAAATGCTACTACTGGCGCCTTGGAGGCAATAAAAACCCAACTATCAGAAATGCGTCTGTTCTCTTTACAGAATAAATATGCCTTAGATTATCTGTTGGCCCGTGAGGGAGGGACGTGTGCTATTGTAAAAGAAAAACGTATGGTGGGAGTTCAGGATAGAACTAGTAATATCACCAAACATCAAGAGGACATTACTACCCTGCTTGATGGAATGAAGGAGGGTGTTGGATGGGGAAACTGGGGTTTTGGGGGATTATATAATTGGATCATCAGCATGGCCATAAATGCAGCAATAGTGATCATGTGTTTGTTAGTGGGAATTGCTATTGTTAAATGTATCATCACCAGACTAATGACAGCCTTGGGTAATGTGGAAACTGGAGGGCAGGTCTTATTGCGGCACCTAGAAGAAGACATTACGATGTTGGAGTCTGATGGAAGTAGAGACGTGTGAACCAGCAGGTAGAGAAGGAAATGTTGGAGGAGTGTAATAGACTTAATAATGTGGAGAAGGAGGAATGTTATTAAGTCCAGAATAATTGAGCACCATAAGGGCTAGGGTTGGAAGCACAGCAGAGAAGTAGGGAACAGCATTGGTGTCAACAAGCCAGCCTGCTGACCTACGTGGTCCAGGTTTTGGGGGCTATAAAGCATCTCAAGGTTAGGTATAAACTTGGATGACTAATAAGCCAATGCTGATGAATCTCTGCCTTGTGTTATTATCCTATTAGTGGTCATAGAATGACCAGAGTGAGGAATGAGGAAATATTATACAAATAGAACCGCTTGGATAGAGACTTTTATATAAGCTAGGTGAATTGCAAAAGAAAAGCTTAAAGTTTCCCTGAACTGAAATAAAGTGCAAACTGACACATACACGCAGGCAAAGATGAATCAAAACATGGAGGCCTGAACCTGAACCTGCTTAGCTTAGGTTATTGTTTGGGGGCAATTATAGCACTGGAGGAAATTGTATTTGATATGGCTTTGTGTTGAAGAATGGGAAGCTGAATAAGGGGCCTCTTCTTAGGCCATCTGCTCTGTCTCTATGGCACATTTTTGAGCTCTGAATGTGACATAAACGTGAAGTTATGGCTTGTTATGCTAGGTTTGAGACAGAATTCAAGGCTGAGAGATGATAGACTGCAGTTAGCCTTGGCTGTGTAAAATTATAATGAGTGTGATAAGGAATAAGATGTAAGTGAAGGAATAGTTGCTTTGAGAAATAATTAGATTGAGGGAGTTGTTTATAGAAGGTTGAAGCAGATGGAATTCTGACATAATGGTCTGGGTTGTACCTTGTACCTTGTGTTCTGTCTGGTACGTGAGATTGGAAATCCTGCTTCCCGATAACAGGAAAGGCACCAAACTCATATTAACTAAATTGACAGATTTACGACCCACGTATCTTTGGATGGGAGATGGAAATGTGCGTTTTGAACAGAAACTGTAATTCAGCAAACTTGTATAATTAATGTTTTAAAGATATAGGTAATGGTATTTCAAAATGTGTAAAATTATAGCAACACCAATTATGCAATGTATTGTCTTAGTAGAAAGGTACACTTTAGACTTAGAGAAATTGTTTAGATTTATAGAAATATCTTTTCTCTTGGTATAGAAAGTGTGTATGACTTGAGTGATCATTGTATGTATCTTATATTTTGAAGAGTGGTCTTTGATAAAAGCCTACAGGGGTTTTGCTGTGTTGAAATAAAATAATTCTAAAACAGTTATAGAGTTATACCATAGACAAACAAAGATTGTAAAAAGACGTCAGGAAAGGGGATATCCTGTGACATGTTGTAAATCACCAAAAGGACTCAGATGATTGGTTACCAGTTGTCCTACCCTCTGTATTTGAAATGTCAAAATACCTATATAAAGCAATGAGTTTGTATCAAAAACACGAATACTTTGGAGCTGCCCCGGAGCTTCTATCTCTGTGTTGGAAGGTTCAAAGAATTGTCTCAGTACTGAATAAAGAATCAATTCCAACAGCTACAAGCATTTGAGTCAAGTTTTCTTGACTTTAGATTGACAAAATAACTCAGTTTAACATTCTCACTGTCTCTGACTACATTTTTATCTCTGTGGCCACTCTCGTCATCACTCTGAAGAAGGGTCTCAACATGAAACGTCACCCATTCCTTCTCGCCAGAGATGCTGCCCGTCTCGCTGAGTTACTCCAGCATTTTGTTTCTTATCTTTGATTTAAAATACATTTTGACAGGTCTGGAAAGGTTGAGAGGGACATGGGCCAAATTCAGGCAGGTGGGACTAGTGTTTGTACGTTCTCTCTGTGACTGTGTGTTTTCTCCGGGTGCTCCGATTTCCTCCCACATTCCAAAGATGTGCAGGTGTGTAGATTAATTCTGAAAATTGCCCCCAGTGAGTAGGGTAGACCTAGTGAACAGGTTATCGCTGGTCGGCGCGTACTAAAAAAATGAAACCATAGCCATGAGGAAATGTAGATGCCTGCGTACTTTTAAAAAAAGATGCAAAGTGCTGGAGTAACTCAGCGGGGTGCAAGTGTCCCAGCCTGACGTTTCAACCTCAAAATGTTTTACGACGAGACTGTTCTAACTTTATGAAAACAAAATGTTCTCCCAGAATACTGCCTGGATTAGAGGGCTTCAGCTACAGGGAGAGGTACAGTGTAAAGCTTTTTTTGTTGTGTGCTAACCAGTTAGTGGAAGGACAATACAGGATTACAATCTACCCATCCACAGTGTACAGATATAGGTTTAAGGGAATATCGATTAGTGCAAGGTAAAGTCTGATTAAAGATAGTCTGAGGGATAGTTTAAGAATAAGGGGTAATTTATTTAGAACGGAGATGAGGAAAACCTTTTTCACACAGAGTGTTGAGAGTCTGTGAAATTCTCTGCCGCAGATGGTGGTGGAAGCCGATTCTCTGAATGCTTTCAAGAGAGAGCTGGACAGAGCTCTTAAAGATAGCGGCGTCAAGGGATATAGGGAGAAGGCAGGAACAGGGTATTAATTGTGGATGATTGGCATGATCACGGTGAATAGCGGTGCTGGCTCGAGGGGCAGAATGGCCTACTCCTGCACCTATTGTCTATTGTCCTCAATGAATAATAATGAATGAATAAAAATGTTATTAGCCAAGTAGGTCCACATCCAAGGCATTTACATTGGTGCTTTGCTCGCAGGTAACAACAAGATATTCTGTAGACAATAAAAAATAAAATATTATAATTCAAACATGTGAAAATAAAGTACCGGAGTAAAAAGAGGCTACGGTCTTTTGGCTGTTGAATAGAGTTACTGCTCGTGGGAAAAAGCTGTTTTATGTCTGACTAGCAGCTTTGATAGTCCGGAGTCGCCTCCCAGAAAGAAGTGATTCAAAGAGTTTGTCGCCGGAGGTGAGCGGCAGAAAACATCTGCCAATGCAGTAGATGGTAGGTGGGGTCTGCTCTCTAGTTGGTGATTGGATGGTTAGAACAGCACAGTACAGCACAGGAACGGGCCCTTCGGCCCACAATGTTTGTGCCGAACATGACGCCAGGTTAAACTCTCATCTGCCTGTACATGATCCATATCCCTCTCTCCCCTCCACTTCCACATGCCCACCTAAAAGCTTCTTAAACACCCCCGTCATATCTGCCTCCACCACCAACCCAGGTCAGGCACATGAGGCCCCCACCACTGCCCCGCGCATCCCCATTAAACTTTCCCCTTCTCTCCTTACAGCGATACCAACTAGTCTTGGACATTTCCAGCCTGGCGTAAAAAGATTCTGAGAGTCGACCCTAACTGTCCCTAAGCTCGCCCTGTAGCTGAAGCTCTCGAATCCAGGCGACATTCTGGTAAAACATTTTGTTTACAAAAAGTTAGAACGTTTTCCTCATGGAACGTTTTGTGCTGCGCACGATTGGTCTAACGCGTTCTAATGAGGGGTGGACGCACGGAACTGCAGATGCTCGTTTACATAAAAAGGCAAAGTGCTGGAGTAACTCCGCAGTCGCCGGGGGGCCTGGTCTGGAGGAAGGCAGGTTTGTGATCCTGTGTGGAGGTCAGGTAAGTGGAGGAGCTTTGATTGAGCGTGTGGACCCTGTGGAAGGTTAAAGTGAAGCTGAGATCTATGGAGTGAGCTGACTTATTCCAGCACTTTGTGGCGCCTTACAGCGCCTGAGACCCGTGTTCGAACCTGACCACGCGTCATGCAAGCCATCTTATCGCACGCGTCATGCAAGCCATCTTGAATGACCACCTAAACTGTCATTTGGCAACCTAAAAAGCTGCCAAGGCTGCCCGGCTGGCAACAGGGATAATAAGTTAAGCGAGAGCCCTGCTCACACACACGCTCCCTCTCTCATACACACACTCTCTTTCTCACACACACACGCTCCCTCTCTCTCTCACACACACACACTCTCTCTCATGCACACACACTCTCTTTCTCTCACACACACTCCCTCCCTTCCCCCCTCTATCCCCTCCATCTCTCTCGTCCTTTCTCTCTCCCCCTCTCTTCACCATTTCATCTCCCTTTCATCCACGTGTACACACTCACACTCATCAGCAAAGAGAGGGAAAAGAGAGGGAGAAAAGAAGGAGAAGAGGAAGCCAGAGAAGGGGAGAGAAAGAAAGAGGGAACGAGACAGAGAAAAAAAATGAAGGCTGCCAGTAACTACGATGGCCGCCCAGAACTTCACGTCCCTTTGACTTCAATGGAAGTGCCTTGACCAAAGATGGCCGCCTCCCTGGGCATCGCTACCATTGACTTCAATGGAAGACTGCCAGTAGCTAAGATGGACGCCCAGGGCTTCACTCCCAATGGACTGAAATGGCAGACTGCCTGTAGAGAAGATGGCCACCTGCAGCACCACAGGGAAATGCCAGCATTCAAAATGGCCACCCCCGGCTTCACACTCATTGACTTCAGGCTGCCAGTAGCTAAAATGGCGGTGGTGAAGGGTGGGGGGGAGGGGGGTGGGTTAGAAGGGGGAAGAGAGAGATGGGGATGGGGGGAACATGACTCTTTGGGGAAATGAGTGGAGAATAGATGGTGAACGTGGGAGAGAGAGATAGAAGGGGTAGAGAGAGGGAGGGGGTGGTGTATGCGTGCGTGTCTGGGGATTGCCTATTCACCAACCCCTCTCCCTTCTCCCCTCCCCTCGTTCCTTCTGTGAGGAAGGGGTTAATAGGTATAAGTTGATTTAGACAAGAACCCTTTGTATAGTAGGGAGTATAGTAGGGAGGATAGGGAGAGTGAAGAACGAGTACAGATGGTGACTTTTTCAAGGATGAGAACAAAGGAGATAAGGAGACCGTCCGGGATAGAACTAGGGTAAGGGTCATGAACAACTCTCTATGCGCTTGCGTAATGAGATAAATGAATATTGCAAACACGCCCATCATGACAAGATGTCTCATTTATATGTACATGCGATCTATGATCTGGGAGGCACCAGGGGCGGTACCTGTAGAGTGTGCACCTCAGTGCTCTGATTTGACAAGAGCCCGAAGGGGAGGAGTAAATGTAACAAATGTAAAATGATGTGAATAAGAGAGAGATGAATTCCATCTCTCGGTGTGTCTTGACAGGGGAGACACCCAACTCTGCAGACTTGCTAATAAATAAACTTGTTTCTCTACATTCTCTAAGCATCGTGAGTGTTCTTTCACTATTTGCGCCTGACACTTCCCACCCTCTCGCTCTCTCTCCCTCTCTCCATCTCCCTCTCTCTCTCTCCATCTCTCTCTCTCGCTCCTCTTTTCCCGACGGGCATTTTGTTGTCAACCTCCATAGTTGGCCAATCTTCAATCCCTCCTTAATCTCACCCCTGGAGCCCTGCTGACCCCGGGTTCTTCCCTGGGAGAGCGCCCCGTTGGGAGGGAGGGAGGGAGGAAGGGAGGGGCACGGAGGCAGACATGCTGGAGAAGCCACTTAACCTGATGGTGGCCATTTTGTTGTCAACCTCCATAGTTGGTCAATCTTCCATCCTTCCTTAATCTCACCCCTGGAGCCCTGCTGACCCCGGGTTCTTCCCCGGGAGAACGCCCCGTTCAGAGGGAGGGAGGAATTGAGAGGAAATGAGGGCACAGAGGTGGAAATTGTGAGAAAAGGGTTAATAGGGATGGTTGATTTATACTAGAACTCTGAAAAGTATAACTTAGAAAGAAATAAGGTGTCAGCAGAAGCCAGACTGCTGGTAGAATAAAGTAACAATATACAGAACAGAGAGAAATTCTAGATAAAAAAGAAGCAAACAGATAGAAACTTCAGCAGAAGCCTTAGGAGTCTTTGACGTTGGGTGGACGTTCCAGGACGTTCTCGTGGGAATGTGGGCTTTATGTTATGATTGTAAGAAGCTCAATGTGGAGAGATGAGGGTGTGACAATAGTGAAATGAAATGTATAAAGATAGAAAGCATCTCCATCTTCGTTGTGCCTCTAGGGGACAGCAGAGGAGAGGCACCTATTCTGCAGAATATTATCTTAATAAAAACTTATTTGCATGACTTTGTCTCTAAAGCGTTCGTGATTTTGAATCTCACAATTTGGGGGCTCGGTTCCGGGATTTAATTACTCTGGACAGCTGACGGGAGTACACGGACGAAGAGAAGGTGCACCCCGCTGAGTTCAGCGGTCTCAGACGCCTTGCTTACCGTCAGAAGGTTTGAGCGAGTGATGCCCGGACCAAACAGAGACTCGGCAAAGAAGTGAAAGTGGTTGGAGATTAGTTGGAGATCGCGAAAAGTCAATCGAGCAATTTCTGTGCACAGAACCCAGGTAGGAATAATGACTAATAAAGTACTTCCTGGGCGATTGAAAAGACCTTGTGCTTAACGCCCTGAAGGATTCAGGGGTCTGTACCGGCAAGGCAAACTGAAAAGGGAGGGGAAAAGCCTGTAGGCCAAATCCTCGCATTCTGCCCAATAGTCCGTTGGGGCAAATGCTGAACCACTGGGGGGCAGGAAATACCCAGGGGTTGGAGTAGACAACAATGATAAGGTATAGTCCGTTGGGGCAAATGCAGAGCCGCAGGGGGCCAAAATACCCAGGGAAGAGAGAAGACAGGGGCCGGGGTGGACGAAGATCACCCAACCATCAGGATGGGGAGTCAAAAGGTCGGAAGGGGAAGATAAGAAGATCGGTAGAAATTAGACCCCTGAGGGAGGTACCTAGGAGAGGACCCTGAGGGGGAAGGGGAATTGTTAAATAGCCTCCTTGAAGATCCTTTAGGTCTGACAAGAACAGTTAGATCAATTCCTTTTCACAGAAGGGAAAAACAAGTAGTAAAGATTATGTTGCAGGCAGTAGAAAAACAACAAATAAGGAACAGAGAGAGACAGGATGATGAGGGAGTTACTCCCGAAAGTAGCAGATAAGAAGACGGCAAAGGCCGGGGACAAGAGTGCAGGACAGGGAGAAAATATAAATTGAATAATCTATTTGAAGTAAGAACGGAACGAATGTGATGTGTATGTAAAAACCGGTTTGGAACGAATGGTTGTAAGATGAAAGGTTGGAATGAGCAAGTTGTAAAATTGAACACAGACCCCCCCCCCCCCCACCCCACCCCCGTGGCGGGGGCAAGAATTTCCACTGTAGTTAAAAATACTGCAAACCATCGGAGATTACGAACAAGCTGTAAAATTAACTCTTTGTATCCTCGTAACCTGAAAAAGGGAAGTTGTAAAAATCAGCTTTTGATTTTCTTTTAATGGTTTCTATATGTTCTTTTAGATTTCTTATCAGTAAATTTAATTTGGAGAATTGTTACTCGTGCTAGGAATTGGACATTTAAAATAATGGCGAATATGGATTGAAATAATTGGAAATAAGTTAATTGATGAAACATGACCAGCTTTTATGATTTGTTGTTTTATGGTAGACATTCAAGTTGAGAAACACAGAGAGAGAGAGACACAGTTTCCAGGACATCCAACATTGTTCAGTTTGTGGATACCTGTTAAACCACTCTTTGACATGAAGTGAGACTGCAGTGAGGTCACCTACCTTGTGAGAAGAGACTGATGGTGAACGAGTACAGAGACTGAGTGACAAAGCTCCAAGCACGGCGACACACTGAGATTCACAGTCTCACACAGTTTCTTTGGAAGGGCAAACACCCTTCCTCTTTCTATCCAGCTCAGGATTCACACACCATTTGTGTTGATAATGTTTGCGTCAGATTAAAAATCATTTTTTAGGAGGTCCAGAACCTGGCAGCCTGGTGTACCAACAATAACCTCGTCCTCAACTCCAAGCAGACAAAGGAAATTATCGTTGACTTCAGGAAGACCAGAAGTGGCAGACATACCCCCATCCACATAAACGGGACTGAGGTGGAGCGCGTCTCCAACTACAAATGCCTCGGGGTACACATCTCAGAGGATCTGTTGTGGTCCCTCAATACCACCAAATTGATCAAAAAGGCGCAACAGCGCCTTTACTTTCTGAGGAGGCTTAAGAAAGTGCACCTGTACCCCCAGATCCTGTCCAACTTTTACCGCTGTACCATCGAAAGCAGATATAGCGGTAGGGGGCGCTGCTCTGGCAGCAGCCATGTCAGCAGCGCGTCAGTTTTTTCAACCTTTTTTTATGTTTTAGTATGTTTTAAAGTATGTATTTAATGTTCCTTCGTGTGTTTAGTGTGGGGGGTGGTGTGGGGGGGTAAGGGGGAAACCGCTTCGGTCGCCTCCTCCATGGAGAGGCGACTTTTTCCAGGTCGGCTCCCCCGTGGCCTAACATCAAGGATCGGCGCGGCCTTTCCCGGAGACACGCCCGGGGCTTCAGCGGCGGGCGCAGCGTGGACTCTCGTTGTGGAGCGGGTGAGCCCTCGCTGGGGCTCGCTGGAGAGGAGCGCTCCGTTTCGCTGTCCCGGGGCTGCCGGCAGCCTGAAGTCGCGGTCTGCAGAGCTCCAGCTGGCGCGGCGTCTACAGCCCGGGATCCCTCGTGGGGTCCCGGGGGAAGAAGAAGCCATCACTGCCGACCCGCGGCCAACTTCTACCGCGGGTCCGGCATGGACTTACCATCACCCCTGGAGGGGAGCTTCGACCGCCGGCCCTGCAGTCTACGGTACTTCTGGCTGCGGCGGAGTCTTTAAATCTCGACCGCCGGCCTGCGGCCTACACCATCTTAAAGCCGCGGTCTCCGGTGAGGAAGAGCCGATCCTGGACTGACTCTGGACTCTGGTCGTGTCCACGGGGGGGGGGGAAATGGAGGAGGACTGGCCAAATTTTGTGCCTACCACCACAGTGATGAATGCTACAGTGGATGTTTGTGTTACATTTTGATTGTGGTTGTGTGTTCTTTATTATTGTACTGCTGCTGACAACCCAAATCCACCGACCCTGGTTGTGGCAATAAATTATTATATCTATCCTGACCACCTGCTTCACGGTATGGTACAGCAGCTGCACCACAGCTGACAGGAAGGCACTGCAACGGGTGGTGAAAACCGCTCAGCACATCATCGGTGCTCCGCTCCCTGCCCTGGATGCCCTCCACCGAAAATGGTGTCTGAGACGGGCCGGGAAAAGCATCAAGGACCCCTCTCACCCTAACCATGGACTATTTGCCCTCCTCCCATCAGGGAGGCGGTACAGGAGCCTCAGGTCTCGCACAAGCAGGATGCGGAACAGCTCTTTCAATAACACCATTACACTGCTGAACTCAGAGTCCCGTCGCTAGCTATCTTTAGACTCTCCCATTAGTATACAGTTATTTGCCTATGTATCAGTTTTAATTCATCCACAATCCACACATTGTTAACCAGTATTTTTATTTATTTTTATTGTATGCTTATTTTGTATTTTTATTTTTACTACTACTCTCTTGCACTATGACCAGACGCTAAACTGCATTTCGTTTTACCTATACTCGCATTTGTGCAATGACAATAAAGTTGAATTGAATTGAATCTTGTAAAAGCTAATTTGGACAAATCAAATGGGGAATTTCCTGAGGTCACAAATACATTGGATAAGTTTAGACGTGGAACCTCCTTGTATTAAATGCTATTAGTGGGTGGCAAATGTCTAAGATAATGGCAAACAAGGGAATCTGCTGTTTTGTAAGGAAGGAAACATGGTCAATATTCACGCCTTGCAGCTATGTTAGAGCTTTAGCTCAAGTTCAAGTTCAAGTGAGTTTATTAGCATGTGTCCCTGATAGGACAATGAAATTCTTGCTTTGCTTCAGCACAACAGAACATAGTAGGCATTGGCTACAAAACAGATCAGTGTGTCCATATACCATTATATGTTCATATACAATTATAGCAGTTTAAATCTATATCCAAATGTATCAGATCACGGTGGGTTTAGGGGGTTACAAATGAGGTGGATTTGAGAATCAGGATCATACATTATTTTCAAACTTAGTACAATATTGAATGCAATTTTCTCCCGAGCTTTTAATTTCACTCAAGGAGGAACCTGCAGCCAATATTTTCATTAGCATCCAAATAGTTCCTGCATCTTGCAGTTTTCTCCAAGTTCAACATCACAGAGTGCACCAAGACCTTCACAGCCTCTGAGAATAACCCACATAACCATCTTGCATTTCTGTAAAACAAACGTCACCATTTGAAGTGGTGACGAGTGGGCAACAGTATGGCGAGGACGTTGAACATCCTCAATCAGTCCCAGAGGATTGCCGGAGAAATGGGAAAAATAAAATCCACATGAGCATGGATACATTAGATTGACCAGAAAGCCCAAATGGGTAAAATGGCAGATGCTGATAATTTAGTTTCATTAAGTTTCTAGTGGAAACAATGGAGACAGAAATACATTGATAAAGTTTCATGTTGGAAGGAACTGTAGATGCTGCTTTACACCGAATATAGACACAAAAGTAACTGGGCGGGAGTAACTGGGCGGGGCAGGCAGCATCTCTGGAGAGAAGGAATGGGTGACATTTCGGGTCAAAGAAGTCTGGGTCTGAAGAAGGGTCTCGACCCGAAACATCACCCATTCTTTCTCTCCAGATGCTGCCTGTCTCGCTGAGTTGCTCCAGTATTTTGTGTCTCTCTTCATTATTCATTACATTTCTATGTCCTTGTAAAATCTAAAGCAGAACAGACTGGTACAGTCTAATAAATGGTTGTAGGAGTGGAATATCGAGATTCCTTCTAGCAGGCAAACCAGACCATTTCCAAAAGATTTGGTCTCCATTTATCGACTTACTACAAGTATAAGGTGCAACAGAATTCTGAAAATAAATGGTTTCAGGACCTGGTGAGGGGGGGAGGAAAAATACAAAGTTGGTTTATTCCTTTTAGCTCTTTTTTTAAAAGCTTTTAATATATCTTCTGTTTTCTTTTTCTCTTTTTCTTTTTCTATGGCTTGTTCCTTAACTCTTTTTCGAACTTTTCATATCTAAGGGTCTCTTTTGATCACTCTTTCACACACTTACTATCTTATTTAATTCTCTTTACTTTTCTTCTTTACAAAGTTTAATATATAAAGTGGTACAGGAAATGTATTATGTTATTTTGGCATATATTATTGTAATGTACACAACTAATAAATAAAATTAAATTATATGGCCTTTATAACAAGAGGAGTTAAGTCTAGGAGCAAAGAGGTCCTTCTGCAGTTGTACAGGGCCCTGGTGAGACCACACCTGGAGTATTGTGGGCAGTTTTGGTCCCCTAATTTGAGGAAGGACATTCTTGCTATTGAGGGAGCTCAGCGTAGGGTCACCAGGTTAATTCCCGGGATGGCGGGACTGTCATATGCTGAGAGAATGGAGCGGCTGGGCTTGTACACTCTGGAGTTTAGAAGGATGAGAGGGCATCTCATTGAAACATATAAGATTGTTAAGGGTATGTACACGCTAGAGGCAGGAAACATGTTGCCGATGTTGGGGGAGTCCAGAACCAGGGGCCACAATTTAAGAATAAGGAGTAAGCCATTTAGAACAGAGACCAGGAAACACTTTTTCTCACAGAGAGTTGTGAGTCTGTGGCATTCTCTGCCTCAGAGGGCGGTGGAGGCAGGTTCTCTAGATGCTTTCAAGAGAGAGCTGGATAGGGCTCTTAAAGATAGCAGAGTCAGGGGATATGGGGAGAAGGTAGGAACGGGGTACTGATTGTGGATCAGCTATGATCACATTGAATGGCGGTGCTGGCTGGAACGGCCGAATGGCCTCTACTCTTGCAGCTATTGTCTATTGTCTAAAGGTTATTGGAGGATAACAAATGTCAAGGGCATTGGGGAATGAGAGTATCTATTGTTGTGTAATGATGAGTAGGTGTTAATCTTCTTGCATCTGTAGTGATGTTCTGATTGAGTTTAGTTTTGAGACACAGCATGGAAATTTGCCATTCAGCCCTCTGTCCGTGCCGACCTCTGATCACCCGTTCACACTCGTTCTGTTATCGCACTTTCCCGTCCACTCCCTACACACTACAAGCAATTTATGGAGGTCCAGTAACCTACATCCCCACTCATTCGTGGCCACAGGGAGCGTGCTATCTCCACCCAGAGAGCACCCGAGGTCAGGATTGAACCCTGGTCTCCGGCACTGTGAGGCAGCAGCTCTAACATCTGTGCCACTGTGATTTGGGTGGTTTGGCTGTTTAAAATGATGTGAGTTTTGGGTTGAGGAGAACACAAACCAGTAGATGTGCAAAAAAATGCTGAATTTACTCAGTTATTCCAATTATCTCCTGAGTTTCACACAAGGTAAACCCACCAGTCACCAGCCTCATCATCATCCAATTTCTTCTGCAACTTTCAGTTTTCTCCAAATCAAACCGCACAGTTTGCACCAAGACCTTCACAACCTCTACGAATAAATCACGTCCCTTCCAGTTCAATTCAATTTAGTTCAGTGTCACGTTCGTGAGGTAAAGAGAAAATCTTTTGCAGAATGCTAACCAGCCTGGAGAAAGACAAGTATAATTAATGCTATTTACAACTGAAGTTAGAATAGTTTCCAGTAACACATATTCAAGCAGATGACTGTGTGATGTTTGAAAGGTCTATGATAATGGCAAATGACAGAATCTGTTGTTTTGTAATAAATGGAACGGTCAATATTCTTGCCTGTTCATGCTGTAGTTGGTCCGATAGATCAAACTAATATTCATTGCATCAGATCATGGTGGAGGTTAATGAGTTTCTCCTCAGTTCTGAATATCACTCAAGGTAGAACCTCGAGCAAACATTGGCGGCCATCTTGGTGAGGTCGGCGCCGTTGATTGGTCGGATGTCGGCGGCCATCGTGGTGAGGGCAGGTGAGATCGGCGCCGCTGATTGGTCGGATTCTGGCGGCCATCTTTGTGAGGGGTTGATGGCGGCCATCTTGGTGAGGACATGTGAGTTCGGCGCCGTTGATTGGTCGGATGCCGGCGGCCATCTTGTCAAGGTCCCGCCGTTCAAGACGCCATCTTGAGAAGGTACCAAAGGCCCACACACTTGTGTCCATTGTCCCCTCTAAACCTGTCTTGTCCACTCACCTGTCCAAGGGTCTTAGTTTACAACTCTTCACCCACCAGTGCCCATTTGACTTACTTTGGCTGGGAAAGTACATCTGGGACCCGTAAACACTCAGCATAGGAGCACCGCAAGGCTGCGTACTCTCCTCTCCTCTACGCTCTCTACACCAACGACTTCACCTCTGTCAGTCAAGCTTCTCAAGTTTGCGGACAACACAACCCTGATTGGACTGATCCAGGATGGGGAGGAATCGGCCTACAGACAGCAAGTGTGTGTCACAGCTGGCGTCCTGGTGCCGTAGCAACAACCTGGAGCTCAATTATCTTAAGACAGTGGAATTGATTGTAGACTTTAGGAGAGCTCCCCCTCCCCTCACCTCACTCACCATCAACAACACCACAGTCACATCTGTGGAATCTTTTAAGTTCCTGGGAACCATCATCTCCAAGGACCATAAGTGGGGGGCTACCATGGACTCCACAGTCAAACAGGCACAACAGATGATGTACTTCCTGCGGCAGCTGAGGAAACACAATCTGCCACAGGCAATGATGGTCCAATTCTACACGACCATCGTAGAGTCTGTTCTCACCATCCCCATCATGCTCTGGTTTGGCTCAGTCAACAAGCACGACACCTGGAAGCTGCAGCGAATCGTCCGATCAGCAGAGAAGGTTATTGGCTGAAACCTTCCCTCCATTGATGAACTGTACACTGCAAGGGCCAGGAAGCGAGCGGGTAAGATCATCTCTGACCCCTCTCACCCTGGCCACAAACTATTTCAATCACTACCCTCTGGAAGGCGACTCCGGACTGTCACAGCAGTTTTTTATTCACGAGTAGTTGCTCTACTCAACAGCCAAAATTGTTGGAATTGTTATATGGTTGTATGGTTATAACAGCGGCGCCTAGCATTTATATATGCCTGAAGTAATTGAACTCCGCAATTGAATCTACAATGTTGGACACGTTCTTCTTCCTAACTTGTCTAATCTGATGTGCAACTATTTGGGCGGCACGGTGGCGCAGCGATGGAGTTGCTGCCTTACAGCGCCAGAGACCCGGGGTCAATCCTGACCGGGGATGCTACCTGTACTTTCTTCCTGTGACAGCGTGGGTTTTCTCCGGGTGCTCCGGTTTCCTCCCACACGCCACAGACCTGCAGGTTTTCAAGGTTAATTGGCTTTGGAAAATTTGTAAATTGTCCCTAGTGCGTAGGGTAGTGCTAGCGTACGGGGTGATCGCTGGTCGGTGTGGTCTCGGTGGGCCGAAAGGCCAGTTTCCACTCTATATCGCTAAAGTTTAAATCAGCTTGTCTTAACTCATCTCATTCCCTTCCCCACCAAACCCTTTGTTAAAGATAAAGATTGATAACCTGAGGTTTAAAACATAGAACAGTACAACACAGGAACCGCCCCTTCGGCCCACAATGCCTGTGCTAAACGTGACACCACTGCCAACTCTTATCTGTCTGCACATTATCATTATCCCTCCATTCCCTGCCTATCCAAAAACCTGTTAAATGCCACTGTTGTATCTGCCTCCACCACCCCTGGCAACACACTCAAGGTGCACTCTAACCTCTTATAACTTGCTCCACACATCTTTAAACTTTGCCCCACTCTCGTTAAAGCTATGCCCTCTAGTATTCCATCTCTGTCCTGCGGAAAAGGGGCGGGCACGGTGGCGCAGCGGTAGAGTTCTTTGCTTACACTGCTTGCAGTGCCAGAGACCCGGGTTCGATCCTGACTATGGGTGCTGTCAGTACCGATTTGTACATTTTCCCCTTGACCCGCGTGGTTTTTTTTCCCGTGATCTTCAGTTTTCTCCCACAATCCAAAGACATGTAGGTTTCAGATTCAGAATCAATCTTTATTGTCATTGTGCAGTGTACAGTACAGAGACAGCGAAATGCAGTTAGCATCTCACCCAGAAGAGCGAACATAGAATAATGGAACAGCAAGATATATATATATATATATATATATACGTACATACAATTTTAGTGTAGTGCAATTCTTCTGGGGAAGGAGTGTCCGGGATGGGTGACTGGCAATCCCCAAGGTACAGAGTTAAGTTGTGTAACAGCCGCAGGGAAGAAGCTGTTCCTGAACCTGCTGATCTGGCAACGGAGAGACCTGTAGCGCCTCCCGGATGGGAGGAGGATAAACAGTATGTGGCTGGGGTGAGAGCAGTCCTTGATGATGCTGCGCGCTCTTCGCAGACAATGCTTGCGTTGGACAGACTCAATGGAGGTGAGTGAGGAACCGGTGATGCGTTGGGCAGTTTTCACCACCCTCTGCAGTGCTTTCCGGTCGGAGACAGTTGCCGTACCAACCTGTGATACAGTTGGTAAGGATGCTCTCGATGGTGCAGCGGTAGAAGTTCACCAGAATCTGAGGAGACAGATGGACCTTCTTTAGTCTCCTCAGGAAGAAGAGAAGCTGGTGAGCCTTCTTAACCAGTGTTGAGGTATTGTGGATCCAAGAGAAATCATCAGAGATGTTGACCCCCAGAAACCTGAAACTGGAAACACGTTCCACCTCCGTCCCGTTAATGTGGATGTGGGTGTGCGTGCCGCCCCTAGACCTTCTGTAGTCCACAATGAGCTCCTTGGTCTTGTAGTTACAGGCCAGGTTGTTGTCAGCGCACCATGCTGCTAGGAGCTGGACCTCCTCCCTGTAGGCCGACTCATCTTTGTTGCTGATGAGGCCAATCACTGTTGTATCACCTGCATACTTGATGATGGTGTTAGTACCATGTACAGGTGTGCAGTCGTAGGTGAAGAGGGAGTAGAGGAGGGGGCTCAGCACACAGCCCTGTGGAACGCCGGTGTTCAGGGTGAGGGTTGAAGAGGTGTGGTTATCTGTGGTTGGAAAGTCCAGTATCCAGTTGCAGAGGGAGGGGTCGATGCCCAGGTCGCTGAGTTTGGTCATCAGTTTTGAGGGGATAATGATGTTAAATGCTGAGATGAACAGCATTCTCACGTAGGTGTCTCTGTTGTCGAGGTGGGAGAGGGCGGAGTGAAGTGCCGTTGAGATGGCATCCTCCGTACTCCTGTTCTTGCGGTAGGCGAACTGATAGGGATCCAGTGTGGGAGGTAGGCAGCCTTTGAGGTGTGCCAGGACCAGCCTCTCGAAGCACTTAGTGATGATGGGAGTAAGTGCAACTGGGCAGAAGTCGTTGAGGCTCGCCACAGTGGAGTGTTTTGGCACCGGCACGAGGGGGTGGATTTAAGGCACGTGGGGACAACTGCTTGGGCATGTGACAGGTTGAAGATGTCAGTCTAGAGAGTAGGTTAATTTGGTATAAATGTAAATTGTCCCTAGTGTGCGTGGGGTAGTTTAATGCACGGGTATCGCTGGTTGACGTGGACGCAGTGGGCTGAAGGGCCTGATTCTGTGCTGTATCTCTAAACTAAACTAAAAAAGTTCTGACTGTCTGGTTAAAGATATGAACACATGGGCTCACTGGTCTGAGGGCTATAGAAAGAATCTTGTACTTTGCTGACTTTCACAAGCAATGTTAAACTCAGACCAACGAAGTAACGGCAATAGTTTGTTTTAGAGAGATGGCGTGAAAACATGCCCTTCCGCCCACCGAGCCCACGCCAACCAACGATCACCTGTACACTAGTCCTATATCTTTCACACTAGGGGCAATTTACAGACGTCAATTAACCTACACACCGGCACATCTCTAGAATGTGGGAGGAAACCAGAGCACCGGAAGGAATCCCACGTGGGTCACAGGGAGAACGTACAAACTACACGTACACGTAGACAGGATCGAACCCGGGTCTCTGGCACTGTAAGGCAGCAACTCTTAATCTATCGCTGCACCACCATGCTGATCAATTCACTTGATGTTAAGGAAGTTGTATGTTAGCCCTCTGCAAACTTTAAAACCTAATGAGATGTTCCTTCTCCATTTGGCACATCAAGTCCTCTCCGTCATTCAATCATATCTGGATTGGCATGGCTTAGAACATCAGAAAAACCCTCTGCCACAGCCACTGATTTCTCAGGGACTACAAAGGGAAAATGTACTCCAGTAATCCCTCTGTGTGCTTTATATCTGTCTGTTAAGGTGTTCAGATTTGTCAAATATTGAATTGCATTCCAACAATGGAGTCTTTAGGTTTATAGAGTTAAGCGTGAAACTGATAAAGCAGAAGTATTTTCGTGCCAGGAACAAACTACACACTCTTTGACTATAGACAACTCTCATTTGGCAAATGGCAAAAATATTCTGCTGTTTTTTAAGTATTTTTCCCCAACATGGCAGTGTGGCTCAGCGGTAGAGTTGCTGCCTCACTGCGCCGGAGACCCAGGTGCTGTCTGTACAGAGTTTGTATGTTCCCCTCGTGACCAGCGTGGGGTTTCTACGAATGCTCCGGTTTCCTCCCACACTCCAAAGACGTGCAGGTTTGTAGGTTAATTGGCTTTGGTAAAAAGTCCCCAGTGTGTAGGATAGTGAGGGTGTAGAGGTGAATACTGGTCGGCGTGGACTCGGTGGGCCAAAGGGCCCGTTGCCACACTGTATCTCGAAATGAAAACACTTGAGATTTAATATTGTTTGTGCTGGAGTAACTCAGCGGGTTGAGCAGCATCTCTGGAGAACATGAGTGGGTGACGTTTTGGTTCAGGACCCGTCTTCAGGACCAGACGTCAACGAGTGCTGGACTCACCATGACGTAGAAACATAGAAAATAGGTGCAGGAGTAGGCCATTCGGCCCTTCGAGCCAGCACCGCCTTTCAATATGATTTTGGCTGATCATCCAAAATCAATACCCCATTCCTGCTATCTCCCCATATCCCTTGATTCTGTTAGCCCAAAGAACCACATCCAACACTCACTTGAAAACATCCCGTGAATTGGCCTCCACTGCCTTCTGTGGCAGAGAATTCTACAGATTTTCTGCGTGAAAATGTTTTCCCTCTTCTGAGTCCTAAATGACCTAACCCGTTATTCTTAAACTGTGAACATCGGGAACATTGTTCCTGCATCTAGCCTTAACTCCTTTAAGAATGTTATATGTTTTCATAAGATGCCCTCTCATCCTTCTCATTTCCAGCAAATTCAAGCCCAGTCTACCCATGCTTTCATCATACGTAAGTCTCGCCACCCCGGATATTGACCTGGTGAACTTACGCTGCACTCCCTCAATAGTAAGAATGTCCTTCTGCAAATTAGGAAAGGTACAGGAGTGTGAAAACACACACCTCCAGATTCAGGGACAGTTTCTTCCCAGCTGTTACCAGGCAACTAAATCATCCTACCACAACCAGAGAGCAGTTCTGAACTACTATCTACCTCATTGGTGACCCTCGGACTATCCTTGCTGTCTTTACCTTGCACTAAACGTTATTCCCTTACCATGTATCTATACATTGTAACTAGCTCAATTGTAATCATGCATTGTCTTTCTGCTGACTGTTTTTAACACGCAACAAAAATCTTTTCTCTGTACACGTGACAATAAACTCAACTGAACTGAGTTCCTTGTATCTAACACTTGAGTCCAGTTGGTTATAACCACTGTGACCTGTGGTCATATGGTGAAGTGGTTTATTCCCTTCTGGGCCGCCCTTCCATTCGTAAGATCGCAAGTTTGTAAACCATCATAATCAGAGGTGACCTCACAATGTGCCTGGCCGGCGACATCACAGTGAACTGCATCCGTAACCATGAGAGACGGACGGGCTCCATTCCATCTGTCAACTTGAAGTGGGTTCATCAAACCCATTCTGCCAGACATTGAAACAGCTGGTAGCTACTAGAGATCGAAACTCTAACCTTCTCTGTGTGGATTAATAACCAAAGAACGGAGTATCGAGAATGCCGGTGAAAAAGGACAGCGCCAAGCAGGCTTCCAAAAGGAGATCTAAGGTAGATTTGAATATGTTAATAGACCAAGATAAAAGGTGGAGTGACTCAGCGGGTCTTATTCTTAAACTGTGACCCCTGGTTCTGGACTCCCCCTACATTGGGAACATAGGGACGTAGGGCTCTACTGCCACCTCTGAGCTTTTCTTTATGGGAGAGAATCCTATCCATCCAGTGACAATCCTGTCTCCATTCTTCAACATCCCCCCCCCCCCCCCGCCTCTCCCCCTACCCACCCTTCTACCCTCTCTGGACCTTTTTATATCCACTGTTGGTGCAACAACTGCCTTGGCTTCTCTACTCCACTGGCCCACTCAAACCGGAAGGGTCCTGACCTGAAACGACAAATGTTAGGGAGCATCTCTGGAGAACATCTCTGGAGAAGGATATTGAATTATGTGAGGTAAGGGAAACAAGTAGAAAAGCTATGGAAACTATGAGATTAAAAGAAGAGGAAGTACTGACACTTTAAAAAAATATAAAAGTGGATAAGTCTTGAGGGAAGTTAGTGTAGAAATAGCAGGGGCTATGACAGAAATATTTCAAATGCCATTAGAAACGGGAATAGTGCCAGAGGATTGGCGTACTGCGCATGTTCCATTGTATTAAAAGGGTTCTAAGAGTAAACCTAGCAATTGTAGACCTGTTAGTTTGACGTCAGTGGTGGGCAAATTAATGGAAAGGATACTTAGAGATAATATATATAAGCATCTGGATCAACAGGTTCTGATTAGGAACAGTCAACATGGATTTGTGCCTGGAAGGTCATGTTTGACTAATCTTGAATTTTTTGAAAAGATTACTGGGGAAATTGATGAGGGTAAAGCAGTGGATGTTGTCTTTATGGACTTCAGTAAGGCCTTTGACAAGGTTCCTCATGGAGGGTTGGTTAAGAAAGTTCAATTGTAGGGTATTAATGGTGGAGTAGCAAGATGGATTCAACAGTGGCTGAATGGGAGATGCCAGAGAGTAATGGTAGATGGCTGTTTGTCAGGTTGGAGGCCGGTGACTAGTGGGGTGCCTCAGGGATCTGTTTGGGGTCCACTGTTGTTTGCCATGTACATTAATGATCTGGATGGTGGTGTGGTAAATTGGATTAGTAAGTATGCAGATGATACTAAGATAGGTGGTGTTGTGGATAATGAAGTAGATTTTCAAAGTCTACAGAGATATTTAGGCCATTTGGAAGAGTCGGCTGAAAGATAGCGGATGGAGTTTAATGCAGATAAGTGTGAGGTGCTACATCTTGGCAGGACAAATCAAAATAGGACGTACATGGTAAATGGTAGCGAATTGAGCAATGCAGTTGAACAGAGGGATCTAGGAATAACTGTGCATAGTTCCCTGAAGGTGGAATCTCATGTAAATAGGGTGGTAAAGAAAGCTTTTGGTGTGCTGGCCTTCATAAATCAGAGCATTGAGTCTAGAAGCTGGAATGTAATGTTAAAATTGTACAAGGCATTGGTGAGGCCAATTCTGGAGTATGGTGTACAATTTTGGTCGGCTAATTATAGGGAGGATGTCAACAAAATAGAGGGAGTACAGAGGAGGTTTACTAGAATGTTGCCTGAGTTTCAACAACTAAGTTACAGAGAAAGGTCGAACAAGTTAGGTCTTTATTCGTTGGAACGCAGAACGTTAAGGGGGACTTGATAGAGGTCTTTAAATGATGAGAGGGATAGACAGAGTTGACGTGGATAAGCTTTTGCCATTGAGAGTTGGGAAGATTCAAACAAGAGGACATGACTTGAGAATTAAGGAACAGAAGATTAGGGGTAACATGAGGGGGGAACTCCTTTACTCAGAGAGTGGTAGCTGTGCGGAATGAGCTTCCAGTGGAAGTGGTGGAGGCAGGTTTGATTTTATCACTTAAAAATAAATTGGATAGGTATATGGATGGGAAAGGAAGGGAGGGTTATGGCCTGAGTGCAGGTAGATGGGACTAGGGGAAAATAAGTGTTCGGCACGGACTAGAAGGGCCGAGATGGCGTGTTTCCGTGCTGTAATTGTTATATGGTTATATGGTTATAACATGGATAGATGACATTTCACGGAGTGCTGGAGTAACTCAGCGGGTCAGGCAACATCTGTGGAGAACATGGGTAGGTGACGTTTCACAGAGTACTGGAGTAACTCAGCGTGTCAGGCAGCATCTGTGAAGAACATGGATAGATGACGTTTCACAGATTGCTGGAGTAACTCAGCGGGTCAGGCAGCATCTGTGTAGAACATGGATAGGTGACGTTTCACAGGACAATGAAGCTAGTTGGAGAATGGTGGCCGATTAGGAAAAGGGGAGATGCAACGAGACCTGGGTGTCATGGCACACCAGTCATTGAAAGTAGGAATGCAGGTGCAGCAGGCAGTGAAGAAAGCAAATGGTATGTTAGCATTCATAGCAAAATGATTTGAGTATAAGAGCTGGGAGGTTCTATTGCAGTTGTACAGGGTCTTGGTGAGACCACACCTGGAGTATTGCATACAGTTTTGGTCTCCTAATCTGAGGAAAGACATTCTTGCCATAGAGGGTGTACAGAGAAGGTTCAGCAGACTGATTCCTGGGATGGCAGGACTTTCATATGAAGAAAGACTGGATAGACTCGGCTTATACACGCTAGCATTCAGAAGATTAAGGTGGGATCCTATAGAAACTTACAAATTTCTTAAGGGGTTGGACAGGCTAGATGCGGGAAGTTTATTCCCGATATTGGGGAAGTACAGAACTAGGGGGTCACAGTTTAAGGATAAGAGGGAAGTTTTTTAGGACCGAGATGAGAAAATCATTTTTTACACAGAGAGTGGTGAATCTGTGGAATTCTCTGCCACAGAAGATAGTTGAGGCCAGTTCATTGGCTATATTTAAGAGGGAGTTAGATGTGGCCCTTGTGGCTAAAGGGATCAGGGGGTATGGAGAGAAGGCAGGGATGGGATACTGAGTTGGATGATCAGCCATGATCATATCAAATGGCGGTGCAGGCTCGAACGGCCGAATGGCCTACTCCTGTACCTATTTTCTATGTTTCTAACTAGGGTTGGGGATGGGTGGAGAGAGAGGGAAGGCAAGGGTTACTTGAAGTTGGTGAAATCAATATTCATATCGCTGAGTTGTAATCTGCCTGTCCTGCTGAGTTACTCCAGCATTTTGTGTCTATCTTCAGTGTAAACTTGCATCTGCTGTTCCTGCACATTTTGTCTTGCCCACATTGACCAAGATGCTCCATCTACACTAGTTCCTCCTGCCTGCATTTGTTCCATATTTCTCCATACCTATCCTATCCATGTACCTGTCAAGAGTGTTTTATTGTCATATGTCACAAACTGAACTATTAAATGCTGACTTACGATAGGATAGAACTTTATCTATCCAAGGAGGGAAATTGTTCTGCCAACAGTCATACAATACAAGATAAAGACGGTGATGGTGGCGCAGCGGTAGTGTTGCTGCCTCACAGCAAATGCACGCCGGAGACCCAGGTTCGATCCCGATTACGGGTGCTGTCTATACGGAGTTTGTACGTTCTCCCCGTGACCTGCGTGGGTTTTCTCTGAGATCTTCGGTTTTCTCCCACACACCAAAGACGTACAGGATTGTAGGTTAATTGGCTTTGGTAACATTGTAAACGTCCCTAGTGTGTGGAGTAGTGCTAGTGTACAGGATGATCGCTGGTTAGTGTTAATGTGCGGGGATCGCTGGTTGCCACGGACCCGGTGGGCCGAAGGGCCTGTTTCTGCGCTGTATCTCTAAACTAAACTAAACTAAACTAAACATGAAACATGAAATTAAAGTGATGAGTGGAAAGGATTGCGGATGTGCAAAGATTGGGGAGGGGGAGGGGGTTAGTCAGTCTACCCCATGACAGAAGGGGGTGGAGTTGTACAGTTTGATAGCCATAGGGAAGCAGGATCTCCTGTGGCGTTCTGTGCTGCATCTTGGTGGAACCAGTCTGTTGCTGAATGTGTTCCTCAGTGTGTCATGGAGTGGGTTACGTAGCAGCACAACAGTAGTGTAACATATTGCACTGTAAAACCCTTATTAAACAGCAAAAAAAGTTCCGTGTATATTAGAGAAACACAATTAGTCCAAATAGTCCTGTCCAAATGTCTTCTAAATGCCATTGTACCAGCCTCCACTGGCAGCTTGTTCCATATACCCACCTCCTGGGTGAAGGGAGTGAGTTAATTATGGTAGACAAAAATGCTGGAGAAACTCAGCAGGTGAGGCGGCGTCTAGATGCATACTGCCTCATCCGCTGAGTTTCTCCAGCATTTTTGTGAACCTTCGATTTTTCCAGCATGTGCAGTTCTTTCTTAAACAAGTTAATTATGATAGTGCTTTTGGAATGTTGGATTCAGCCGAGTCTTAAACGATGCCTCTGTAGAATAATCTATTCCGTTTTGAACTAATCATGCTTTTTTTGTTGCTGGGGTGAGAAAACGTGAATCTTTGAGGCTGGGCAAATATCCATGGTTCAGGCAAACTTGTTTCAATTGGATAAATTGCATTTTCACTTCAAATGAAATAAATTGGCTTGTTTAACCGTTGCTTATTCTTCCACGTGAACTCGATTACAGCATCTGCAGACTCCTTTTAATTTAAAATTCTTTTAAAATAGGGTTTGACTTAGTCAAAGCTTCACTTGAACACCCAACTTTTTGCATCTTTGAACCATGAATTGGAGACCCAAATATCTCTGTTGAATTGGTTATCAAAATTACCATGTGCTCCCCCGGAATGATGCCAGCTCTTGGGAACATTTTCGTTACGATTCTTCACATTTCCTTCCAATTCGATTTTTATAAAAAGTTTCAGCTGGTGAACTTTAAACAGCCCTTTTATTTTAAATATCCTTCGCAGACTTGGTGCGCTGAAGGGCCTGTTTCCACTCTGCATCTCTAAATGTAAAACTAAACTCATGCGCACGGCTTGTTGTAGGAATTACAGAGACATGGCTGCAAGAGGCCTGGTGATGGGAACTGAATATTCAAGGATATATCTCCTATAGAATAGACAGACAGGTGGGCAGAGGGGGTGGGGTTGCTCTGTTGGTGAGGAATGAAATTCAGTCCCTTGCAAGGGGTGACATTGAAACAGGAGATGTGGAGTCAGTATGGATAGAACTAAGGAAGTGTAAGGGTAAAAATACCCTAATGGGACTTATCCATTTGGGGATACCAATGGTGTTAGACAAGGGGGAATTTTGTCCCCAGACCTTTTTAATCTATATATTGATGATCTGTCTAAACAATTGAAGGCCTGTAACACTGGGTGCGTGATTGGTAATATTTTACTGAACCATATTATGTATGCAGATGATCTTGTGATCTTTAGTCCATCTAGCGTTGGTCTCCAGCAGCTCCATGCTATATTATTCTGTGTATGGTGTGGAACATGCCATTAAATATAATGCTAGTAAGAATGCTGTTATGATCTGTAGAACCAAAGAGGATAAATGTCTAACATTTCCTGATTTTAAGTTATCTGACAATAATCTTAGTGTCTGTAATAAGGTAAAATATTTACACTGATTTACAGTATGCTTTCGGAGTCGTTCACGATTATGGGCAATTGTGGAAAAATCGAGGCTTCCTGACCTCATCAGGAACAGTTATTTCACACCAGAAGTTAGTTTCCAACCTTTTACAGGCAATCCAATTGCCCAGTCAGCTTGCAGTTATTAAAGTTCGTGCCCACACATCAGGCCAGAGCCCTATAGTTATCGGCAATCGCCTTGCGGATGGTGCCGCTAAAAAAAGCTTCTTGGACTAACCAGGTTGTTGTGCCCCGAATGATGAGGCAGACTAAAAATTCCAGTAAGAATCAGTCTCCCCCGGAAAAAGGAATGCCAACCATCCAGGAAGTACTTGAAATACAGGAGGACGCTCCTGCACAGGTAAAACAGCTGTGGCAGGACCAGGGCTGTGTGTTTGATCCTGTCACTAGCTTATGGGTTACGCCTGCAGGCCAGACTTGCATGTCTGATGAACGTGCGTTATGGATTATTGAATGTGTACACTTTGCAACTCATTGTGGTGCCAAGGCCGGAAATGATATGCTTTTAGACACCTGGTGGCATCCAAAACTTCTGGACTTGGCCCAACGTGTCAGCCAGCGATGTCTGATTTGCCAGCAGCATAATCCAGGTAAAGGCTTGCCCTGTGAACCAGGTAAGACCCCTTTACCAGCAGCTCCACTTGAGACCTTGCAAATGGACTACATTGAGTTGAAAAGGTGTCAGTGTTATAAGTATGTTCTTGTAATTGTCGATGTTTTCAGTAAATGGATTGATGCATACCTGACCACTGACAATAAGGCGTCTACCATTGTAAAAATATTGTTACGCGAAATCATACCGCGATTCGGTGTTCCTGCGCGTTTAAGTTCCGATAAAGGTCCTTATTTTATTGCTGCAGTAAACAAAGAAATGTGCCAACAATTACAGATACATCAACAGCTCCATTGTGGATATAGACCTCAGGCCGCCGGATTGGTGGAACGGGCAAATCAGACTTTGAAAACCAAATTAGCTAAATTAGTGGCACAGACTGGCTTAACATGGTTTAAACTGCTTCCTGTAGCTCTTTTTCAGATACAGACCACTCCTTCTGGTACGGCACGACTGACGCCTGCGGAAATAATATATGGTCGACCTTTACGGATGCCATGGAATGACCAGGCGGTCCATTTTCATGCCCCCGCAGTGGTCCATTTCTACCAGATGACTGAGGAAATGACATCCTATGTATTAACTTTAACCCGTGCTTTGCGAACTTCTCATTCACAGGTCAGGGCTGCAAATGGTGAGGCGCCAGCGCTCAAAGTTCCATCTAATATTGAGACATGTTGCTATGTGCGGGTCAGGAACTGGAAGCGTAAGCACTTGGACTCACGTTGGGATGGTCCCTTCCAGGTCCTCCTCACCACTCCAACCGCTGCCAAGGTCGAGGGTCGTGCTGCATGGGTTCATCTGCACCACTGCAAACTGATTGGGGAGCCCAATCATAAGGGGGAGAAGAGTCATTTTATTTTCAACTCAGAGTTTTTAGTTTTTACATTGCTGCTTTGCTTGGGAGTTGTATCATTATAAGTTTAGTTGTATCATTATATGTTTAGTTGTAGCATTATAAGTTTAGTTTTGAATCCTTATTTTGCTATATGGTTAAGAATATGCGACTGATTACTGGACTGACTGACTGAAGGATGGTTAACTTGAGTGAATAGTTGATTAAGTCAATTAAGTAAGAAATGAACTTTTTGTAACCCTTTGCATTTTCCAGATATATTCAAATGAGGCGATTTATCCTGCCATGCAACCTAATGCTTCTGCAGACAGAGGGAAATAAAGGAGAAATTCAACGATGTGTCCCAGGACACGCATATAGGATATTTCACCTCTGCAAAGGAGATGTTGTACAATGTAGAGGCCCAGAAGTCCTCAGAAGATGGAACATAATTAAAATTAACTACTGCCATGGCAAAATGCAACAGACAAACTGAAGCCTCTACCTAATTGATCAGTCACTCTGGGAGTTTCCATGTGGGTACCGGATATGCGGAGTTGACTTATCTTGCAGGAGGAACCCCGGGGAGGACCGAACTCTAAATAAACACTTGTATGATGGACTATATTATCAAGTAGCATTGCAGGTCCACCCGGGGCTCCAAAGGACAGAACCTGAACAACAAATACGGGAAAAGGGAAAATTTGAAGAAAAAGACACTAACGTGATTATACGGGCCCATAATGAATTATTTGGTAAAGGGCAAGTTGTGTGTTACCCCGCTATGAAATCTGTTATTAGCCTATTTACAGTATTTCCTGAGTGGGGAAGGATTTAACGATTAGTAAAGTGTCAAGATGAGATGCCAGTTCCGGTCAAAGCTGTCACCATCTATTATGACGAGTTCTGAGCCCCACCAGCTAACTGTTTGCCATTACCTGGCGACAATAAGCATTCATACCCAGGCTGTCAAAACTCTTCGGGTACCAGAGTAGAACCACTAATGCTGTGTAACTTTACCCCTAACACCGACAATAGACAATACGGATGATGCTTCACTAACCAGGGATACGGGTGCATAGTTGTTGACGTCCCTTCCAACATTACGTGCATAGTACGAACCCCACGACAACCTAGTTGCAACAGCACATCTAAGGGCATCCAATGCACCATTCCCAAAAGATGTGTCCCAGTCTCTGCAGGGTTTCAACTGCTTTGTGGGTGGGCCAATGGAACCCATCTAACTGTAGGATTCTATCACTTGCCCATCCCAAGATACACCAATTGGATTTCAAGCAATTGGATGGACTGGGCAAAAGGTGGCGAGGTGATTAATACACGAATGGACTGTCATGGGTCCATATACACCGAGGAAGGGTATTACTTCTTTTTCAATGGCAAAGGGACCAATGTGCTAAAACCTCCTTTTCAAAAGAACGTAGCCATCTGGACCCTTGTCCCCACCACCGTTCCCTGCCCAGAGAGTTGGTCCCGACAAAACCAAAGGATTCTGCGCAGGGCAATATCCGCCGAATTCTGTGCCAATTGGAGAAACCCAACTACAATGGGAAAATCTAGGTGGGATGCTGCGGGATGGGGAGTACTAAGCCTGCTTACTTTCAGAGGTGTAGGGGGAGGGTTGGCAGCAAAACATCGAAACTATATGATTTGTGGACTAACCATTTTGGGAAATGCCACTATATGATTTGTGGACTAACCATGTTGGGAAATGCCACTACTGGCGCCTTGGAGGCAATAAAAACCCAACTATCAGAAATGCGTCTGTTCTCTTTACAGAATAGATATGCCTTAGATTATCTGTTGGCCCGTGAGGGAGGGACGTGTGCTATTGTAAAAGATAAATGTATGATGGGAGTTCAGGATAGAACTAATAATATCACCAAACATCAAGAGGACATTACTACCCTGCTTGATGGAATGAAGGAGGGTGTTGGATGGGGAAACTGGGGTTTTGGGGGATTATATAATTGGATCATCAGCATGGCCATAAATGCAGCAATAGTGATCATGTGTTTGTTAGTGGGAATTGCTATTGTTAAATGTATCATCACCAGACTAATGACAGCCTTGGGTAATGTGGAAACTGGAGGGCAGGTCTTATTGCGGCACCTACAAGAAGACATTACGATGTTGGAGTCTGATGGAAGTAGAGACGTGTGAACCAGCAGGTAGAGAAGGAAATGTTGGAGGAGGAGTGTAATAGACTTAATAATGTGGAGAAGGAAGAATGTTATTAAGTCCAGAATAATTGAGCACCATAAGGGCTAGGGTTGGAAGCACAGCAGAGAAGTAGGGAACAGCATTGGTGTCAACAAGCCAGCCTGCTGACCTACGTGGTTTTGGGGGCTATAAAGCATCTCGAGGTTAGGTATAAACTTGGATGACTAATAAGCCAATGCTGATGAATCTCTGCCGTGTTATTATCCTATTAGTGGTCATAGAATGACCAGAGTGAGGAATGAGGAAATATTATACAAATAGAACCGCTTGGATAGAGACTTTTATATAAGCTAGGTGAATTGCAAAAGAAAAGCTTAAAGTTTCCCTGAACTGAAATAAAGTGCAAACTGACACATACACACAGGCAAAGATGAATCAAAACATGGAGGCCTGAACCTGAACCTGCTTAGCTTAGGTTATTGTTTGGGGGCAATTATAGCACTGGAGGAAATTGTATTTGATATGGCTTTGTGTTGAAGAATGGGAAGCTGAATAAGGGGCCTCTTCTTAGGCCATCTGCTCTGTCTCTATGGCACATTTTTGAGCTCTGAATGTGACATAAACGTGAAGAGTTATGGCTTGTTATGCTAGGTTTGAGACAGAATTCAAGGCTGAGAGATGATAGACTGTAGTTAGCCTTGGCTGTGTAAAATTATAATGAGTGATAAGGAATAAGATGTAAGTGAAGGAATAGTTGCTTTGAGAAATAATTAGATTGAGGGAGTTGTTTATAGAAGGTTGAAGCAGATGGAATTCTGACGTAATGGTCTGGGTTGTACCTTGTACCTTGTGTTCTGTCTGGTACATGAGATTGGAAATCCTGCTTCCCGATAACAGGAAAGGCACCAAACTCATATTAACTAAATTGACAGATTTACCACCCATGTATCTTTGGATGGGAGATGGAAATGTGCGTTTTGAACTTAGAAACTGTAATTCAGCAAACTTATATAATTAATGTTTTAAAGACATAGGTAATGGTATTTCAAAATGTGTAAAATTATAGTAACACCAATTATGCAATGTATTGTCTTAGTAGAAAGGTACACTTTAGACTTAGAGAAATTGTTTAGATTTATAGAAATATCTTTTCTCTTGGTATAGAAAGTTAGAAAGTGTGTATGACTTGAGTGATCATTGTATGTATCTTATATTTTGAAGAGTGGTCTTTGATAAAAGCCTACAGGGGTTTTGCTGTGTTGAAATAAAATAATTCTAAAACAGTTATAGAGTTATACCATAGACAAACAAAGATTGTAAAAAGACGTCAGGAAAGGGGATATCCTGTGACTGATGTTGTAAATCACCAAAAGGACTGATGATTGGTTACCAGTTGTCCTACCCTCTGTATTTGAAATGTCAAAATACCTATATAAAGCAATGAGTTTGTATCAAAAACACAAATACTTTGGAGCTGCCTCGGAGCTTCTAGCTCTGTGTTGGAAGGTTCAAAGAATTGTCTCAGTACTGAATAAAGAATCAATTCCAACAGCTACAAGCATTTGAGTCAAGTTTTCTTGACTTTAGATTGACAAAATAACTCAGTTTAACATTCTCACTGTCTCTGACTACATTTTATCTCTGTGGCCACTCTCGTCATCACTCTGAAGAAGGGTCTCAACATAAAACGTCACCCATTCCTTCTCGCCAGAGATGCTGCCCGTCTCGCTGAGTTACTCCAGCATTTTGTTTCTTATCTTTGATTTAAAATACATGTTGACAGGTCTGGAAAGGTTGAGAGGGACATGGGCTAAATTCAGGCAGGTGGGACTAGAGTTTGTACGTTCTCTCTGTGACTGTGTGTGTTTTCTCCGGGTGCTCCGATTTCCTCCCACATTCCAAAGATGTGCAGGTGTGTAGATTAATTCTGAAAATTGAATTTAATCTTTTTATTTGAATTTCACGGCAATTTACATACATACAATAATAAGACAGTAATAATCAAGGCATAATTGTACAACAGTATGTAAGCGATCCTCAAAACCCTTACCCATACCCACCTTCAACCCACCCAAGTCAGGTCGGAGCCAAACGGGGACAAACAACACTCACATACGTACACATCCACACACGAATGGTAAAATAGACGAAACAAAATTTGCTATATAAAAATAAAAAAATAAAAATAAAAATAAATGAAAAAAGTATATATATATATACATATATATATACATATATATATACATACACATCTAAATAAACAATTGTAGGGAGGAGGGATTAAGGGGAAAGCAGCTGCTGTAGAACAAAACGATGATGGAGAACACTCAGTCCTCTTCCGAGTCCGGGGACAAGGTAAGAGAGTTAACCAGGTCAAAGAAAGGGTTCCATGTATCTAGGAATGTCTTGGTAGAGCCTTTGAGAGAAAACCTAAGTTTTTCAAGTTTCAGATTGTAAAGCACCTCCTTAATCCAACGGGCGTGTGTCGGGGGACAGGTGAGCCTCCAACTAAGCAAGATCAGTCTCCGGGCTAACAAGGTTGTAAAAGCTAGGACCCGTTTCACCGCAACAGAGAGGTTGGTATTGGGAGGGGTACCGAAAATGGCTGACATTGGATTTGGAAGAATAGTCTGGTCATAAGCTCTGCTTATCAATTCAAAAGCACTCCTCCAAAAGGCTGCTAGCTTAGGGCAAGACCAAAACATGTGGCTATGGTTGGCAGGAGATTGACTACATCTGTTACAGGTGTCATTGACAGCTGGGTACATTCTAGCTAATCTTGCATTTGTATAGTGGACTTTGTAAAGGACTTTGCATTGGATTAGGCCATGATGAGCGCATATGGAAGAAGAGTGGATCAAATCCAAGGCAGAGTCCCATTGCTGGTCTGTTAATTGCGTATTCAGCTCTCCCTCCCACGCAGCTTTTAATGAGGTATGAGGTTTCAATAATACCGACCCTAGCAAGTTATACAAAATAGAGATGCATTTCTTCCGATTGGGGTCTAAAGCTAAGATGATATCAGTCAGGGTTTCAGGAGGGCGATTTGGGAAGTAGGGAAATGTCTTCTTCACAAAATCCCTTATCTGGAAAAAACGAAAAAGGTGGGAGTTTGGGAGGTTGTAGTTAGACGAGAGCTCCGCGAAAGATGAGAAGATACCATCCTTATATAGGTTTTTAATACTACTGATGCCATTACTATGCCAGGTTTTAAATGCGTGGTCTATACTTGAAGGTTTAAAAATGTGATTTTTAAGCAGTGGGGTCAAAAGGCAGAATACTGCCTGGATTAGAGGGCTTCAGCTACAGGGAGAGGTACAGTGTAAAGCTTTTTTTGTTGTGTGCTAACCAGTTAGTGGAAGGACAATACAGGATTACAATCAACCCATCCACAGTGTACAGATATAGGATTAAGGGAAAATCGATTAGTGCAAGGTAAAGTCTGATTAAAGATAGTCTGAGGGATAGTTTAAGAATAAGGGGTAATTTATTTAGAACGGAGATGAGGAAAAACTTTTTCACACAGAGTGTTGAGAGTCTGTGAAATTCTCTGCCGCAGATGGTGGTGGAAGCCGATTCTCTGAATGCTTTCAAGAGAGAGCTGGACAGAGCTCTTAAAGATAGCGGCGTCAAGGGATATAGGGAGAAGGCAGGAACAGGGTATTAATTGTGGATGATTGGCATGATCACGGTGAATAGCCTACTCCTGCACCTATTGTCTATTGTCTTCAATGAATAATAATGAATGAATAAAAATGTTATTAGCCAAGTAGGTCCACATCCAAGGCATTTACATTGGTGCTTTGCTCGCAGGTAACAACAAGATATTCTGTAGACAATAAAAAATAAAATATTATAATTCAAACATGTGAAAATAAAGTACCGGAGTAAAAAGAGGCTACGGGCTTTTGGCTGTTGAATAGTTACTGCTCGTGGGAAAAAAGCTGTTTTATATTTGACTGTAGCAGCTTTGATAGTCCGGAGTTGCCTCCCAGAAAGAAGTGATTCAAAGAGTTTGTCGCCGGAGGTGAGCGGCAGAAAACATCTGCCAATGCAGTAGATGGTAGGTGGGGTCTGCTCTCTAGTTGGTGATTGGATGGTTAGAACGTAGGGCAGTACAGCACAGGAACGGGCCCTTCGGCCCACAATGTTTGTGCCGAACATGACGCCAGGTTAAACTCTCATCTGCCTGTACATGATCCATATCCCTCTCTCCCCTCCACTTCCACATGCCCACCTAAAAGCTTCTTAAACACCCCTGTCATATCTGCCTCCACCACCTCCCCAGGTCAGGCACCTGAGGCCCCCACCACTGCCCCGCGCATCCCCATTAAACTTCCTGCCTCTCTCCTTACAGCGATACCAACTAGTCTTGGACATTTCCAGCCTGGCGTAAAAAGATTCTGAGAGTCGACCCCTCTCCTCCCCTCCGTTCCCCTCTCCCCCCTCTCTTCCTCCCTCCCTCTCTCCTAAGATCGTAAATTCTAGGAGTAGAATTAGGCCATTCGGCCCATCGAGTCCACCCCGCCATTCAATCACGGCCGATCTCTCTCCCTTCCTAACCCCATCCTCCTACCTTCTCCCCATAACCCCTGACACCCGCACTAATCAACAATCTATCTACCTATGCCTTAAATATCAATCCCCACTGACTTGTGGCCTCCACCGCCGTCTGTGGCAACGAATCCCACAGATTCACCACCCTCTGGCTAAAGAAATTCCTCCTCGTCTCCTTCCTGAAGGGACATCCTTGAATTCTGAGGCTGTGACCTCTGGTCCTGGACTCTCCCACTAGTGGAAACATCCTCTCCATATCCACTCTGTCCAAGGCCTTAAAAATATCATGACCACCTAAACTGTCATTTGGCAACCTAAAAAGCTGCCAAGGCTGCCCGGCTGGCAACAGGGAAAAAAAGTTAAGCGACAGCCCTGCTCACACACACACTTCCTCTCTCTCTCACACACACACACTCTCTCTCACACACACACACGCTCCCTCTCTCTCACACACACACACTCTCTCTCACACACACACTCTCTTTCTCTTACACACACTCGCTTCCTCTGTCACACACACACGATGGCCGCCCAGAACTTCACGTCCCTTTGACTTCAATGGAAGTGCCTTGACCAAAGATGGCCGCTGTAAAGACTTGTCAAACACGTGATGTCTTCACTCTTAGTTTATTGCATACATTGTAGTCGTACACACACATATTGCCCTAGCTGTTCGTGGTCCGTCACCGGAGCTAGAGAGCGAGCTGGGGGTGGGAAGGTTACAATTATACTGAAGATAATGGGGAGTGGTTAGTAGTGGTGAGGTCATTATGTTAAAGGAACATGCACTGATCTACATCCTTCCCCTTGGAAGAAAGAAACATTACAATGATGACAGTGAGACCACGACTCATATGTTAGACACAAACCCGCGCGTACATCGGCAGGAAAACTTGAAACATTCAAGCAATCTCCCCGTAACGCTCAGGCGGCTTGACCAGCCGCCCGGAGCGGGTACGCAGCCCGCCTTACCCCCCTCCGTAGGAAGAGCAGGTACAGGAGCAGGAGGGGTGATAGGGGAGCTGACAGGAGAATGAGCAGGAGAGGGAGGACGAGGAGACCCGGGAGGAGAAACGGGCACCGCAGCGGGGACGCAAGCGGGAGAGGTATGATGGGGGGGGGGCCAGGAGTAGCAGTGGGAGAACGGGGCACCAAGGGTTGAGAGGGCAGAGTCCTGGGCATGGGAGGAGCGGTAGGCAAAGAGGTAGCAACCGGGGGTGCAAAAGGGGCTGCGGGAGGCGGAGCGGGCTCGTTAACCGGCAGCAAATGCTGGCGGGACCGGCGGTAGGTGGTGCCCTCGTAGTCAACTAGGTAAGAGTGCAGAGAGTCTGCAAAGCCGATGACGACAGCCAGTCGTTGGTGTCCGGAGGGGGACTGCATCCGGACGACCTGGCCCTTGAAGAGGGGCTCAAGGGGACGGCATGATTTGTCGTGGGAGCGCTTCTGGACGGCCTGTTTCTGGGCAATGCGCTCCTGGACAGCAGCAGGGCTGCGGACTGCGGGCTGTAGGGATCGCTGGGAGACAGGGATCGGAGGGCGTGTGGTGTAGGACATGAGCCGCTGAGCAAGCGAGCCCAGGGCATGGTCGCGACAAATATTTCGGAGATTCAGTAGTGCCAGATAAAAGTCCGAATGCGATAGTCTACACTGCTCCAACAGCTCCTTGGCACTGCGGACGGCGCGCTCAGCAAGGCCGTTGCTCTGCAGGTACTCAGGGCTGCTGGTGATGTGGCGAAAGTTCCAGGCGGCAGAGAAGGAGCGGAACTCCGCACTCGAGAACTGGCCACCGTTGTCAGACTGCACAGTCACAGGAATGCCAAACGTCCCAAAGTTGCGTTTCAGCTTCCCGATGACAGCAGCAGAAGTGAGGGAGTGCAGACGCTCCACCTCGAACCAGCTGGAATAGGAGTCCACAAGGACCAGGAAATGTTTGCCACGCCACTCAAATATGTCAGTAGCGACCGCCATCCATGCCAGGGCGGGGGCAGGCTTTTGCAGGAGTGGCTGGCGTTGCTGGTGGGGAGAGAGGGTATTGCAGGTTGAGCAGGCAGAGACCCTATCCCGGATGTCCTGTGCCATGCCGGGCCAATAAAATTGGCTCTGGGCCTGGGACAGGGTGGCATCGGCTCCGGGATGGCCACTGTGGGCAGTTTGGAAATAGTGGTCCCGCAGTGCAGCAGGCACCACAACCTTGTGGCCCTTCACCACCACGCCATCCTGCAGCACAAGTTCATCCCGGACTAGGAAGTAGGGCGCAGCACCAGCCGGCAAGGATGAGCGACGGTCAGGCCAGCCACGACGGATGACGTCTACAAGCTGTTGCAGGGCAGGATCATTGGCAGTGCGGTGAATCAGGGACTGCGTCTGCTGGGAAGGCACAAAGTAAACCTTTAGTACCATCAGGTCGGATGATTTGTACGGGTGGCGGGCTGTAGACGCCAGCGGTGCGCGGGACAGCGTGTCGGCCACAAACATGTCCTTGCCCTTTCGGTACACGATTCGAAACGTGAAGCGCTGGAGCTGCAGCATCATACGCTGCAAACGGGAAGAGGCCACGTGGATCGGTTTGTTCAAGATCGTGACCAGTGGCTGGTGGTCGGTCTCAATAGTGAAAGTGTTACCCAGAATGTAGTCCTTGAACTTCGAGCAGGCAAACACCACGGCAAGGAGCTCCTTCTCGATCTGAGCGTAGCGTTGCTCGGTAGGGGTCATAGTGCGGGAGGCGTAAGAGACAGGTAGTTGCAGGCGGTCGTAGAGTTGCAGGCACGCGGCACCGAGACCGAAATTAGAGGCATCGCAGGTAAGGATGATGGGGCGCTTTAAGTCGAAGAACTTTAGAGTGGGGGTGCGAACCAGCCGGGACTTTAGGTCATCGAAGGCTGCCTGATGCAGCGGGTACCAAACCCAGGCAGTGTCTTTCTTGGTCAGTTCCCTCAAGGGCGTACTCAGCTCGCTGAGGTCGGGAATGAATTTCCCCAGGTAGTTCACCATGCCCAAGAAGCGCTGCAGGCTGGGCACGTTGACCGGAGCTGGCATCCCAGAGACCGCAGCTGTCTTCTGTGGGTCTGGTTTCAGACCCTCAGCCGTAAAAACGTGGCCCACGTAGGTGACCTCCAGGACGCGGAAGCAGCATTTCTTGGGGTTCAGTTTGAGGTTGATCTCATGAGCCCGATCCAGGACTTGGCGGAGGTGGAGGTCGTGCTCAGCGACGTCTCTCCCGTACACTAAGATGTCATCGACGATGATAGCACACGGCAGATGGGCAAATAGCTGCTCCATGGTGTGCTGGAAAACCTTGCTGGCAGAATTGATCCCGAAAGGCATGCGGAGGAAACGGAACCTGCCGAAAGGTGTACCGAACGTGGTCAGGAAGGATCACTTGTCAAACACGTGATGTCTTCACTCTTAGTTTATTGCATACATTGTAGTCGTACACACACATATTGCCCTAGCTGTTCGTGGTCCGTCACCGGAGCTAGAGAGCGAGCTGGGGGTGGGAAGGTTACAATTATACTGAAGATAATGGGGAGTGGTTAGTAGTGGTGAGGTCATTATGTTAAAGGAACATGCACTGATCTACAGCCGCCTCCCTGGGCATCGCTACCATTGACTTCAATGGAAGACTGCCAGTAGCTAAGATGGACGCCCAGGGCTTCACTCCCAATGGACTGCAATGGCAGACTGCCTGTAGAGAAGATGGCCACCTGCAGCACGACAGGGAAATGCCAGCATCCAAAATGGCCGCCCCGGCTTCACACTCATTGACTTCTGGCAGCCAGTAGCTAAAATGGCGGTGGTGAAGGGTGGGGGGGAGGGGGACGAGAGAGAGGGGGATGGGGGGAACATGACTCTTTGGGGAAATGAGAGGAGAATAGATGGTGAACGTGGGAGAGAGAGAGATAGAAGGGGTAGAGAGAGGGAGGGGGTGTATGCGTGCGTGTCTGGGGATTGCCTATTCACCAACCCCTCTCCCTTCTCCCCTCCCCTCGTTCCTTCCCACCCTCTCGCTCTCTTTCCCTCTCTCCATCTCCCTCTCTCTCTCTCCATCTCTCTCTCTCGCTCCTCTTTTCCCGGCGGCCATTTTGTTGTCAACCTCCATAGTTGGCCAATCTTCAATCCCTCCTTAATCTCACCCCTGGAGCCCTGCTGACCCCGGGTTCTTCCCCGGGAGAACGCCCCGTTCGGAGGGAGGGAGGAATTGAGAGGAAATGAGCGCACAGAGGGGGAAATTGTGAGAAAAGGGTTAATAGGGATGGTTGATTTATACTAGAACTCTGAAAAGTATAACTTAGAAAGAAATAAGGTGTCAGCAGAAGCCAGACTGCAGGTAGAATAAAGTAACAATATACAGAACAGAGAGAAATTCTAGATAAAAAAGTAGCATTCCGTGAAGCAGGTGGTCAGGATAGATATAATAATTTATTGCCACACAACCAGGGTCAGTGCAATTTGGGTTGTCAGCAGCAGTACAATAATAAAGAACACACAACCACAATAAAAATGTAACACAAACATCCACCACAGCATTCATCACTGTGGTGGTAGTCACAAAATTTGGCCAGTCCTCCTCCATTTCCCCCCCGTGGACAGGACCAGAGTCCAGAGTCAGTCCAGGATCTTCTCTTCCTCACCGGAGACCGCGGCTTTAAGATGGTGTAGGCCGCAGGCCGGCGGTCGAGATTTAAAGACTCTGCTGCAGCCAGAAGCACCGTAGACTGCAGGGCCGGCGGTCGAAGCTCCCCTCCAGGGGTGATGGTAAGTCCATGCTGGACCCGCGGTAGAAGTTGGCCGCGGGCCGGCAGTGATGGCTTCTACTTCCCCCGGGTCCCCCACGAGGGATCCCGGGCTGTAGACGCCGCGCCAGCTGGAGCTCTGCAGACCGCGACTTCAGGCAGCAAAACGAAGCGCTCCTCTCCAGCGAGCCCCAGCGAGGGCTCACCCGCTCCACAACGAGAGTCCACGCTGCGCCCGCCGCTGAAGCCCCGGGCGTGTCTCCGGGAAAGGCCGCGCCAATCCTTGATGTTAGGCCACGGGGGAGGAGACCTGGAAAAAGTCGCCTCTCCATGGAGGAGGCGACCGAAGCGGTTTCCCCCTTACCCCCCCACACCACCCCCCACACTAAACACACGAAGCAACATTAAATACATACTTTAAAACATACTAAAAAATAAAAAAAGGTTGAAAAAACTGACGCGCTGCTGACATGGCTGCTGCCAGAGCAGCGCCCACTACCGATATATCTGCTTTCGATGGTACAGCGGTAAAAGTTGGACAGGATCTGGGGGTACAGGTGCACTTTTTTAAGCCTCCTCATAAAGTAAAGGCGCTGTTACGCCTTTTTGATCAATTTGGTGGTATTGAGGGACCACGACAGATCCTCTGAGATGTGTACCCCGAGGAATTTGTAGTTGGAGACGCGCTCCACCTCAGTCCCGTTTATGTGGATGGGGGTATGTCTGCCACCTCTGGTCTTCCTGAAGTCAACGATAATTTCCTTCATCTGCTTGGAGTTGAGGACGAGGTTATTGTTGGTACACCAGGCTGCCAGGTTCTGGACCTCCTAAAAAGACGATTTTTAATCTGACGCAAACATTATCAACACAAATGGTGTGTGAATCCTGAGCTGGATAGAAAGAGGAAGGGTGTTTGCCCTTCCAAAGAAACTGTGTGAGACTGTGAATCTCAGTGTGTCGCCGTGCTTGGAGCTTTGTCACTCAGTCTCTGTACTTGTTCACCATCAGTCTCTTCTCACAAGGTAGGTGACTTCACTGCAGTCTCACTTCATGTCAAAGAGTGGTTTAACAGGTATCCACAAACTGAACAATGTTGGATGTCCTGGAAACTGTGATTTATCACTCATTCAATCAATTTGTTCCACTTTAGATTTGACAAGGGCATACAAACTTTATTAATTTCGTTTTGTCTCCTTTATTTCCCACAGCTAAATGACCAGCATATGCCATTTTCCTACTGGTGTCAATAGACAATGGACAACAGGTGCAGGAGTAGAGGCCATTCGGCCCTTCCAGCCAGCACTGCCATTCAATGTGATCATGGCTGATCATCCCCAATCAGTACCCCGTTCCTGCCTTCTCCCCATATCCCCTGCGCTATCTTTATGAGCCCTATCTAGCTCTCTCTTGAAAGCATCCAGAGAACCTGCCTCCACTGCCCTCTGTGGCAGAGAATTCCAGACTCACAACTCTCTGTGAGAAAAAGTATTTCCTCATCTCCGTTTCCTAGTCAATCTAAATTGAATACTTTTGTTCCCGTTTCGCCGGCAACGTCCTGGGACCGATTGAGAATATTGAATGTCCCTTGCCATTGTGTTGCCTTCTCTGTTCATTAACTCACTAGCGAGGTCTGATTTAGTTGAGAACATTTTACCAGTGGTCGGAGGTAATTGAGTCAAACATTAAAAAGGCGGAGTACAGATGAATGATTTGGGACAATAGCGGTTGAATATGGTGGTGAAATCCCAGATTACTGAAGTGACAATATTCCAGCTGCAGAGTCCACCAAGTGAATGTATTTTCCCCGTGTAATTGTGTGCGGCCAATTGTAAAATGCCCCAGGGTCAGGAGTTTCAAACTGGCTGTACTCAATACAACATTTGCCAACTACCAATTTACTGATCCTTAGTCTAAAACTGCACATTGTTTCCAAACAGAGAATGTACAAAATGACGCCGAGGTTTCTCTGCAACAGTTTCCCTGCAGGTTTGATGTTGGGTTTCTTTGTTTTCCTGCTTCGACCAGTTTCCACACAGAGTAAGTACTTTCTCTTCACCGGTCACAATCACCTTGCATTAATTATCATTGTCCGTGTAAACCCGCACCCTATTGTCAATCTCGCTTTACTCTCAACATCCCTGAATGTGTTAAAGAAGGAACTGCAGATGCTGGAAAATCGAAGGTACACAAAAATGCTGGAGAAACTCAGCGGGTGCAGCAGCATCTATGGAGCGAAGGAAATAGGCAACGTTTCGGGCCGAAACCCTTCTTCAGTCTGAAGAACGGTTTCGGCCCGAACCGTTGCCTATTTCCTTCGCTCCATAGATGCTGCTGCACCCGCTGAGTTTCTCCAGCATTTTTGTGTACCTTCCCTGAATGTGTTGCTGCCTCATAAATCCACACCATCCTTCCTGGACCTCCATTCCACATCCCTGAATGTGTTGCTGCCTCACAAACCCACACCATCCTTGCTGGACCTCCATTCCACATCCCTGAATGTGTTGCTGCCTCACAAATCCACACCATCCTTGCTGGACCTCCCTTTCTGAGCCCATCCCATCAACTCTCTCTCCTTCTCCTGCACCGACACAGTCCTTATCAAAGTCAGAAATGGCCTCCTGTGCACTTGTTGCAGAGTTAAACTCTCCCTCCTCATCCCGCTCAGCCTCTGCAGCGTTTGACACGGTTGTCCACCCTATCCTCCCCAACATCTCCTCACCACAGTCCAGGTGGGTGGAACTGCCCTCGACTTATCGATGCAGTCGCAGCCCGAGAACCAGACGCAATGTCTTCACTTCACGCTCCCACAAAGTCCCTTCAAAACCAGGTGTTGTTCCGCCACTAACCCCAACACAACCCACTATCCCCACCTCCGTCTCCCCCCTCCCTCCCTCCCACTCACTCACTCACTTCTCTCATGTGATGAAATATCCCTGCATCAATCAGGCCAGGTTATTCCACACACACATCTCTTCACAAACAGTGACTTCCTCGCTGGGGTTTCCAAGGAAGATCACAACAGTCTGGAATTAAATTCAGTTCAAAATTAATGATTACACAGATACATAGATACAAAGAAAATAGGTGCAGGAGTAGGCCATTCGGCCCTTCGAGCCTGCACCGCCATTCAATATGATCATGGCTGATCATCCAACTCAGTATCCCGTACCTGCCTTCTCTCCATACCCCCTGATCCCCTTAGCCACAAGGGCCACATCTAACTCCCTCTTAAATATAGCCAATGAACTGGCGTCAACTACCCTCTGTGGCAGAGAGTTCCAGAGATTCACCACTCTCTGTGTGAAAAAGTTTTTCCTCATCTCGGTATTAAAGGATTTCCCCCTTATCCTTAAGCTGTGACCCCTTGTCCTGGACTTCCCCAACATCGGGAACAATCTTCCTGCATCTAGCCTGTCCAACCCCATAAGAATTTTGTACGTTTTTATAAGATCCCCCCTCAATCTCCTAAATTCTAGCGAGTATAAGCCGTCTATCCAGTCTTTCTTCATATGAAAGTCCTGACATCCAAGGAATCAGTCTGGTGAACCTTCTCTGCACTCCCTCTATGGCTATAATGTCCTTCCTCAGATTTGGAGACAAAAACTGTACGCAATACTCCAGGTGTGGTCTCACCAAGACCCTGTACAACTGCAGTAGAACCTCCCTGCTCCTATACTCAAATCCTCTTGCTATGAAAGCCAACATACCATTCGCTTTCTTCACTGCCTGCTGCACCTGCATGCCTACTTTCAATGACTGGTGTACCATGACACCCAGGCCTCGCTGCATCTCCCCATTTCCTAATCGGCCACCATTTAGATAATAGTCTGCCTTCCCGTTTTTGCCACCAAAGTGGATAACCTCACATTTATCCACATTATACTGCATCTGCCAAACATTTGCCCACTCACCCAGCCTATCCAAGTCACCTTGCAGTCTCCTAGCATCCTCCTCACAGCTAACACTGCCCCCCAGCTTAGTGTCATCCGCAAACTTGGAGATGTTGCTTTCAATTCCCCCATCCAGTTCATTAATATAAATTGTAAATAGCTGGGGTCCCAGCACTGAGCCTTGCGGCACCCCACTAGTCACTGCCTGCCATTGTGAAAAGGACCCGTTTACTCCTACTCTTTGCTTCCTGTTTGCCAGCCAGTTCTCATGCAAGGGACCTACATTTGTTTTAACTAATCTCTTTCTCTTCACATATCTATAAAAACTTTTGCAGTCAATTTTTATGTTCCCTGCCAGTTTCCTTTCATAATCTATTTTCCCTTTCCTAATTAAGCCCTTTGTCCTCCTCTTCTGGTCTCTGAATTTCTCCCAGTCCTCTGGTATGCTGCTCTTTCTGGCTAATTTGTACGCATCATCTTTTGCTTTGATACTATCCCTGATATCCCTTGTTATCCACGGATCCACTACCTTCCCTGATTTATTCTTTTGCCAAACTGGGATGAACAATTTTTGTAGTTCATCCATGCAGTCTTTAAATGCCTTCCATTGCATATCCACCGTCAACCCTTTTAGAACTAATTGCCAGTCAATCTTGGCCAATTCACGTCTCAAACCCTCAAAGTTACCTTTCTTTAAGTTCAGAACCGTTGTTTCTGAATTAACAATGTCACTCTCCATCCTAATGAAGAACTCAACCATATTATGGTCACTCTTGCCCAAGGGGGCACGCACAACAAGACTGCTAACTAACCCTTCCTCATTACTCAATACCCAGTCTAGAATAGCCTGCTCTCTCGTTGGTTCCTCTACATGTTGGTTTAGATAACTATCCCGCATACATTCCAAGAAATCCTCTTCCTCAGCATCCCTGCCAATTTGATTCACCCAATCTATATGTAGATTAACGTCACCCATTATAACTGTTTTGCCTTTGTTGCACGCATTTCTAATTTCCTGTTTGATGCCATCCCCAACTTCACTACTACTGCTAGGTGGCCTGTACACAACACCCACCAGCGTTTTCTGCCCCTTAGTGTTTCGCAGCTCTACCCATACCGATTCCACATCCTCCAAGCTAATGCCCTTCCTTTCCACTGCGTTAATCTCCTCTCTAACCAGCAACGCTACCCCACCTCCTTTTCCTTTCTCTCTATCCCTCCTGAATATTGAATATCCCTGGATGTTCAGCTCCCAGCCTTGGTCACCCTGGAGCCATGTCTCCGTGATCCCAACTATATCATAATCATTAATTGCTATCTGCACGTTCAACTCATCCACCTTATTACGAATGCTCCTTGCATTGAGACACAAAGCCTTCAGGCTTGTTTTTACAACGCTCTTACCCCTTATACAATTATGTTGAAAAGTGACCCTTTTTGATTTTTGCCCTGGATTTGTCTGCCTGCCACTTTTACTTTTCACCTTGCTACCTATTGCTTCCACCCGCATTTTACACCCCTCTGTTTCTCTGCTCACCCATTTAAGAACCCCACCACCTCTTATTCTCTGTTTATTATTGTTTTCTTCTTTCCCCCCTACATGTTGGGTCTGAGTGCTTTCCTTCTCTGCCTCCTGCCTCACACATTGTCTAATAGCATTCTCTATTTGAGTCCCTCCCCCAACCATTCTAGTTTAAAGTCTCCCCAGTAGCCTTTGCAGATCTCCCCGCCAGGATATCGGTCCCCCTCAGGTTCAAGTGCAACCCATCCTTTTTGTACAGGTCGAACCTTCCACAAAAGAGGTCCCAATGATCCAGAAATTTGAATATGGGGTGGGTGGGGAAAATGTGTTTTAAATGTTATTCTGCATTGTTCGTATTCGCAACAGAAAACAGAAATCGAATGTATTTCTCGGATAATAGAGACGAGATTGTGTTAAACGGACCAGACAATGCTGAGAAAAACACTGTTGTTGTCTGGGAATGGAAACCACACTCAGGGAAGGAAATCGGAAAATTGTCGACTATTAGAAGAATGAGGAACTATTGGATCAAAGATAACGCCACTGGCAACTTGTACCTGGAGACGAGTGTGAATCAGAATACCCTTGATCTAACAATTGATAAACCCACATTTAAATTGGCGGGAATTTTCATTTTAACCCAAACAAAACCGAGAAAGCAAATCCTGAAACAATATGAAATATTTGTGATGAAAGGTGAATGGATGCGATAAGGATCAGTAATGTTGAATTAATCTCTGTAAATATTGTCACCTATAATGAATGATGAGAGATGGCGGGAATTGTGAGACTTCTTCCACTCTGTGAAAAGTCAAACAACTGGGGAAGTGATTTAGTTCATTGATTCTGTAATGATCAGCAGGGATGTGTGATAATAGTTTGATGACTTCACTGGGAACAGTAAATCAATGAATCTAGCCGCAGCGAATACGATGGTCTTCTTGCCGGCACACGGTAAGGTGATCGCGGCAAGCAAGGTGGTATCTAACCAATGTGTCCGTGTAGTGGTCCCGGGTTGACACTGCTACTTAATGTTACCCTGTGACCAGGTGGATGGAAGTTCATCCATCACCTGTGGAACATGGGCTCTGCCATAGAGTTCACCTCTTGAGACCAATCGGATACACCTAGAAGGAGTGGAAATAGATGCATTTTCAACAATTTGTGAATATGTGAAACAGAGCATGTGTAAATACAACAACGCCTGTATGTTGCCGGTTCCACCTGCAGTCCCACGGTGAATAGCGTTGTTCAAATTCCTGGGCGTGCATATTTCCGAAGATCTCTCCTGGTCCCAGAACTCTGAGGCAATTATAAAGTAAGTACATCAACGCCTCTACTTCCTGAGAAGATTACGGAGAGTCGGTTCGTCAAGGAGGACTCTCTCGAACTTCTACAGGTGCACAGTAGAGAGCATGCTGACCGCTTGCATCGTGGCTTGGTTCGGCAACCTGAGCATCCAGGAGCGGGAAAGGCTGCAAAAAGTTGTAAACACTGCCCAGTCCATCATCGGCTCTGACCTTCCTTCCATCGAGGGGATCTATCGCAGTCGCTGCCTCAAAAAGGCTGGCAGCATCATCAAGGACCCACACCATCCTGGCCACACACTCATCTCTCCGCTACCTTCAGGTAGAAGGTACAGGAGTCTGAAATCTGCAACATCCAGGTTCAGGAACAGCATCTTCCCCACAGCCATCAGACTATTAAACTCAACTTCAAACAAACTCTGAACTATAACAGCCCATAGCACTACCTGTTTATTTATCTGTGTATATATAAATATTCTATGGTATATGGACACATTGATCCGTTCTGTATTTATGCCTACAATATTCTGTTGTGTTGCAGCAAGCAAGAATGTCATTGTCCTATCTGGGACGACTTGTACAAACCACTACTCATTCTGAATCTCATTGATCTGTTATTCACAGAGGCAAGTCCACAGAGGCCTCTGCTGGGCAGTGACGTCACACTCAGCTGCACCATCTCTAGACTCTCAGATACAGTCTGTCTTCACTGGAGACCCATGGACTCATCCCAGCAGAACAGGAGCAACACTGATCAGATTCGCCTGGATAACTCAGATGGTGCAACTGAGTGTGACGTCACTGCCCAGCAGAGGCCTCTGTGGACTTGCCTCAACTGTGAATAACAGATCAATGAGATTCAGAATGAGTAGTGGTTTGTACAAGTCGTCCCAGATAGGACAATGACATTCTTGCTTGCTGCAACACAACAGAATATTGTAGGCATAAATACAGAACAGATCAATGTGTGCATATACCATAGAATATTTATATATACACACATAAATAAACAGGTAGTGCTATAGGCTGTTATAGTTCAGAGTTTGTTTGAAGTTGAGTTTAATAGTCTGATGGCTGTGGGGAAGGTGCTGTTCCTGAACCTGGATGTTGCAGATTTCAGACTCCTGTACCTTCTACCTGAAGGTAGCGGAGAGATGAGTGTGTGGCCAGGATGGTGTGGGTCCTTGATGATGCTGCCAGCCTTTTTGAGGCAGCGACTGCGATAGATCCCCTCGATGGAAGGAAGGTCAGAGCCGATGATGGACTGGGCAGTGTTTACAACTTTTTGCAGCCTTTCCCGCTCCTGCACGCTCAGGTTGCCGAACCAAGCCACGATGCAAGCGGTCAGCATGCCCTCTACTGTGCACCTGTAGAAGTTCGTGAGAGTCCTCCTTGACAAACCGACTCTCCGTAATCTTCTCAGGAAGTAGAGGCGTTGATGTACTTACTTTATAATTGCCTCAGAGTTCCTGGGTTTGCTTCAAAAATGCAAATGGCGGTTTGCTTCGAAAATGCAAATTGCCGTTTGCTTTAATAATGCAAAGAGTGGTTTGCTTTGCAAAAGTTGGTTTTCTTTGAAAATTTAAAATGTGGTTGGCTTTGAAAAAGCAAAAGGTTTGCTTTGAAAATGCAAATGGAGGTTGGCTTTGAAAATGCAAATGGTGGTTTCCTTTGAAAATGCAAAAGGTTTGCTTTGAAAATGCAAAAGGTTTGCTTTGAAAATGAAAAATCTTAGGTTTGAAAATGCAAATGGTGGTTTCGGTTTGAAAATGCAAATGGCGGTTTGCTTTGAAAAGCAAAAGATGGTTTGATTTGCAAAAGGTGGTTTTCTTTGAAAATGCAAAAGGTGGTTTGCTTTGAAAATGCACAAGGTTTGCTTTGAAAATGCAAAGGGATTGCTTTGAAAATGCAAATGGTTTGCTTTCTAAATACAAAAGGTTTGCTTTGAAAATGCAAAAGGATTGTGTTGAAAATGCAAATGGTGGTTTGCTTTGAAAATGTAAACGGTGGCTTGAGTTGAAAATGCAAAAGGTGGTTTGCATTGAAAATGCATAAAGTGGTTTGCTTTGAAAATGCAAAAGGTGGTTTGCTTTGGAAATGCAAAATGTGGTTTGCTTTGAAAATGTGAAAAATGTTTTGCTTTGAAATGGAAAAGGTGGTTTGCTTTGAAAATGCAAAAGGTGGTTTGCTTTGAAAATGCAAATGGTGGTTTGGTTTGAAAATGCAAATGGAGGTTTGGTTTGAAAATGCAAATTGTGGTTTGGTTTGAAAATGCAAATTGTGGTTGGGTTTGAAAATGCAAGTGGTGGTTTGGTTTGAAAATGCAAATGGTGGTTCGGTTTGAAAATGCAAATGGTGGTTTGGTTTGAAAAAACAAATGGTGGTTTGGGTTGGAAATGCAAAAGGTGGTTTGGTTTGAAAATGCTAAAGTTTTGCTTTAAAAATGCATAAGGTTTGCTTTGAAAATGCAACGGTGGTTTGCTTCGAAAATGCAAAAGGTTTGCTTCGAAAGTGCAAATGGCGGTTTGCTTCGAAAATGCAAATTGCGGTTTGCTTTGAAAATGCAAAAGGTGGTTTGCTTTGCAAAAGTTGGTTTTCTTTGACAATTTAAAATGTGGTTTACTTTGAAAAAGCAAAAGGTTTGCATTTAAAATGCAAATGGTGGTTTGCTTTGAAAATGCAAATGGTGGTTTGCTTTGAAAATGCAAGTGGTGGATTGCTTTGAAAATGCAAATGGTGGTTTGCTTTGAAAATGCAAAAGGTGGTTTGCTTTGAAAATGCAAAAAGGTTTGCTTTGAAAATGCAAATGGTGGTTTTCTTTGAAAATGCAAATGGTGGTTTTCTTTGAAAATGCAAATGGTGGATTGCTTTGAAAATGCAAATGGTGGTTTGCTTTGAAAATGCAAAACGTGGATTGGTTTGAAAATGTAAATGATGGTTTGCATTGAAAATGCAAATGCTGGTTTGCTTTGAAAATTCAAATGGCGATTTGCTTTGAAAATGCAAATGGTGGTTTCCTTTGAAAATGCAAAAGGTTCGCTTTGAAAATGCAAAAATTTTGCTTTGCAAATGGAAATGTTGGTTTGCATTGAAAATGCCAAAGGTTTGCTTTGAAAATGCAAAAGGTGGTTTGCTTTGAAAATGTAAAAGGTGGTTTGCTTTGAAAATGCAAAAGGTGGTTTGCTATGAAAATGCAAAAGGTGATTTGCTTTGAAAATGGAAAAAGGTGGTTTGCTTTGAAAATGCAAAGGGTGGTTTGCTTTGAAAATGCAAAAAGTGGTTTGCTTTGAAAATGTAAAATGTGGTTTGCTTTGTAAATGCAAAAGGTGGTTTTCTTTGAAAATGCAAATGGTGGTTTGCTTTGAAAATACAAATGGTGGTTTGCTTTGAAAATGCAAATGGTGGTTTGCTTTGAAAATGCAAAAGGTTTGCTTTGAAAATGAAAACATTTTGATTTGAAAATGCAAATGGTGGTTAGGTTTGAAAATGCAAATGGTGGTTTGCTTTGAAAATGCAAAAGGTTTGCTTTGCAGATGCAAACGTTTGTTTGCTTTGAAAATGCAAAAGGTTTGCTTTGAAAATGCAAAGGTGGTTTGCTTCGAAGATGCAAAAGGTTTGCTTCAAAAATGCAAATGGCGGTTTGCTTCGTAAATGCAAATTGCCGTTTGCTTTAATAATGCAAAGGGTGGTTTGCTTTGCAAAAGTTGGGTTTTTTTGAAAATTTAAAATGTGGTTTGCTTTGAAAAAGCAAAAGGTTTGCTTTGAAAATGAAAATGGAGGTTGGCTTTGAAAATGCAAATGGTGGTTTGCTTTGAAAATGCAGAAGGTTTGCTTTGAAAATGCAAAGGGATTGCTTTGAAAATGCAAATGATTTGCTTTCTAAATACAAAAGGTTTGCTTTGAAAATGCAAAAGGATTGTGTTGAAAATGCAAATGGTGGTTTGCTTTGAAAATGTAAACGGTGGCTTGAGTTGAAAATGCAAAAGGTGGTTTGCATTGAAAATGCATAAAGTGGTTTGCTTTGGAAATGCAAAATGTGGTTTGCTTTGAAAATGTGAAAAATGTTTTGCTTTGAAATGGAAAAGGTGGTTTGCTTTGAAAATGCAAAAGGTGCTTTGCTTTGAAAATGCAAATGGTGGTTTGGTTTGAAAATGCAAATGGAAATTTGGTTTGAAAATGCAAATTGTGGTTTGGTTTGAAAATGCAAATTGTGGTTTGGTTTGAAAATGCAAGTGGTGGTTTGGTTTGAAAAAACAAATGGTGGTTTGGGTTGGAAATGCAAAAGGTGGTTTGGTTTGAAAATGCTAAAGTTTTGCTTTAAAAATGCATAAGGTTTGCTTTGAAAATGCAAGTGGTGGTTTGCTTGTAAAATGCAAAAGGTTTGCTTTGAAAATGCAAAGGTGGTTTGCTTATAAAATGCAAACGGTTTGCTTCGAAAGTGCAAATGGCGGTTTGCTTCGAAAATGCAAATTGCGGTTTGCTTTGAAAATGCAAAAGGTGGTTTGCTTTGCAAAAGTTGGTTTTCTTTGACAATTTAAAATGAGGTTTACTTTGAAAAAGCAAAAGGTTTGCATTTAAAATGCAAATGGTGGTTTGCTTTGAAAATGCAAATAGTGGTTTGCTTTGAAAATGCAAATGGTGGATTGCTTTGAAAATGCAAATGGTGGTTTGCTTTGAAAATGCAAAAGGTGGTTTGCTTTGAAAATACAAAAAGGTTTGCTTTGAAAATGCAAATGGTGGTTTTCTTTGAAAATGCAAATGATGGATTGCTTTGAAAATGCAAATGGTGGTTTGCTTTGAAAATGCAAAACGTGGATTGGTTTGAAAATGTAAATGGTGGTTTGCATTGAAAATGCAAATGCTGGTTTGCTTTGAAAATTCAAATGGCGATTTGCTTTGAAAATGCAAATGGTGGTTTCCTTTGAAAATGCAAAAGGTTCGCTTTGAAAATGCAAAAATTTTGCTTTGCAAATGGAAATGTTGGTTTGCATTGAAAATGCCAAAGGTTTGCTTTGAAAATGCAAATGGTGGTTTGGTTTGAAAATGCAATTGGCGGTTTGGTTTGAAAATGCAAAAGGTGGTTTTCTTTTAAAATGCAAAAGGTGGTTTGCTTTGAAAATGCAAATGGTGGTTTTCTTTGAAAATACAAATGATGGTTTGCTTTGAAAATGCAAATGGTGGTTTGCTTTGAAAATGCAAATGGTTTGCTTTGGAAATGCAAATATTTTGCTTTGAAATTAGAAATGGTGGTTTGCTTTGAAAATGCAAAAGGTGATTTGCTTTGATATGCAAAAAGTGGTTTGCTTTGAAAATGCAAAAGGTGGTTTGCTTTGAAAATGCTAAATGTGGTTTGCTATGAAAATGCAAATGGTTGTTTGCTTTGAACATGCAAAAGATGGTTTGATTTGAAAATGCAAAAGGTGGTTTGCTTTGAAAATGGAAATGTTGATTTGCTTCGAAAATGCAATTGTTGGTTTGGAGAATGCAAAATGTGACTGCTATGAAAATGCAAAAAGGTGGTTTGATTTCGAATTGCAAAAGCTGGTTTGCTTTTATAATGCAAAAAGTGGTTTGCTTTGAATATGCAAAAGGTGATTGCTTTGGAAAAGCAAAATGTGGTTTGCTATGAAACTGCAAATGGTGGTTTGCTTTGAAAATGCAAAAGGTGCCTTTCTTTGAAAATGCAAAAGGTGCTTTGCATTGAAAATCAAAAGTTGGTTTGCTTTGAAACTGGAAAAGGCGGTTTGCTTTGAAAATGCAAAAGGTGGTTTGCATTGAAAATGCAAATGCTGGTTTGCTTTGAAAATGCAAATTGTGCTTTGCTTTGAAAATGCAAACGATTGTTTGCTTTGAAAATGCAAAGGGTGGTTTGCTTTGAAAATGCAAAAAGCGGTTTGCTTTGAAAATGTAAAAGGTGGTTTGCTTTGAAAATGCAAAAGGTGGTTTGCTATGAAAATGCAAAAGGTGATTTGCTTTGAAAATGGAAAAAGGTGGTTTGCTTTTAAAATGCAAATGGTGGACTGCTTTTAAAATGCAAAGGGTGGTTTGCTTTGAAAATGTAAAAGGTGGTTTGCTTTTAAATTGCAAAAGGTGGTTTGCTTTGAAAATGCAAAAGGTGGTTTGCTTTGAAAAGGCAAAATGTGGTTTGCTTTGAAATTACGAAAGGTGGTATGCTTTGAAAATGCAAAAGGTGGTTTGCTTCTAAATTGCAAAAAGTGGTTTGCTTTGAAAATGCAAAAGATGGTTGCTTTGGAAAAGCAAAAGGTGGTTTGCTATGACACTGCAAATGGTGGTTTGCTTTGAAAATGCAAAAGGTGCTTTGCTTTGAAAATTCAAATGCTGGAATGCTTTGAAAATGCAAAAAGTGTTTTGCTTTGAAAATGCAAAAGGTGGTTTGCTTTGAACATGCAAAAGGTGGTTTGCAATGAACATGCAAATGGTGGTTTGCTTTAAAAATGGAAATGGTGGTTTGTTTTGAAAATGCAAAAGGTTTGCTTTGAAAATGCAAAAGGTTTGCTTTGAAAATGCTGAAGGTGGTTTGCATTGAAAATGCACATGCTGGTTTCCTTTGAAAATTCAAATGGCGATTTGCTTTGAAAATGCAAATGGTGGTTTGCTTTGAAAATGCAAAAGGTTCGCTTTGAAAATGCAAAAATGTTGCTTTGCAAATGGCAATGTTGGTTTGCTCCGCTGGACTGGAGGGCGGCATCTTCGGCCTGGATCGATCGCCACAGCGCAGACGGAGAACAAGGAGGGAAGAGACGGAGACTAAGACTTTGCCTCCATCACAGTGAGGATGTGCTTGGGGAACTCACTGTGGTGGATGTTTTAATTTGTGTTTATTGTATGTTTTGTTATTATTGGTTCTGTGTATGACTGCAGGCATCACAATTTCGTTCAGACCGAAAGGTCTGAATGACAATAAAGGAAATCTTGAATCTAGAATCTTGAAAATGCAAATGGTAGTTTGCATTTAAAATGCCAAAGGTTTGCTTTGAAAATGCAAATGGTGGTTTTCTTTTAAAATGCAAAAGGTGGTTTGCTTTGAAAATGCAAATGGAGGTTTGCTTTGAAAATGCAAATGGTGGTTTGCTTTGAAAATGCAAATGGTGGTTTCCTATGAAAATGCAAACGGTGATTTGCTTTGAAAATGGAACAAGGTAGTTTGCTGGGACAATGCAAAAGGTGGTTTGCTTTGAAAATGTAAATGGATGTTTGCTTTGAAAACGCAAATGGTGGTTTGCTTTGAAAATGCAAAAGGTTTGCTTTGAAAATGCAAAAGGTTTGCTAATTAAATGCTAATGGTGGTTTGCTTTGAAAATGGAAAATGTGGTTTGCTATGAAATAAAAAAAGGTGGTTTGGTTTGAAAATGCAAAACGTTGTTTGATTTGAAAATGCAAACGGTGGTTTGCTTTAAAATGAAAAGGTGCTTTGCTTTTGGAATGCAAAAGGTGGTTTGCTTTGAAAATGCAAATGGTGGTTTGCTTTGAAAATGGAAATGTTGATTTGCTTCGAAAATGCAATTGTTGGTTTGCTTGGAAAATGCAAAAGGTGACTGCTATGAAAATGCAAAAAGGTGGTTTGATTTCAAAATGCAAAAGCTGGTTTGCTTTTATAATGCAAAAAGTGGTTTGCTTTGAATATGCAAAAGGTGATTGCTTTGGAAAAGCAAAAGGTGGTTTGCTATGAAACTGCAAATGGTGGTTTCCTTTGAAAATGCAAAAGGCTTTTCTTTGAAAATGCAAAAGGTGCTTTGCATTGAAAATCAAAAGTTGGTTTGCTTTGAAAATGGAGAAGGTGGTTCGCTATGACAATGCAATTGGTGGTTTGCTATGAAACCGGAAAAGGCGGTTTGCTTTGAAAATGCAAAAGGTGGTTTGCATTGAAAATGAAAATGCTGGTTTGCTTTGAAAATGCAAATGGTGGTTTGCTTTGAAAATGCAAATGATAGTTTGCTTTGAAAATGCAAAGGGTGGTTTGCTTTGAAAATGCAAAAAGTGGTTTGCTTTGAAAATGTAAAAGGTGGTTTGCTTTGAAAATGCAAAAGGTGGTTTGCTATGAAAATGCAAAAGGTGATTTGCTTTGAAAATGGAAAAAGGTGGTTTGCTGTGACAATGCAAAAGGTGGTTTGCTTTGAAAATGCAAAAGGTGGTTTACTTTGAAAATGCAAAACGTGGTTTTCTTTGAAAATGCAAATGGTGGTTTGCTTTGAAAATACAAATGGTGGTTTGGTTTGAAAATGCAAATGGTGGTTTGCTTTGAAAATTCAAAAGGTTTGCTTTGAAAATGAAAATATTTTGATTTGAAAATGGAAATGGTGGTTTGGTTTGAAAATGCAAATGGTGGGTTGGTTTGAAAATGCAAAAGGTGGTTTGCTTTTAAAATGCAAATGGTGGACTGCTTTTAAAATGCAAAGGGTGGTTTACTTTGAAAATGTAAAAGGTGGTTTGATTTTAAATTGCAAAAGGTGGTTTGCTTTGAAAATGCAAAAGGTGGTTGGCTTTGAAAATGCAAAAGGTGGTTTGCTTTGAACATGCAAAAGGTGGTTTGCAATGAACATGGAAATGGTGGTTTGCTTTGAAAATGCAAATGGTGGTTTGTTTTGAAAATGCAAAAGGTTTGCTTTGAAAATGCAAAAGGATTGCTTTGAAAATGCTGAAGGTGGTTTGCATTGAAAATGCAAATGCTGGTTTGCTTTGAAAAATCAAATGGCGATTTGCTTTGAAAATGCAAATGATGGTTTGCTTTGAAAATGCGAAAGGTTCGCTTTGAAAATGCAAACATTTTGCTTTGAAAATGGAAATGTTGGTTTGCTTTGAAAATGCAAATGGTGGTTTGCATTGAAAATTCCAAAGGTTGTTTGCTTTGAAAATGCAAATGATAGTTTGCTTTGAAAATGCAAAGGGTGGTTTGCTTTGAAAATGCAAAAAGTGGTTTGCTTTGAAAATGTAAAAGGTGGTTTGCTTTGAAAATGCAAAAGGTGGTTTGCTATGAAAATGCAAAAGGTGATTTGCTTTGAAAATGGAAAAAGGTGGTTTGCTGTGACAATGCAAAAGGTGGTTTGCTTTGAAAATGCAAAAGGTGGTTTACTTTGAAAATGCAAAACGTGGTTTTCTTTGAAAATGCAAATGGTGGTTTGCTTTGAAAATACAAATGGTGGTTTGGTTTGAAAATGCAAATGGTGGTTTGCTTTGAAAATTCAAAAGGTGGTTTGATTTTAAATTGCAAAAGGTGGTTTGCTTTGAAAATGCAAAAGGTGGTTGGCTTTGAAAATGCAAAAGGTGGTTTGCTTTGAACATGCAAAAGGTGGTTTGCAATGAACATTCAAATGGTGGTTTGCTTTGAAAATGCAAATGGTGGTTTGTTTTGAAAATGCAAAAGGTTTGCTTTGAAAATGCAAAAGGTTTGCTTTGAAAATGCTGAAGGTGGTTTGCATTGAAAATGCAAATGCTGGTTTGCTTTGAAAAATCAAATGGCGATTTGCTTTGAAAATGCAAATGATGGTTTGCTTTAAAAATGCGAAAGGTTCGCTTTGAAAATGCAAACATTTTGCTTTGAAAATGGAAATGTTGGTTTGCTTTGAAAATGCAAATGGTGGTTTGCATTGAAAATTCCAAAGGTTGTTTGCTTTGAAAATACAAATGGTGGTTTGCTATGAAAATGCAAAAGGTGATTTGCTTTGAAAATGGAAAAAATGTGGTTTGCTGTGACAATGCAAAAGGTGGTTTGCTTTGAAAATGCAAATGGTTGTTTGCTTTGAAAATGCAAATGGTGGTTTGCTTTGAAAATGCAAAAGGTTTGCTTTGAAAATGCATAAGATTTGCTATGAAAATGCAAATGGTGGTTTGCTTTGAAAATGGAAAAAGTGGTTTGCTATGAAATTTAAAAAAGGTGGTTTGCTTTGAAAATGCTAAACGTTGTTTGATTTGAAAATGCAAAAAGGTGGTTTACTTTGAAAATGCAAAACGTGGTTTTCTTTGAAAATGCAAATGGTGGTTTTCTTTGAAAATACAAATGGTGGTTTGCTTTCAAAATGCAAATGGTGGTTTACATAGATACATAGATACATAGAAAATAGGTGCAGGAATAGGCCATTCGGCCCTTCGAGCCTGCACCGCCATTCAATATGATCATGGCTGATAATCCAACTCAGTATCCCGTACCTGCCTTCTCTCCATACCCCCTGGTCCCCTTAGCCACAAGGGCCACATCTAACTCCCTCTTAAATATAGCCAATGAACTGGCCTCAACTACCCTCTGTGGCAGAGAGTTCCAGAGATTCACCACTCTCTGTGTGAAAAAGTTTTTCCTCATCTCGGTCTTAACGGTTTTCCCCCTTATCCTTAAGCTGTGACCCCTTGTCCTGGACTTCCCCAACATCGGGAACAATCTTCCTGCATCTAGCCTGTCCAACCCCATAAGAATTGTGTACGTTTCTATAAGATCCCCTCTCAATCTCCTAAATTCTAGCGAGTATAAGCCAAGTCTATCCACTCTTTCTTCACATGAAAGTCCTGACATCCCAGGAATCAGTCTGGTGAACCTTCTCTGCACTCCCTCTATGGCTATAATGTCCTTTCTCAGATTTGGAGACCAAAACTGTACGCAATACTCCAGGTGTGGTCTCACCAAGACCCTGTACAACTGCAGTAGAACCTCCCTGCTCCTATACTCAAATCCTCTTGCTATGAAAGCCAACATACCATTCGCTTTCTTCACTGCCTGCTGCACCTGCATGCCTACTTTCAATGACTGGTGTACCATGACACCCAGGTCTCGCTGCATCTCCCCATTTCCTAATCGGCCACCATTTAGATAATAGTCTGCCTTCCCGTTTTTGCCACCAAAGTGGATAACCTCACATTTATCCACATTATACTGCATCTGCCAAACATTTGCCCACTCACCCAGCCTATCCAAGTCACCTTGCAGTCTCCTAGCATCCTCCTCACAGCTAACACTGCCCCCCAGCTTAGTGTCATCCGCAAACTTGGAGATGTTGCTTTCAATTCCCTCGTCCAGATCATTAATATAAATTGTAAATAGCTGGGGTCCCAGCACTGAGCCTTGCGGTACCCCACTAGTCACTGCCTGCCATTGTGAAAAGGACCCGTTTACTCCTACTCTTTGCTTCCGGTTTGCCAGCCAGTTCTCTATCCACATCAATACTAAACCCCCAATACCGTGTGATTTAAGTTTGTATCCTAATCTCTTATGTGGTACCTTGTCGAAAGCCTTCTGAAAGTCCAGTTACAACACATCCACTGGTTCTCCCCTATCCACTCTACTAGTTACATCCTCGAAAAATTCTATAAGATTCGTCAGACACGATTTACCTTTCGTAAATCCATGCTGACTTTGTCCAATGATTTCACCACTTTCCAAATGTGCTGCTATCCCATCTTTAATAACTGACTCTAGCAGTTTCCCCACTATCGATGTTAGACTAACTGGTCTGTAATTCCCCGTTTTCTCTCTCCCTCCCTTCTTAAAAAGTGGGGTTCCGTTTGCTACCCTCCAATCGTCAGGAACTACTCCAGAATCTAAAGAGTTTTGAAAAATTGTCACTAACGCATCCACTATTTCTGGAGCTACTTCCTTAAGTACTCTGGGATGCAGCCTATCTGGCCCTGGGGATTTATCGGCCTTTAATCCATTCAATTTACCCAAAACCACTTCCCGACTAACCTGGATTTCACTCAATTCCTCCAACTCCTTTGACCCGCGGTCCCCTGCTATTTCCGGCAGATTATTTATGTCTTCCTTAGTGAAGACGGAACCAAAGTAGTTATTCAATTGGTCCGCCATATCCTTGTTCCCCATGATCAATTCACCTGTTTCTGACTGCAAGGGACCTACATTTGTTTTAACTAATCTCTTTCTCTTCACATATCTATAAAAACTTTTGCAGTCAGTTTTTATGTTCCCTCCCAGTTTCCTTTCATAATCTATTTCCCCTTTCCTAATTAACCCCTTTGTCCTCCTCTGCTGGTCTCTGAATTTCTCACAGTCCTCTGGTATGCTGCTTTTTCTAGCTAATTTGTACGCATCATCTTTTGCTTTGATACTATCCCTGATTTCCCTTGTTATCCGCGGATGCACTACCTTCCCTGATTTATTCTTTAGCCAAACTGGGATGAACAATTTTTGTACTTCATCCATGCACTCTTTAAATGCCTTCCATGGCATATCCACCGTCAACCCTTTTAGAACTAATTGCCAGTCAATCTTGGCCAATTCACGTCTCATACCCTCAAAGTTACCTTTCTTTAAGTTCAGAACCGATGTTTCTGAATTAACAATGTCACTCTCCATCCTAATGAAGAACTCAACCATATTATGGTCACTCTTGCCCAAGGGGGCACGCACAACAAGACTGCTAACTAGCCCTTCCTCATTACTCAATACCCAGTCTAGAATAGCCTGCTCTCTCGTTGGTTCCTCTACATGTTGGTTTAGATAACTATCCCTCATACATTCCAAGAAATCCTCTTCCTCAGCACCCCTGCCAATTTCATTCACCCAATCTATATGTAGATTGAAGTCACCCATTATAGCTGTTTTGCCTTTGTTGCACGCATTTCTAATTTCCTGTTTGATGCCATCCCCAACTTCACTACTACTGCTAGGTGGCCTGCACACAACGCCCACCAGCATTTTCTGCCCCTTAGTGTTTCGCAGCTCTACCCATACCGATTCCCCATCTTCCAAGCTAATGTCCTTCCTTTCCACTGCGTTAATCTCCTCTCTAACCAGCAACGCTACCCCACCTCCTTTTCCTTTCTCTCTATCCCTCCTGAATATTGAATATCCCTGGATGTTCAGCTCCCAGCCTTGATGACCCTGGAGCCATGTCTCCGTGATCCCAACTATATCAAAATCATTAATTGCTATCTGCACGTTCAACTCATCCACCTTATTACGAATGCTCCTTGCATTGAGACACAAAGCCTTCAGGCTTGTTCTTACAACGCTCTTACCCCTTATACAATTATGTTGAAAAGTGGCTATTTTTGATTTTTGCCCTGGATTTGTCTGCCTGCCACTTTTACTTTTCACCTTGCTACCTATTGCTTCCGCCCGCATTTTACACCCCTCTGTTTCTCTGCTCACCCATTTAAGAACCCCACCACCTCTTATTCTCTGTTTATTATTATTTTCTTCTTTCCCCCCTACATGTTGAGGCTGAGTGCTTTCCTTCTCTGCCTCCTGCCTCACACACTGTCTAATAGCATTCTCTATTTGAGTCCCTCCCCCAACCATTCTAGTTTAAAGTCTCCCCAGTAGCCTTTGCAGATCTCCCCGCCAGGATATCGGTCCCCCTCAGGTTCAAGTGCAACCCATCCTTTTTGTACAAGTCGAACCTTCCACAAAAGAGGTCCCAATGATCCAGAAATTTAAATCCCTGCCTTCTGCACCAGTCCTTCAGCCACGCATTTATCCTCCACCTCGCTCCATTCCTAATCTCACTGTCGCGTGGCACAGGCAGTAATCCCGAGATTGTTACCTTTGCTGTCCTTCTCTTTAACTCCCATCCTAACTCCCTAAATTCTCCTTTCAGGACCTCTTCTATTTTTTTACCTATGTCATTGGTACCTATATGTACCACGACCTCGGGCTCCTCTCCCTGCCCTTTCAGGATATCTTGGACACGTTGAGACACATCACAGACCCTGGCACCAGGGAGGCAAACTACCATCCGGGTCTCCCGACTGCATCCACAGAATCGCCTGTCTGACCCCCTAGCTATAGAGTCCCCTATTAGTATTGCCCTCCTCTTCTTTTCCTTACCCTTCTGAGCAACAGGGCCGGTCTCTATACCGGAGGCGCGGCCGCTGTCGCTACCCCCAGGTAGGTTGTCCACCCCAACAGTGCTCAAACAGGAGTACTTATTGTCAATGTGTACAGCCAGCGGGGTACTCTCTAGTCCCTGCCTGTGCCCCTTGCCTCTCCCAACCGTGATCCACTTGCCTGCCTCCTGTGGTGTTGGAGTGACCACATCCCTGTAACTCCTCTCAATGACTTCCTCGCTCTCCCTGACCAGACGGAGGTCATCGAGCTGCTGCTCCAGGTTCCTAATACGGTCCATTAGGAGCCCCATCTCGATACACCTGGCGCAGATGTGGACGTCTGGTGGGCTATCAGACTCCATGACATCCCACATCTTACATCCAGAACAGTAAACTGCCCTTGCCCTCATACTCCCCTTACCCTGGATACAATACAAAACAAACTGCTACAATACAAAACAAACTGCTAGAATACAAAACAAACTGATACAATACAGTACAATCAGCAGGGATCTGACTCCCAATCAGCTGCTCCCTCTTGTCTGCTTCCACCAATCAGCGGCTTCCTCAAGCCCACTTGTTTTTGAAGTGGAACTTGGAACGTTGTAGAAGCAAGCCCCGCGCTCCTCTTTAACTCCTACCGCTCGGGTGTAGCTCCTCCCTCTGCGACCTCTCCAACGGCTCTCGGGCCTCTCTTTGCTTTGAAAATGCAAAAGGTTTGCTTTGAAAATGCAAATATTTTGCTTTGAAAATGGAAATGGTGGATTGGTTTGAAAATGCAAATGGTGGTTTGGTTTAAAAATGCAAAAGGTGGTTTACTTTTAAAATGCAAATGGTGGTCTGCTTTGAAAATGCAAAGGGTGGTTTACTTTGAAAAAGTAAAAGGTGGTTTCCTTTTAAATTGCAAAAGGTGGTTTGCTTTGAAAAGGCAAAAGGTGGGTTGCTTTGAAAGGCAAAAGGTGGTATGCTTTGAAAATGCAAAAGGTGGTTTGCTATGAAAATGCAAAAGGTGGTTTGGTTTGAAAATGCGAAAGGTTTGCTTTGAAAATACAAATGGTAGTTTGCTTTGAAAATGCTAAAGGTTGGCTTTGAAAATGCAAAAGGTGGTTTGCTTTGAAAATGCAAATGGTTAGCCTTGAAAATGCAAAGGTGGCTTGCTTCAAAAATGCAAAATGTTTGCTTCGAAAATGCAAATGGCGGTTTGCTTCGAAAATGCAAATTGCGGTTAATATGCAAAAGTTTGCTTTGAAAATGCAGAGTTGCGTTGAAAATGCAAAGGGTTTGCTTTGAAAATGCAAATGGTTTGCTTTGAAAATGCAAAAGGTTGATTGCTGTGAAAATGCAAAAGGTGGTATGCTTTGAAAATACAAATGGTGGTTTGCTTTGAAAAGGCAAATGGTGGTTTGCTTAGAAAATGCAAATGGTGGTTTGCTTTGAAAATGCAAAGGGTTTGCTGAAAATGCAAAAGGTTTGCTATGAAAATGCCAATGGTGGTTTGCTTTTAATATGGAAAAGGTGGTTTGCTTTGAAAATGCAAATGGTAGTTTGGTTTGAAAATGCAAATGGTGGTTTGCTTTGAAAATGCAAAAGGTTCGCTTTGAAGATGCAAAAGTTTGTTTGCTTTGAAATGCAAAAGGTTTGCTTTGAAAATGCAAAGGTGGTTTGCTTCGAAGATGCAAAAGGTTTGCTTCAAAAATGCAAATGGCGGTTTGCTTCGAAAATGCAAATGGCGGTTTGCTTCGAAAACGCAAAGTGCCGTTTGCTTTAATAATGCAAAGGGTGGTTTGCTTTGCAAAAGTTGGTTTTCTTTGAAAATTTAAAATGTGGTTTGCTTTGAAAAAGCAAAAGGTTTGCTTTGAAAATGCAAATGGAGGTTGGCTTTGAAAATGCAAATGGTGGTTTGCTTTGAAAATGCAAAAGGTTTGCTTTGAAAATGCAAAAGGTTTGCTTTGAAAATGCAAAAGGTTTGCTTTGAAAATGCAAAAGGTTTGCTTTGAAAATGCAAAAGGTTTGCTTTGAAAATGAAAAATCTTAGGTTTGAAAATGCAAATGGTGGTTTCGGTTAGAAAATGCAAATGGCGGTTTGCTTTGAAATACAAAAGATGGTTTGATTTGCAAAAGGTGGTTTTCTTTGAAAATGCAAAAGGTGGTTTGCTTTGAAAATACAAAAGGTTTGCTTTGAAAATGCAAAAGGATTGTGTTGAAAATGCAAATGGTGGTTTGCTTTGAAAATGTGAACGGTGGCTTGAGTTGAAAATGCAAAAGGTGGTTTGCATTGAAAATGCATAAAGTGGTTTGCTTTGAAAATGCAAAAGGTGGTTTGCTTTGGAAATGCAAAATGTGGTTTGCTTTGAAAATGTGAACAATGATTTGCTTTGAAATGGAAAAGGTTGTTTGCTTTGAAAATGCAAAAGGTGGTTTGCTTTGAAAATGCAAAAGGTTTGCTTTGAAAATGCAAAAGGTAGTTTGCTTTGAAAATGCTAAAGGTTTGCTGAAAATGCAAATGGTTTGCCTTGAAAATGCAAAGGAGGTTTGCTTCGAAAATGCAAAATGTTTGCTTCGAAAATGCAAATGACGGTTTGCTTCGAAAATGCAAATTGCGGTTTGCTTTAAAAATGCAAAAGGTGGTTTGCTTTGCAAAAGTTGGTTTTCTTTGAAAATGCAAAGGTTTGCTTTGAAAATGCAAAAGGTTTGTGTTGAAAATGCAAATGGTGGTTTGCTTTGAAAATGCAAATGGTGGTTTGCTTTGAAAATGCAAATGGGGGTTTGCATTGAAAATGCAAAAGGTGGTTTGCTTTGAAAATGCAAAGGGTGGTTTGCTTTGAAAATACAAAAAGTGGTTTGCTTTGAAAATGCAAAAGGTGGTTTGCTTTGAAAATGCAAATGGAGGATTGCTATGAAAATGCGAAAGGTGATTTGCTTTGAAAATGGAAAAGGTGGTTTGCTGTGAAAATGCAAAAGGTGGTATGCTTTGAAAATACAAATGGTGGTTTGCTTTGAAAAGGCAAATGGTGGTTTGCTTTGAAAATGCAAATGGTGGTTTGCTTTGAAAATGCAAAGGGTTTGCTGAAAATGCAAAAGGTTTGCTATGAAAATGCCAATGGTGGTTTGCTTTTAATATGGAAAAGGTGGTTTGCTTTGAAAATGCAAATGGTGGTTAGGTTTGAAAATGCAAATGGTGGTTTGCTTTGAAAATGCAAAAGGTTTGCTTTGAAGATGCAAAAGTTTGTTTGCTTTGAAATGCAAAAGGTTTGCTTTGAAAATGCAAAGGTGGTTTGCTTCGAAGATGCAAAAGGTTTGCTTCAAAAATGCAAATGGCGGTTTGCTTCGAAAATGCAAATGGCGGTTTGCTTCGAAAATGCAAATTGCCGTTTGCTTTAATAATGCAAAGGGTGGTTTGCTTTGCAAAAGTTGGTTTTCTTTGAAAATTTAAAATGTGGTTTGCTTTGAAAAAGCAAAAGGTTTGCTTTGAAAATGCAAATGGAGGTTGGCTTTGAAAATTCAAATGGTGGTTTGCTTTGAAAATGCAAAAGGTTTGCTTTGAAAATGCAAAAGGTTTGCTTTGAAAATGCAAAAGGTTTGCTTTGAAAATGAAAAATCTTAGGTTTGAAAATGCAAATGGTGGTTTCGGTTTGAAAATGCAAATGGCGGTTTGCTTTGAAATGCAAAAGATGGTTTGATTTGCAAAAGGTGGTTTTCTTTGAAAATGCAAAAGGTGGTTTGCTTTGAAAATACAAAAGGTTTGCTTTGAAAATGCAAAAGGATTGTGTTGAAAATGCAAATGGTGGTTTGCTTTGAAAATGTGAACGGTGGCTTGAGTTTAAAATGCAAAAGGTGGTTTGCATTGAAAATGCATAAAGTGGTTTGCTTTGAAAATGCAAAAGGTGGTTTGCTTTGGAAATGCAAAATGTGGTTTGCTTTGAAAATGTGAACAATGATTTGCTTTGAAATGGAAAAGGTTGTTTGCTTTGAAAATGCAAAAGGTGATTTGCTTTGAAAATGCAAATGGTGGTTTGGTTTGAAAATGCAAATGGAGGTTTGGTTTGTAAATGCAAATTGTGGTTTGGTTTGAAAATGCAAATTGTGGTTTGGTTTGAAAATGCAAGTGGTGGTTTGGTTTGAAAATGCAAATGGTGGTTCGGTTTGAAAATGCAAATGGTGCTTTGGTTTGAAAAAACAAATGGTGGTTTGGTTTGAAAATGCTAAAGTTTTGCTTTAAAAATGCATAAGGTTTGCTTTGAAAATGCAAGTGGTGGTTTGCTTGTAAAATGCAAAAGGTTTGCTTTGAAAATGCAAAGGTGGTTTGCTTCGAAAATGCAAAAGGTTTGCTTCGAAAGTGCAAATGGCGGTTTGCTTCGAAAATGCAAATTGCGGTTTGCTTTGAAAATGCAAAAGGTGGTTTGCTTTGCAAAAGTTGGTTTTCTTTGACTAAAATGTGGTTTACTTTGAAAAAGCAAAAGGTTTGCATTGAAAATGCAAATGGTGGTTTGCTTTGAAAATGCAAATGGAAGTTTGCTTTGAAAATGCAAATGGTGGATTGCTTTGAAAATGCTAAAGGTTGGCTTTGAAAATGCAAAATGTGGTTTGCTTTGAAAATGCAAAAGGTTAGCCTTGAAAATGCAAAGGTGGTTTGCTTCGAAAAAGCAAAATGTTTGCTTCGAAAATGCAAATGGCGGTTTGCTTCGAAAATGCAAATTGCGGTTAATATGCAAAAGTTTGCTTTGAAAATGCAGAGTTGCGTTGAAAATGCAAAGGTTTGTTTTGAAAATTCAAATGGCGATTTGCTTTGAAAATGGAAATGGTGGTTTGCTTTGAAAATGCAAAAGGTTCGCTTTGAAAATGCAAAAATGTTGCTTTGCAAATGGAAATGTTGGTTTGCTCCGCTGGACTGGAGGGCGGCATCTTCGGCCTGGATCGATCGCCACAGCGCAGAGGGAGAACAAGGACGGAAGAGACGGAGACTAAGACTTTGCCTCCATCACAGTGAGGATGTGCTTGGTGAACTCACTGTGGTGGATGTTATAATTTGTGTTTATTGTATGTTTTGTTATTATTGGTTCTGTGTATGACTGCAGGCATCACAATTTCGTTCAGACCGAAAGGTCTGAATGACAATAAAGGAAATCTTGAATCTTGAATCTTGAAAATGCAAATGGTGGTTTGCATTTAAAATGCCAAAGGTTTGCTTTGAAAATGCAAATGGTGGTTTTCTTTTAAAATGCAAACGGTTGTTTGCTTTGAAAATGCAAATGGAGGTTTGCTTTGAAAATGCAAATGGAGGTTTGCTTTGAAAATGCAAATGGTGGTTTGCTATGAAAATGCAAAAGGTGATTTGCTTTGAAAATGGAACAAGGTGGTTTGCTGGGACAATGCAAAAGGTGGTTTGCTTTGAAAATGTAAATGGATGTTTGCTTTGAAAACGCAAATGGTGGTTTGCTTTGAAAATGCAAAAGGTTTGCTTTGAAAATGCAAAAGGTTTGCTAATAAAATGCAAATGGTGGTTTGCTTTAAAAATGGAAAAGGTGGTTTGCTATGAAATAAAAAAAGGTGGTTTGCTTTGAAAATGCAAAACGTTGTTTGCTTTGAGAATGCAAAAGGTGGTTTGCTTTGAAAATGCAAATGGTGGTTTGCTTTGAAAATGGAAATGTTGATTTGCTTCGAAAATGCAATTGTTGGTTTGCTTGGAAAATGCAAAAGGTGACCGCTATGAAAATGCAAAAAGGTGGTTTGATTTCAAAATGCAAAAGCTGGTTTGCTTTTATAATGCAAAAAGTGGTTTGCTTTGAATATGCAAAAGGTGATTGCTTTGGAAAAGCAAAAGGTGGTTTGCTATGAAACTGCAAATGGTGGTTTGCTTTGAAAATGCAAAAGGTGCTTTTCTTTGAAAATGCAAAAGGTGCTTTGCATTGAAAATCAAAAGTTGGTTTGCTTTGAAAATGGAAAAGGTGGCTCGCTATGACAATGCAATTGGTGGTTTGCTTTGAAACTGGAAAAGGCGGTTTGCTTTGAAAATGCAAAAGGTGGTTTGCATTGAAAATGCAAATGCTGGTTTGCTTTGAAAATGCAAATGGTGGTTTGCTTCGAAAATGCAAACGATAGTTTGCTTTGAAAATGCAAAGGGTGGTTTGCTTTGAAAATGCAAAAAGTGGTTTGCTTTGAAAATGTAAAAGGTGGTTTGCTTTGAAAATGCAAAAGGTGGTTTGCTATGAAAATGCAAAAGATGATTTGCTTTGAAAATGGAAAAAGGTGGTTTGCTGTGACAATGCAAAAGGTGGTTTGCTTTGAAAATGCAAAAGGTGGTTTACTTTGAAAATGCAAAACGTGGTTTTCTTTGAAAATGCAAATGGTGGTTTGCTTTGAAAATACAAATGGTGGTTTGCTTTGAAAATGCAAATGGTGGTTTGCTTTGAAAATGCAAAAGGTTTGCTTTGAAAATGAAAATATTTTGATTTGAAAATGGAAATGGTGGTTTTGTTTGAAAATGCAAATGGTGGGTTGGTTTGAAAATGCAAAAGGTGGTTTGCTTTTAAAATGCAAATGGTGGACTGCTTTTAAAATGCAAAGGGTGGTTTACTTTGAAAATGGAAATGTTGGTTGGCTTTGAAAATGCAAATGGTGGTTTGCATTGAAAATGCCAAAGGTTGTTTGCTTTGAAAATGCAATTGGTGGTTTGCTATGAAAATGCAAAAGGTGATTTGCTTTGGAAATGGAAAAAGGTGGTTTGCTGTGACAATGCAAAAGGTGGTTTGCTTTGAAAATGCAAATGGTTGTTTGCTTTGAAAATGCAAATGGTGGTTTGCTTTGAAAATGCAAAAGGTTTGCTTTGAAAATACAAAAGGTTTACTATGAAAATGCAAATGGTGGTTTGCTTTGAAAATGGAAAAAGTGGTTTGCTATGAAATAAAAAAAAGGTGGTTTGCTTTAAAATTGCTAAACGTTGTTTGATTTGAAAATGCAAAAGGTGGTTTACTTTGAAAACAAAACGTGGTTTTCTTTGAAAATGCAAATGGTGGTTTACATAGATATATAGATACATAGAAAATAGGTGCAGTAGGCCATTCGGCCCTTCGAGCCTGCACCGCCATTCAATATGATCATGGCTGATCATCCAACACAGTATCCCGTACCTGCCTTCTCTCCATACCCCCTGATCCCCTTAGCTTTGAAAATGCAAATGGTAGTTTGCTTTGAAAATGCAAAAGGTTCGCTTTGAAAATGCAAACATTTTGCTTTGAAAATGGAAATGGTGGTTTGGTTTGAAAATGCAAATGGTGGGTTGGTTTGAAAATGCAAAAGGTGGTTTGCTTTTAAAATGCAAATGGTGGACTGCTTTTAAAATGCAAAGGGTGGTTTACTTTGAAAATGGAAATGTTGGTTGGCTTTGAAAATGCAAATGGTGGTTTGCATTGAAAATGCCAAAGGTTGTTTGCTTTGAAAATGCAATTGGTGGTTTGCTATGAAAATGCAAAAGGTGATTTGCTTTGGAAATGGAAAAAGGTGGTTTGCTGTGACAATGCAAAAGGTGGTTTGCTTTGAAAATGCAAATGGTTGTTGGCTTTGAAAATGCAAATGGTGGTTTGCTTTGAAAATGCAAAAGGTTTGCTTTGAAAATACAAAAGGTTTGCTATGAAAATGCAAATGGTGGTTTGCTTTGAAAATGGAAAAAGTGGTTTGCTATGAAATAAAAAAAGGTGGTTTGCTTTAAAAATGCTAAACGTTGTTTGATTTGAAAATGCAAAAGGTGGTTTACTTTGAAAACAAAACGTGGTTTTCTTTGAAAATGCAAATGGTGGTTTACATAGATACATAGATACAGAGAAAATAGGTGCAGGTGTAGGCCATTCGGCCCTTCGAGCCTGCACCGCCATTCAATATGATCATGGCTGATCATCCAACTCAGTATCCCGTACCTGCCTTCTCTCCATACCCCCTGATCCCCTTACCCACAAGGGCCACATCTAACTACCTCTTAAATATAGCCAATGAACTGGCCTCAACTACCCTCTGTGGCAGAGAGTTCCAGAGATTCACCACTCTCTGTGTGAAAGGTTTTTCCTCATCTCGGTCTTAAAGGATTTCCCCCTTATCCTTAAGCTGTGACCCCTTGTCCTGGACTTCCCCAACATCGGGTACAATCTTCCTCATCTAGCCTGTCCAACCCCATAAGAATTTTGTACGTTTCTATAAGATCCCCTCTCAATCTCCTAAATTCTAGCGAGTATAAGCCAAGTCTATCCAGTATTTCTTCATATGAAAGTCCTGACATCCCAGGAATCAGTCTGGTGAACCTTCTCTGCACTCCCGCTATGGCTATAATGTCCTTCCTCAGATTTGGAGACCAAAACTGTACGCAATACTCCAGGTGTGGTCTCACCAAGACCCTGTACAACTGCAGTAGAAACTCCCTGCTCCTATACTCAAATTCTCTTGCTATGAAGGCCAACATACCATTCGCTTTCTTCACTGCCTGCTGCACCTGCATGCCTACTTTCAATGACTGGTGTACCATGACACCCAGGTCTCGCTGCATCTCCCCATTTCCTAATCGGCCACCATTTAGATAATAGTCTGCCTTCCCGTTTTTGCCACCAAAATGGATAACCTCACATTTATCCACATTATACTGCATCTCCCAAACATTTGCCCACTCACCCAGCCTATCCAAGTCACCTTGCAGTCTCCTAGCATCCTCCTCACAGCTAACACTGCCCCCCAGCTTAGTGTCATCCGCAAACTTGGAGATGTTGCTTTCAATTCCCTCGTCCAGATCATTAATATAAATTGTAAATAGCTGGGGTCCCAGCACTGAGCCTTGCGGTACCCCACTAGTCACTGCCTGCCATTGTGATAAGGACCCGTTTACTCCTACTCTTTGCTTCCTGTTTGCCAGCCAGTTCTCTATCCACATCAATACTGAACCCCCAATACCGTGTGATTTAAATTTGTATCCTAATCTCTTATGTGGTACCTTGTCGAAAGCCTTCTGAAAGTCCAGATACAACACATCCACTGGTTCTCCCCTATCCACTCTACTAGTTACATCCTCGAAAAATTCTATAAGATTCGTCAGACACGATTTACCTTTCGTAAATCCATGCTGACTTTGTCCAATGATTTCACCACTTTCCAAATGTGCTGCTATCCCATCTTTAATAACTGACTCTAGCAGTTTCCCCACTACCGATGTTAGACTAACTGGTCTGTAATTCCCCGTTTTCTCTCTCCCTCCCTTCTTAAAAAGTGGGGTTACGTTTGCTACCCTCCAATCCTCACGAACGACTCCAGAATCTAAAGAGTTTTGAAAAATTATCACTAACGCATCCACTATTTCTGGAGCTACTTCCTTAAGTACTCTGGGATGCAGCCTATCTGGCCCTGGTGATTTATCGGTCTTTAATCCATTCAATTTACCCAACACCACTTCCCGACTAACCTGGATTTCACTCAGTTCCTCCATCTCCTTTGACCCGCGGCCCCCTGCTATTTCCGGCAGATTATTTATGTCTTCTTTAGTGAAGACGGAACCAAAGTAGTTATTCAATTGGTCCGCCATATCCTAGTTCCCCATGATCAATTCACCTGTTTCTGACTGTAAGGGACCTACATTTGTTTTAACTAATCTCTTTCTCTTCACATATCTATAAAAACATTTGCAGTCAGTTTTTATGTTCCCTGCCAGTTTCCTTTCATAATCTATTTTCCCTTTCCTAATTAAGCCCTTTATCCTCCTCTGCTGGTCTCTGAATTTCTCCCCGTCCTCTGGTATGCTGCTTTTTCTGGTTAATTTGTACGCATCATCTTTTGCTTTGATACTATCCCTGATTTCCCTTGTTATCCACGGATGCACTACCTTCCCTGATTTATTCTTTTGCCAAATTGGGATGAACAATTTTTGTACTTCTTCCATGCAGTCTTTAAATGCCTTCCATTGCATATCCACCGTCAACCATTTTAGAACTAATTGCCAGTCAATCTTGGCCAATTCACGTCTCATACCCTCAAAGTTACCTTTCTTTAAGTTCAGAACCGTTGTTTCTGAATTAACAATGTCACTCTCCATCCTAATGAAGAACTCAACCATATTATGGTCACTCTTGCCCAAGGGGGCACGCACAACAAGACTGCTAACTAACCCTTCCTCACTATGTGGATAATGAAGTAGATTTTCAAAGTCTACAGAGAGATTTATGCCGGTTGGAAGAGTGGGCTGAAAGATGGCAGATGCAGTTTAATGCTGATAATTGTGAGGAGCTACATCTTGGCAGGACAAATCAAAATAGGACGTACATGGTAAATGGTAGGGAATTGAAGAATGTAGGTGAACAGAGGGATCTTGGAATAACTGTGCACAGTTCCCTGAAAGTGGAATCTCGTGTAGATAGGGTGGTAAAGAAAGCTTTTGGTGTGCTGGCTTTTATAAATCAGAGTATTGAGTATAGAAGTTGGGATGTAATGTTAAAATTGTTCAAGGCATTGGTGAGGCCAATTCTGGAGTATGGTGTACAATTTTGGTAGCCTAATTATAGGAAGGATGTCAACAAAATAGAGAGAGTACAGAGGAGATTTACTAGAATGTTGCCTGGGTTTCAACAACTAAGTTACAGAGAAAGGTTGAACAAGTTAGGGCTTTATTCTTTGGAGCGCAGAAGGTTAAGGGGGGACTTGATAGAGGTCTTTAAAATGATGAGAGGGATAGACAGAGTTGACGTGGATAAGCTTTTCCCATTGAGAGTAGGGAAGTTTCAAACAAGGGGACATGACTTGAGAATGAAGGGACAGAAGTTTAGGGGTAACATGAGGGGGAACTTCTTTACTCAGAGAGTGGTGGCTGTGTGGAATGAGCTTCCAGTGAAGGTGGTGGAGGCAGGTTCGTTTTTATCATTTAAAAATAAATTGGATAGTTATATGGACGGGAAAGGAATGGAGGGTTATGGTCTGAGCGCAGGTATATGGGACTAGGGGAGAATACGTGTTCGGCACGGACTAGAAGGGTCGAGATGGCCTGTTTCCGTGCTGTAATTGTTATATGGTTATATGGTTATTACTCAATACCCAGTCTAGAATAGCCTGCTCTCTCGTTGGTTCCTCTACATGTTGGTTTAGATAACCATCCCTCATACATTCCAAGAAATCCTCTTCCTCAGCACCCCTGCCAATTTGATTCACCCAATCTATATGTAGATTGAAGTCACCCATTATAACTGTTTTGCCTTTGTTGCACGCATTTCTAATTTCCTGTTTGATGCCATCCCCAACTTCACTACTACTGCTAGGTGGCCTGTACACAACACCCACCAGCATTTTCTGCCCCTCAGTGTTTCGCAGCTCTACCCATACCGATTCCACATCCTCCAAGCTAATGTCCTTCCTTTCCACTGCGTTAATCTCCTCTCTAACCAGCAACGCTACCCCACCTCCTTTTCCTTTCTCTCTATCCCTCCTGAATATTGAATATCCCTGGATGTTCAGCTCCCAGCCTTGGTCACCCTGGAGCCATGTCTCCGTGATCCCAACTATATCATAATCATTAATTGCTATCTGCACGTTCAACTCATCCACCTTATTACGAATGCTCCTTGCATTGAGACACAAAGCCTTCAGGCTTGTTTTTACAACGCTCTTACCCCTTATACAATTATGTTGAAAAGTGGCTCTTTTTGATTTTTGCCCTGGATTTGTCTGCCTGCCACTTTTACTTTTCACCTTGCTACCTATTGCTTCCGCCCGCATTTTACACCCCTCTGTTTCTCTGCTCACCCATTTAAGAACCCCACCACCTCTTATTCTCTGTTTATTATTGTTTTCTTCTTTCCCCCCTACATGTTGGGTCTGAGTGCTTTCCTTCTCTGCCTCCTGCCTCACACACTGTCTAATAGCATTCTCTATTTGAGTCCCTCCCCCCAACCATTCTAGTTTACATTCTCCCCAGTAGCCTTTGCAGATCTCCCCGCCAGGATATCGGCCCCCCTCAGGTTCAAATGCAACCCATCCTTTTTGTACAGGTCGAACCTTCCACAAAAGAGGTCCCAATGATCCAGAAATTTGAATCCCTGCCTTCTGCACCAGTCCTTCAGCCACGCATTTATCCTCCACCTCGCTCCATTCCTACTCTCACTGTCGCGTGGCACAGGCAGTAATCCCGAGATTGTTACCTTTGCTGTCCTTCTCTTTAACTCCCATCCTAACACCCTAAATTCTCCTTTCAGGACCTCTTCTCTTTTTTTTACCTATGTCATTGGCACCTATATGTACCACGACCTCGGGCTCCTCTCCCTGCCCTTTCAGGATATCTTGGACACGTTGAGACACATCACAGACCCTGGTATCAGGGAAGCAAGCTACCATCCGGGTCTCCCGACTGCGTCCACAGAATCGCCTGTCTGACCCCCTAACTATAGAGTCCCCTATTAGTATTGCCCTCCTCTACTTTTCCTTACCCTTCTGAGCAACAGGGCCGGTCTCTATACCGGAGTCCCGGCCGCTGTCGCTACCTCCAGGTAGCCTGTCCACCCCAACAGTGCTCAAACAGGAGTACTTATTGTCAAGGTGTACAGCCACCGGGGTACTCTCTAGTCCCTGCCTGTGCCCCTTGCCTCTCCCAACCGTGATCCACTTGCCTGCGTCCTGTGGTGTTGGAGTGACCACATCCCTGTAACTCCTCTCAATGACTTCCTCGCTCTCCCTGACCAGACGGAGGTCATCGAGCTGCTGCTCCAGGTTCCTAATACGGTCCATTAGGAGCCCCATCTCGATACACCTGGTGCAGATGTGGACGTCTGGAGGGCTATCAGACTCCATGACATCCCACATCTGACATCCAGAACAGTAAACTGCCCTGGCCCTCATACTCCCCTTACCCTGGATACAATCCAAAACAAACTGCTAGAATACAAAACAAACTGATACAATACAGGACAATCAGCAGGGATCTGACTCCCAATCAGCTGCTCCCTCTTGTCTGTTTCCACCAGTCAGCGGCTTCCTCAAGCCCACTTATTTTTGAAGTGGAACTTGGAACGTTGTAGAAGCAAGCCCCGCGCTCCTCTTTAACTCCTACCGCTCGGGTGTAGCTCCTCCCTCTGCGACCTCTCCAAAGGTTCTCGGGCCTCTCTTTGCTTTGAAAATGCAAAAGGTTTGCTTTGAAAATGCAAATATTTTGCTTTGAAAATGGAAATGGTGGATTGGTTTGAAAATGCAAATGGTGGTTTGGTTTGAAAATGCAAAAGGTGGTTTACTTTTAAAATGCAAATGGTGGTCTGCTTTGATAATCCAAAGGGTGGTTTACTTTGAAAATGTAAAAGGTGGTTTGCTTTTAAATTGCAAAAGGTGGTTTGCTTTGAAAATGCGAAAGGTGGTTGGCTTTGAAAATGCAAAAGGTGGCTTGCTTTGAAATGGCAAAATGTGGTTTGCTTTCAAAATACAAAAGGTGGTATGCTTTGAAAATGCAAAAGGTGGTTTGCTTTCAAAATGGAAATGTTGATTTGCTTCGAAAATGCAATTGTTGGTTTGCTTGGAAAATGCAAAAGGTGACTTGCTTTGAAAATGCAAAAAGGTGGTTTGATTTCAAAATGCAAAAGGTGGTTTACTTTTATAATGCAAAAAGTGCTTTGCTTTGAATATGCAAAAGGTGATTGCTTTGGAAAAGCAAAAGGTGGTTTGCTATGAAACTGCAAATGGTGGTTTGCCTTGAAAATGCAAAAGGTGCTTTTCTTTGAAAATGCAAAAGGTGCTTTGCATTGAAAATCAAAAGTTGGTTTGCTTTGAAAATGGAAAAGGTGGTTCGCTATAACAATGCAATTGGTGGTTTGCTTTGAAACTGGAAAAGGCGGTTTGCTTTGAAAATGCAAATGGTGGTTTGCTTTGAAAAATGCAAAAGGTTCGCTTTGAAAATGCAAAAATTTTGCTTTGCAAATGGAAATGTTGGTTTGCTTTGAAAATGCAAATGGTGGTTTGCTTTAAAAATGCCAAAGGTTTGCTTTGAAAATGCAAATGGCGGTTTGGTTTGAAAATGCAAATGGCGGTTATGTTTGAAAATGCAAAAGGTGGTTGGCTTTTAAATTGCAAAAGGTGGTTTGCTTTGAAAATGCAAAAGTTGGTTTACTTTGAAAATGCAAAAGGTGATTTGCTTTGAAAAGGCAAAAGGTGGGTTGCTTTGAAAAGGCAAAAGGTGGTATGCTTTGAAAATGCAAAAGGTGGTTTGCTATGAAAATGCAAATGGTGGTTTGGTTTGAAAATGCGAAAGGTTTGCTTTGAAAATGCAAATGGTAGTTTGCTTTGAAAATGCTAAAGGTTGGCTTTGAAAATGCAAAATGTGGTTTGCTTTGAAAATGCAAAAGGTTAGCCTTGAAAATGCAAAGGTGGTTTGCTTCGAAAATGCAAAATGTTTGCTTCGAAAATGCAAATGGCGGTTTTCTTCGAAAATTCAAATTGCGGTTAATATGCAAACGTTTGCTTTGAAATTACAGAGTTGCGTTGAAAATGCAAAGTGTTTGCTTTGAAAATGCAAATTGTTTGCTTTGAAAATGCAAAAGGTTGTTTGCTTTGAAAATGCAAAAGGTAGTTTGCTTTGAAAATGCTAAAGGTTGGCTTTGAAAATGCAAAATATGGTTTGCTTTGAAAATGCAAAAGGTTAGCTTTGAAAATGCAAAGGTGGTTTGCTTCGAAAATGCATAATGTTTGCTTCGAAAATGCAAATGACGGTTTGCTTCGAAAATGCAAATTGCGGTTTGCTTTGAAAATGCAAAAGGTGGTTTGCTTTGCAAAAGTTGGTTTTCTTTGAAAATTTAACATGTGGGTTGCTTTTAAAAAGCAAAAGGTTTTCTTTGGAAATGCAAAGGTTTGCTTTGAAAATGCAAAAGGTTTGTGTTGAAAATGCAAATGGTGGTTTGCTTTGAAAATACAAATGGTGGTTTGCTTTGAAAATGCAAATGGGAGATGGCATTGAAAATGCAAAAGGTGGTTTGCTTTGAAAATGCAAAGGGTGGTTTGCTTTGAAAATACAAAAAGTGGTTTGCTTTGAAAATGCAAAAGGTGGTTTGCTTTGAAAATGCAAATGGAGGATTGCTATGAAAATGCGAAAGGTGATTTGCTTTGAAAATGGAAAAGGTGGTTTGCTGTGAAAATGCAAAAGGTGGTATGCTTTGAAAATACAAATGGTGGTTTGCTTTGAAAAGACAAATGGTGGTTTGCTTTAAAAATGCAAATGGTGGTTTGCTTTGAAAATGCAAAGGGTTTGCTGAAAATGCAAAAGGTTTGCTATGAAAATGCCAATGGTGGTTTGCTTTTAAAATGGAAAAGGTTGTTTGCTTTGAAAATGCAAAAGGTGGCTTGCTTTGAAAATACAAAAGATGGTTTGCTTTGAAAATGCAAAAGGTAGTTTGCTTTGAAAATGCAAATCCTGGTTTTCATTGAAAATGCAAATGGTGGTTTGCTTTGAAAATGCAAATAGCGGTTTGCTTTGAAAATGCCAAGGGTTTCCTTTGAAAATGCAAACATTTTGCTTCGAAAATGGAAATGGTTGTTTGCTTTGAAATACAATTGGTGGTTTGCTTTAAAAATGTCAAAGGTTTGGTTTGAAAATGCAAATGGTGGTTTGGTTTGAAAATGCAAATAGTGGTTTGGTTTGAAAATGCAAAAGGTGGTTTGCTTTTAAAATGCAAATGGTGGTTTGCTTTGAAAATGCAAAGGGTGGTTTATTTTGAAAATGCAAAAGGTGGTTTGCTTTGAAATTGCAAAAGGTGGTTTGCTTTGAAAATGCAAAAGGTGGTTTGCTTTGAAAATGCAAAAGGTGGTTCGCTTTGAAAAGGCAAAATGTGGTTTGCTTTGAATAGGCAAAAGGTGGAATGCTTTGAAAATGCAAAAGGTGGTTTACTTTGAAAACGCAAAAGGTGGTTTGCTTTAAAAATGCAAATGGTGGTTTGCTTCGAAAATGCAAAGGGTTTGCTGAAAATGCAAAAGGTTTGCTATGAAAATGCCAATGGTGGTTTGCTTTTAAAATGGAAAAGGTGGTTTGCTTTGAAAATGCAAAAGGTGGCTTGCTTTGAAAACACAAAAGATGGTTTGCTTTGAAAATGCAAAAGGTGGTTTGCTTTGAAAATGCAAATCGTGGTTTTCTTTGAAAATGCAAATGGTGGTTTGCTTTGAAAATGCAAATAGTGGTTTGCTTTGAAAATGCCAAGGGTTTCCTTTGAAAATGCAAAGATTTTGCTTCGAAACTGGAAATGGTTGTTAGCTTTGAAATACAATTGGTGGTTTGCTATAAAAATGTCAAAGGTTTGCTTTGAAAATGCAAATGGTGGTTTGGTTTGAAAATGCAAATAGTGGTTTGGTTTGAAAATGCAAAAGGTCGTTTGCTTTTAAAATGCAAATGGTGGTTTGCTTTGAAAATGCAAAAGGTGGTTCGCTTTGCAAAGGCAAAATGTGGTTTGCTTTGAAAAGGCAAAAGGTGGAATGCTTTGAAAATGCAAAAGGTGGTTTACTTTGAAAATGCAAAAGGTGGTTTGCTTTGAAAATGCAGTAGGTGGTATGCTTTGAAAATGCAAAAGGAGGTTTGGATTGAAATTGCAAAAGTGTTGGTTTGAAAATGCAAATGCTGGTTTTCTTTGAAAATGCAAAAGGTTTGCTTTGAAAATGCAAATGGTGGTATGTTTTCAAAATGCAAATGGTGGTTTGCTTTGAAAGTGCAAAAGGTGGTTTGCTTTGAAAATGCAAAAAGTGGTTTGCTTTGAAAATGCAATAGGTGGTATGCTTTGAAATTGCAAAAGGTGGTTTGCTTTGAAAATGCAAAAGGAGGTTTGCTTTGAAAATGCAAAAGGAGGTTTGGTTTGAAATTGCAAAAGGTTTGATTTGAAAATTCAAATGCTGGTTTGCTTTGAAAATGCAAAAGGTTTGCTTTGAAAATGCAAATAGTGGTTCGATTTGAAAATGCAAATGGTGGTTTGCTTTGAAAATGCAAAAGGTGGTTTGCTTTGAAAATGCTAAATGTGGTTTGCTTTGAAAATGCAAATGGTGGTTTGCTTTGAAAATGCAAACGGTGGTTTGCTTTGAAAATGCAAAAGGTTTGCTATGAAAATGGAAATGGTGGTTGGTTTTGAAAATGGAAAAGGTGGTTTGCGTTGAAAATCCAATGGTGGTTTGCTTTGAAAATGCAAAAGGTGGTTTGCTTTGAAAATGCAAAAGGTGGTTTGCTTTGAAAATGCAAAAGGTTGGCTTTGAAAATGCAAAAGGCGGTTTGCTTTGAGAATGCAGAAGATTTGCATTGAAAACGGAAAAGGTTTGCTTTGAAAATGCAAATGGTGGTTTGCATTGAAAATGCAAAAGGTTTGCTTTGAAAATACATACATTTTGCTTTGAAAATGGATATGGTGGTTTGCTTTGAAAATGCAAATGATGGTTTGTTTTGAAAGTGCAATAGGTGGTATGCATTGAAAATGCAAAAGGAGGTTTGGTTTGAAATTGCAAAAGGTTTGATTTGAAAATTCAAATGCTGGTTTGCTTTGATAATGCAAAAGGTTTGCTTTGAAAATGCAAATCGTGGTTCGATTTGAAAATGCAAATGGTGGTTTGCTTTTAAAATGCAAAAGATGGTTTGCTTTGAAAATGCTAAATGTGGTTTGCTTTGAAAATGCAAATGGTGGTTTGCTTTGAAAATGCAAACGGTGGTTTGCTTTGAAAATGCAAAAGGTTTGCTATGAAAATGGAAATGATGGTTGGTTTTGAAAATGGAAAAGGTGGTTTGAGTTGAAAATACAATGGTGGTTTGCTTTGAAAATGCAAAAGGTGGTTTGCTTTGAAAATGCAAACGGTTTGCTTTGAAAATGCAAAAGGTGGTTTGCTTTGAGAATGCAAAAGATTTGCATTGAAAATGGAAAAGGTTTGCTTTGAAAATGCAAATGGTGGATTGCATTGAAAATGCAAAAGGTTTGCTTTGAAAATACATACATTTTGCTTTGAAAATGGAAATGGTGGTTTGCTTTGAAAATGCAAATGATGGTTTGCTATGAAAATGCCAAAGGTTTGCTTTGAAAATGCAAATGGTGGTGAGGTTTGAAAATGCAAATGGTGGTTTCCTTTGAAAAAGCAAAAGGTGGTTTGATATGAAAATGCAAATGGTGTGGGTTTTTTTTAAATGGAAAAGTTGGTTTGCATTAAAAATGCAAATGGTGGTTTGCTTTGAAAATGCAAATATGTTTGCTTTGAAAATGCAAAAGGTTTGCTTTGAAATTGCTAAATGGTGGTTTGCTTTGAAAATGCAAATGGTTGTTTGCTTTTAAAATGCAAATGGTGGTTTGCTATGAAAATGCAAAATGTTTGCTTTGAAATTGCAAAAGATTTGCTTTGAAAATGCAAATGGTTGCTTGCTTTGAAAATGCAAAAGGTGGTTTGCTTTGAAAATGCTAAATGTGGTTTGCTTTGAAAATGCAAATGGTGGTTTGCTTTGAAAATGCAAACGGTGGTTTGCTTTGAAAAGCAAAAGGTTTGCTATGAAAATGGAAATGGTGGTTGGTTTTGAAAATGGAGAAGGTGGTTTGCGTTGAAAATCCAATGGTGGTTTGCTTTGAAAATGCAAAAGGTGATTTGCTTTGAAAATTCAAAAGGTTTGCTTTGAAAATGCAAAAGGTGGTTTGCTTTGAGAATGCAAAAGGTTTGCATTGAAAATGGAAAAGGTTTGCTTTGAAAATACATACATTTTGCTTTGAAAATGGAAATGGAGGTTTGCTTTGAAAATGCAAATGATGGTTTGCTATGAAAATGCCAAAGGTTTGCTTTGAAAATGCAAATGGTGGTGAGGTTTGAAAATGCAAATGGTGGTTTGCTTTGAAAATGCAAATATGTTTGCTTTGAAAATGCAAAAGGTTTGCTTTGAAATTGCAAAATGGTGGTTTGCTTTGAAAATGCAAATGGTTGTTTGCTTTTAAAATGCAAATGGTGGTTTGCTATGAAAATGCAAAATGTTTGCTTTAAAATTGCAAAAGGTTTGCTTTGAAAATGCAAATGGTGGTTTGCTTTGAAAATGCAAACGGTGGTTTGCTTTGAAAATGCAAAAGGTGGTTTGCTTTGAAAACGCAAACGGTAGTTTGCTATGCAAATGAAAATGTTGGTTTGCTTTGAAAATGCAAAAGATGTTTTGATTTGAAAATGCAAAAGTTGGTTTGCTTTTAAAATGCAAAAAAATGGTTTGGTTTGAAATTTCAAAAGGTAGTTGCTTTGAAAAAGCAGAAGGTGGTTTGCTATGAAACTGCAAATGGTGGTTTACTTTGAAAATGCAAAAAGTTATTTGCTTTGAAAATGCAAAAGGTGTTTTGCTTTGAAAATGCAAATGCTGGTTTGCTTTGAAAATGCAAAAGTTGGTTTGCTTTGAAAATGCAAACGGTGGTTTGGTTTGAAAATGCAAAAGATGGTTTGCTTTGAAAATGCAAAAGATGGTTTGCTTTGAAAAGGCAAAAGGCGGTTTTATTTGAAAATGCAAAAGATGATTTGCTTTGAAAATGCAAAAGATGGTTTGCTTTGAAAATGCAAAAGGTGGTTTGCATTGAAAATGCAAAAGGTTAGCTTTGAAAATGCAAAGGTGGTTTGCTTCGCGAATGCAAATTGTGGTTTGCATTGAAAATGCAAAAGGCGGTTTGCTTTGCAAAAGGTGGTTTTCTTTGAAAATTCAAAAGGTGGTTTGCTTTGAAAATGCTAAAGATTTGCTTTGAAAAATCAAAAGGTTTGCTTTGAAAATGCAAATAGTTTGCTTTATAAATGCAAAAGGTTTGCTTTGTAAATGCAAAAGGATTGTGTTGAAAATGCAAATGGTGGTTTGCTGTGAAAATGCAAAAGATGGTTTGCTTTGAAAATGCAAAAGCGATTTGCTTTGAAATTGCAAAAGGTGGTTTGCTTTGAAAATGCAAAAGGTGGTTTGCTTTGAAAATGCAAAATGTATTTTGCTTAGAAAATGCGAAAGGTGGTTTGCTTTGAAAAGGCAAATGGTGGTTTGCTTTGAAAATGCAAATGGTGGCTTGCTTTGAAAATGCAAAAGGTTTGCTTTGAAAATGCAAAAGGTTTGCATTGAAATTGCAAATGGTGGTTTGCTTTGAAAATGGAAATGGTGGCTTGTTTTGAAAATGCAAATGGTGGTTTGCTTTGAAAATGCAAAGGGTGGTTTACTTCGAAAATGCAAAAGGTGGTTTGCTTTGAAATTGCAACAGGTGGTTTGCTTTAAAAATGCAAAAGGTGGTTTGCTTTGAAAATTCAAAATGTGGTTCGCTTTGAAAAGGCAAAATGTGGTTTGCTTTGAAAAGGCAAAAGGTGGAATGCTTTGAAAATGCAAAAGGTGGTTTACTTTGAAAATGCAAACGTTGGTTTGCTTTGAAAATGCAAAAGGTGGTTTGCTTTGAAAATGCAAAAGGTGGTTTGCTTTGAAAATGCAAAAGGAGGTATGCTTTGAAAAGGCAAAAGGTGGTTTGCTTTGAAAAGGCAAAAGGTCGTGTTTTTTGAAAATGCAAAAGGTGGCTTGCTATGAAAATGCAAAAATGGTTTGCTTTGAAAATGCAAAAGTTAGTTTGCTTTGAAAATGCAAATGGTGGATTGCTTTGAAAATGCATAAGGTGGTTTGCTTTGAAAATGCAAAAGGTGATTTGCTTTGAAAATGCAAAAGGTGGTTTGCTATGAAAATGAAAATGTTGGTTTGCTTTGAAAATGCAAAAGATGGTTTGTTATGAAAATGAAAATGTTGGTTTGCTTTGAAAATGCAAAAGATAGTTTGATTTGAAAATGCAAAAGGTGGTTAGCTATAAAATGCAAAAGGTGATTTGCTTTAGAAATGCAAAAGGTGGTTTGCTTTGAAAATGCAAATGGTGGTTAGCTTTAAACTTTCAAATGGTGGTTTGCTTTGAAAATGCGAAATGTTTGCTTTGAAAATGCAAAAGGTTTGCTTTGAAAATGTAAAAGGTTTGGTTTGAAAATGCAAAGGTGGTTTGCTTTGAAAATGCAAAAGGTGGTTTGCATTGAAAATGCAAAAGGTTAGCTTTGAAAATGCAAATGTGGTTTGCTTCGCAAATGCAAATTGTGGTTTGCTTTGCAAATGCAAAAGGCGGTTTGCTTTGCAAAATGTGGTTTTCTTTGAAAATGCAAAAGGTGGGTTGCATTGAAAATGCTAATGGTTTGCTTCAAAAGGTTTGCTTTGAAAATGCAAATACTTTGCTTTATAAATGCACAAGGTTTGCTTTGTAAATGCAAAGGATTGTGTTGAAAATGCAAAAGGTGGTTTGCTTTGAAAATGCAAATGGGGGATTGCTTTGAAAATGCATAAGGTGGTTTGCTTTGAAAATGCAAAAGGTGATTTGCTTTGAAAATGCAAAAGGTGGTTTGCTATGAAAATGAAAATGTTGGTTTGCTTTGAAAATGCAAAAGATGGTTTGTTATGAAAATGAAAATGTTGGTTTGCTTTGAAAATGCAAAAGATAGTTTGATTTGAAAATGCAAAAGGTGGTTAGCTATAAAATGCAAAAGGTGATTTGCTTTAGAAATGCAAAAGGTGGTTTGCTTTGAAAATGCAAATGGTGGTTAGCTTTAAACTTTCAAATGGTGGTTTGCTTTGAAAATGCGAAATGTTTGCTTTGAAAATGCAAAAGGTTTGCTTTGAAAATGTAAAAGGTTTGGTTTGAAAATGCAAAGGTGGTTTGCTTTGAAAATGCAAAAGGTGGTTTGCATTGAAAATGCAAAAGGTTAGCTTTGAAAATGCAAATGTGGTTTGCTTCGCAAATGCAAATTGTGGTTTGCTTTGCAAATGCAAAAGGCGGTTTGCTTTGCAAAATGTGGTTTTCTTTGAAAATGCAAAAGGTGGGTTGCATTGAAAATGCAAATACTTTGCTTTATAAATGCAGAAGGTTTGCTTTGTAAGTGCAAAGGATTGTGTTGAAAATGCAAATGGTGGTTTGCTGTGAAAATGCAAAAGATGGTTTGCTTTGAAAATGCAAAAGAGATTTGCTTTGAAAATGCAAAAGTTGGCTTGCTTTGAAAATGCAAAAGGTGGTTTGCTTTGAAAATGCAAAAGGTGGTTTGCTTTGAAAATGCAAAAGGTTTGCTTCGAAAATGCAAATGGTTTGCTTCGAAAATGCAAATGGCGGTTTGCGTCGCAAATACAAATTGTGGTTTGCTTTGAAAATGCAAAAGGTTTCCTTTGAAATTGCAAAATGTGGTTTGCTTTGAAAATGCAAATGGTGGTTTGCTTTGAAAATGCAAAAGGTGGTTTGCGTTGAAAATCCAATGGTGGTTTGCTTTGAAAATGCAAAAGGTGGTTTGCTTTGAAAACGCAAAAGGTTTGCAATGAAAATGCAAAAGGTTTGCTTTGAAAATGCAAATGGTGGTTTGCATTGAAAATGTAAAAGGTTTGCTTTGCAAATGCATACATTTTGCTTTGAAAATGGAATTGGTGGTTTGCTTTGAAAATGCAAATGGTGGTTTGCTATGAAAATGCCAACGGTTTGCTTTGAAAATGCAAATGGTGGTGATGTTTGAAAATGAAAATGGTGGTTTGGTTTGAAAAGGCAAAAGGTGGTTTGCTTTTAAAATGCAAATGGTGGTTTTCTTTGAAAATGCAAAGGGTGGTTTACTTTCAAAATGCACAAGGTGGTTTGCTTTGAAATTGCAAAAGGTGGTTTGCTTTGAAAATGCAAAAGGTGGTTTGCTTTGAAAATGCAGTAGGTGATATGCTTTGAAAATGCAAAAGGAGGTTTGGTTTGAAATTGCAAAAGGGTTGGTTTGAAAATGCAAATGCTGGTTTTCTTTGAAAATGCAAAAGGTTTGCTTTGAAAATGCAAATGGTGGTTTGTTTTCAAAATGCAAATGGTGGTTTGCTTTGAAAGTGCAAAAGGTGGTTTGCTTTGAAAATGCAAAAAGTGGTTTGCTTTGAAAATGCAATAGGTGGTATGCTTTGAAATTGCAAAAGGTGGTTGGCTTTGAAAATGCAAAAGGAGGTTTGCTTTGAAAATGCAAAAGGAGGTTTGGTTTGAAAATGCAAAAGGTTTGCAATGAAAATGCAAAAGGTTTGCTTTGAAAATGCAAATGGTGCTTTGCATTGAAAATGCAAAAGGTTTGCTTTGCAAATGCATACATTTTGCTTTGAAAATGGAATTGGTGGTTTGCTTTGAAAATGCAAATGGTGGTTTGCTATGAAAATGCCAACGGTTTCCTTTGAAAATGCAAATGGTGGTGATGTTTGAAAATGCAAATGGTGGTTTGGTTTGAAAAGGCAAAAGGTGGTTTGCTTTTAAAATGCAAATGGTGGTTTTCTTTGAAAATGCAAAGGGTGGTTTACTTTGAAAATGCACAAGGTTTGCTTTGAAATTGCAAAAGGTGGTTTGCTTTGAAAATGCAAAAGGTGGTTTGCTTTGAAAATGCAGTAGGTGGTATGTTTTGAAAATGCAAAAGGAGGTTTGGTTTGAAATTGCAAAAGGGTTGGTTTGAAAATGCAAATGCTGGTTTTCTTTGAAAATGCAAAAGGTTTGCTTTGAAAATACAAATGGTGGTTTGTTTTCAAAATGCAAATGGTGGTTTGCTTTGAAAGTGCAAAAGGTGGTTTGCTTTGAAAATGCAAAAAGAGCTATAGCATTGTTAAACACAGATCAAAAAATATTAGCGAAAACATTAGCCAGAAGATTAAGTAAATACATTAGTAAATTAATAAACCCAGATCAGACAGGGTTTATCCCTAAGAGATACTCTTCTAATAATATGAGACGTCTACTCAACATAATGCACTCACACAAATCTGAAGATCAAGAATTATCAATTATTTCGCTGGATGCTGAAAAAGCATTTGATCAAGTAGAATGGAATTATATGGATAAAGTATTACAAAAATTTCAACTGGGAGAGAATTTTATTTTATGGATTAAGTTACTATATAACAAACCTACAGCTAGAATACTTACTAATAACATATTATCCTCGAAATTTCAACTATCAAGGGGAAATAGACAAGGATGCTCATTATCACCACAGCTGTTTGCTCTCATTATTGAACCGCTAGCAGAAAAAATTAGAATACACCCTGATATTCATGGATATAATACTAAAGACTCATATAATAAAATATCTTTATACGCGGATGATATATTATTGTATATTACAAAACCTCAAATCACTATACCAAATATATTAAATTTAATTGAAGACTTCGGATCTTTTTCTGGATATAGAATAAATTGGAATAAAAGTGAAATTATGTCAATAAAACCGAAAGATTCAACACATCTTTTTAAATTCCCTTTTAAAATAGCTACAGAAAAATTTAAATATTTGGGAATCGAAATTACCAGAGCATATCAAGGTATGCTCAGGGCAAATTTTGACCCCCTACTTAATAAACTGAATACATTAATTAAATTCTGGAAAACGCTTCCGATGTCTTTAATAGGCCGAATAAACGCAATAAAAATGATCTTTTTACCACAAATTTTATACCTATTTCAATCAATTCCTATATACTTCCCTAAGAAGTTTTTTTAAAAAACTCGACTCAGATATCACTAATTTTATATGGGACTATAAATCACATAGAATACAAAAAACCCATCTGAATAAATCTAAAGTATTGGGGGGTCTAGCACTACCCAATTTTATGTATTATTATTGGTCAGTAAATATTAAAAACATGATTCAACTGATGGATAACTCCGCCCAGCAAGTAGACTGGATTGTAATGGAGAAAGAGGATTGCTCCTCTAGAAACATTGGAGCGATCCTCCTCTCTCCAATGAAATTGAATAACATAAACTATAATAAGAACCCAATTATTCATAGTACAATCCGTATTTGGAAACAAATAAAACAAAATTTAAAATTAAGAAACTTATCACTTTTATTACCTATAGTCAATAACCCTTCGTTTAGTCCTTCTATTATAGATAAAGCTTATACACAATGGGATAGACTAGGAATTAAAACGCTTGGTGACTTGTATGAAACTGGAAAATTACTTTCATTTCAACAATTACAAATAAAATATAAACTCGGAAATAATCAATATTTTAAATACTTTCAAATATGCGACTATTTGAAAAAATATATAAAAGATCATCATAATAACCCAGCAGATGTACTGGACGAGGCAATGCAGATAAAAGCGGAATCAGCAAACTTAATATCATATTTGTACAATATTATCTTAAATGTACAAATACCATCTACGGAGGGTATCAGAAGAGACTGGGAACAAGAGTTAGCTATTAAAATTTCAAAGGAAAGTTGGAATGAATACTTATTAAAAGTACATAAATGCTCGATTAATGTAAGACACACTTTAATACAATTTAAAATTTTACATAGATTATATTATTCGAAAACTAAAATTCATAAAATTTTCCCAAACGTATCATCTATTTGTGATAAATGTCAATCCCAAGAAGCAACTATAGCGCACTCATTTCTCTTCTGTACAAAAATTCAAAAATTTTGGAATGAAATTTTTGAAATCTTTACAAAGTTATTTAAAACAAGACTGATACCCAAAGCAGAATGGATTATCTTCGGAATAACGGAAGATGATCCAGAACTAAATGTGTTTCAAAAGAAATTAATGGATTATGGGTTAATAACTGGAAAAAAGCTAATTCTAAAATTTTGGAAGAAGGCTCCAATACCAACTATAAATATGTGGATTTCAAATATGTTTGAAACACTACACCTTGAAGAGATAAGACTCCTCCTAGCAGGTAAACCAGATCACTTCCACCTGACGTGGTCTGAATTTATAGAATTATTACAAACATAGGGTGCAAAAGTACTTTAAAAAAATAAAAAATTGAGGTCAGGTAAGGGGGGATGATAGTTGAAGAGTTGGTATGTCCTATTTACGTGATGCTCAAAAAAAAACATTTGTTTTTCTTTTTTTCTCTTTCTCTTTTCTTTTCTTAGGGCCTATTTCTTAACTCTTTTTCTTTTTGTTTTTAATTTCGCTCTCATAGGGTCTTCGTCCTTTTTTGTTGTTACATTTTCTACACTTTTCTACACTTGCACTTTTTCCTTCACTTTCTTCTCTCTTTCAATCTTTTCTTTCTTTAGTGTAAAAAAATAAATAAAGGGAGTACATTAATTGTAAGAAGATATAAATGACGAGTATTAATGTATGTGGCTGTGATGTAATGTACTTCTAATAAATAAAAAAAAAAAAATTTAAAAAAAAAAAAAAAGAAAATGCAAAAAGTGGTTTGCTTTGAAAATGCAATAGGTGGTATGCTTCGAAATTGCAAAAGGTGGTTGGCTTTGAAAATACAAAAGGAGGTTTGCTTTGAAAATGCAAAAGGTTTGGTTTGAAATTGCAAAAGGTTTGGTTTGAAAATGCAAATGCTGGTTTTCTTTGAAAATGCTAATGGGTTGCTTTGAAAATTCAAAAGGTTTGCTTTGAAAATGCAAATACTTTGCTTTATAAATGCAAAAGGATTGCTTTGTAAATGCAAAGGATTGTGTTGAAAATGCAAATGGTGGTTTGCTGTGAAAATGCAAAAGATGGTTTGCTTTGAAAATGCATAAGTGATTTGCTTTGAAAATGCAAAAGGTGGTTTGCTTTGAAAATGCAAAAGGTGGTTTGCTTTGAAAACGCAAAAGGTGGTTTGCTTTGAAAATGCTAAAGGTTTGCAATGAAAATGCAAAAGGTTTGCTTTGAAAATGCAAATGGTGCTTAGCATTGAAAATGCAAAAGGTTTGCTTTGCGGATGGTAGTTTGCCTCCCTGGTGCCAGGGTCAGGAATGTGTCTGAACGCGTCCAAGATATCCTGAAATCGGAGGGAGAGGAGCCTGAGGTTGTGGTACAGATAGGTACCAATGACATAGGTAGAAAAAGAGAAGAGGTCTTGAAAGGAGAATTTAGGGAGTTGGGAGGAGAGTTAAGGAGAAGGTCTACAAAGGTAACAATCTCAGGATTACTACCTGTGCCACGTGACGGTGAGAGTAGGAATGGAGTGAGGTGGAGGATAAATGCGTGGCTGAGGAACTGGTGCAGCGGGCAGGGATTCAAATTTCTGGATCATTGGGATTTCTTTTGGGGAAGGAGTGACCTGTACAGAAAGGACGGGTTGCACTTGAACCCGAGGGGCACCAATATCCTGGCGGGGAGATTTGCAAAGGCTACTGGGGAGACTTTAAACTAGAACGGTTGGGGGGAGGGACTCAAATAGAGAAAGCTAGTGGAAAATGTGGGAGGCAGGAGGCAGAGAAGGGAAGCACTCGGACCAAAAATGTAGGGGAGAAAGAAGAAAAAGATAATAAACAGAGAATAAGTGGTGGTGGGTTTCTTAAATGTGTATATTTTAATGCTAGGAGCATTGTAAGAAAGGTGGATGAGCTTAGAGCCTGGATTGACACCTGGAAGTATGATGTTGTGGCGATTAGTGAAACATGGTTGCAGGAGGGCTGTGATTGGCAAATAAATATTCCAGGATTTCGTTGCTTCAGGGGTGATAGAATTGGAGGAGCAAGAGGTGGGGGTCTTGCATTGCTTGTCAAGGAAGATATTACAGCAGTGCTTTGGCAGGATAGATTAGAGGGCTCGTCTAGGGAGGCTATTTGGGTGGAACTGAGAAATGGGAAAGGTGTAGCAACACTTATAGTGGTGTATTATAGACCGCCAAATGGGGAGCGAGAATTGGAAGAGCAAATATGTAAGGAGATAGCAGATATTAGTAGTAAGCACAAGGTAGTGATTGTGGGAGATTTCAATTTTCCACACATAGACTGGGAAACACATTCTGTAAAAGGGCTGGATGGGTTGGAGTTTGTAAAATGTGTGCAAGATAGTTTTTTGCAGCAATACATAGAGGTACCTACTAGAGATGGGGCAGTGCTGGACCTCCTGTTAGGAAATGAGACAGGGCAAGTGGCCGAGGTATGCGTCGGGGAGCACTTCGGGTCCAGTGATCACTAAACCATTAGTTTCAATATAATTATGGAGAGGGTCAGAACTGGACCTAGGGTTGAGATTTTTGTTTGGAGAAAGGCTAACTTTGAGGAGATGCGAAAGGATTTAAAAGGAGTGAATTGGGACATGTTGTTTTATGGGAAGGATGTAGAAGAAAAATGGAGGACATTTAAGGGTGACATTTTAAGAGTACAGAATCTTTATGTCCCTGTTCGGTTGAAAGGAAATAGTAAAAAATGGAAAGAGCCATGGTTTTCAAGGGAAATTGGACACTTGGTTCGGAAAAAGAGAGAGATCTACAATAATTATAGGCAGCATGGAGTAAATGAGGTGCTTGAGGAGTATAAAGAATGTAAAAAGAATATTAAGAAAGAAATTAGAAAAGTTAAAAGAAGATATGAGGTTGCTTTGGCAAGTAAGGTGAAAGTAAATCCAAAGGGTTTCTACAGCTATATTAATAGCAAAAGGATAACAAGGAATAAAATCGGTCCATTAGAGAGTCAGAGTGGACAGCTATCTGCAGAGCCAAAAGAGATGGGGGAGATATTGAACAATTTCTTTTCTTCGGTATTCACGAAGGAGAAGGATATGGAATTATGTGAGGTAAGGGAAATGAGCAGAGTAGCAATGGAAACTGTGAGATTCAAAGAAGAGGAGGTGCGGACACTTTTGAAAAATATGAAAACGGATAAGTCTCCAGGTCCTGACAGGATATTCCCTAGGACATTGAGGGAAGTTAGTGTAGAAATAGCAGGGGCTATGACAGAAATATTTCAAATGTCATTAGAAACGGGAATATTGCCGGAGGATTGGCGTACTGCGCATGTTGTTCCGGTGTTTAAAAAGGGTTCGAAGAGTAAACCTAGCAATTATAGACCTGTTAGTTTGACGTCAGTGGTGGGCAAATTAATGGAAAGGATACTTAAAGATAATATATATAACCATCTGGATAAGCAGGGTCTGATTAGGAACAGTCAACATGGATTTGTGCCTGGAAGGTCATGCTTGACTAATCTTCTTGAATTTTTCGAAGAGGTTACTAGGGAAATTGATGAGGGTAAAGCAGTGGATGTTGTCTATATGGACTTCAGTAAGGCCTTTGACAAGGTTCCTCATGGAAGGTTGGTTAAGAAGATTCAATTGTTGGGTATTAATGGTGGAGTAGCAAGATGGATTCAACAGTGGCTGAATGGGAGATGCCAGAGAGTAATGGTGGATGGCTGTTTGTCAGGTTGGAGGCCGGTGACTAGTGGGGTGCCTCAGGGGTCTGTGTTGGGTCCACTGTTGTTTGTCATGTACATCAATGATCTGGATGAAGGTGTGGAAAATTGGATTAGTAAGTATGCAGATGATACTAAGATAGGTGGTGTTGTGGATAATGAAGTAGATTTTCAAAGTCTACAGAGAGATTTAGGCCATTTGGAAGAGTGGGCTGAAAGATGGCAGATGGAGTTTAATGCTGACAAATGTGAGGTGCTACATCTCGGCAGGACAAATCAAAATAGGACGTACACGGTAAATGGTAGCGAATTGAGGAATGCAGTTGAACAGAGGGATCTAGGAATAACTGTGCATAGTTCCCTGAAGGTGGAATCTCATGTAGATAGGGTGGTAAAGAAAGCTTTTGGTGTGCTGGCCTTTATAAATCAGAGCATTGAATATAGAAGTTGGGATGTAATGTTAAAATTGTACAAGGCATTGGTGAGGCCAATTCTGGAGTATGGAGTACAATTTTGGTCGCCTAATTATAGGAAGGATGTCAACAAAATAGAGAGAGTACAGAGGAGATTTACTAGAATGTTGCCTGGGTTTCAGCAACTAAGTTACAGAGAAAGGTTGAACAAGTTAGGTCTTTATTCTTTGGAGCGCAGAAGGTTAAGAGGCGACTTGATAGAGGTCTTTAAAATTATGAGCGGGTTAGACAGAGTGGACGTGGATAAGCTTTTCCCATTGAGAGTAGGGAAGATTCAAACAAGGGGACATGACTTGAGAATTAAGGGACAGAAGTTTAGGGGGAACATTAGGGGGAACTTCTTTACTCAGAGAGTGGTAGCTGTGTGGAATGAGCTTCCAGTGGAAGTGGTGGAGGCAGGTTCGATGATACCCTTTAAAAATAGATTGGATGGGTATATGGACGGGAAAGGAATGGAGGGTTATGGTCTGAGTGCAGGTAGATGGGACTAGGGGGAAGTATTTTATTTTTAATTAAAAAATATATATATATATATATTTAAATGTTCGGCACGGACTTGAAGGGCCGAGATGGCCTGTTTCCGTGCTGTTATGGTTATATGGTTATATGGTTATATGGTTATAAAATGGAATTGGTGGTTTGCTTTGAAAATGCAAATGGTGGTTTGCTATGAAAATGCCAACGGTTTGCTTTGAAAATGCAAATGGTGGTGATGTTTGAAAATGCAAATGGTGGTTTGGTTTGAAAAGGCAAAAGGTGGTTTGCTTTTAAAATGCAAATGGTGGTTTTCTTTGAAAATGCAAAGGGTGGTTTACTTTGAAAATGCACAAGGTGGTTTGCTTTGAAATTGCAAAAGGTGGTTTGCTTTGAAAATGCAAAAGGTAGTTTGCTTTGAAAATGCAGTAGGTGGTATACTTTGAAAATGCAAAAGGAGGTTTGGTTTGAAATTGCAAAAGGGTTGGTTTGAAAATGCAAATGCTGGTTTTCTTTGAAAATGCAAAAGGTTTGCTTTGAAAATGCAAATGGTGGTTTGTTTTCAAAATACAAATGGTGGTTTGCTTTGAAAGTGCAAAAGGTGGTTTGCATTGAAAATGCAAAAAGTGGTTTGCTTTGAAAATGCAATAGGTGGTAAGCTTTGAAATTGCAAAAGGTGGTTTGCTTTGAAAATGCAAAAGGTTTGGTTTGAAATTGCAAAAGGTTTGGTTTGAAAATGCAAATGCTGGTTTTCTTTGAAAATGCTAATGGTTTGCTTTGAAAATTCAAAAGGTTTGCTTTGAAAATGCAAATACTTTGCTTTATAAATGCAAAAGGTTTGCTTTGTAAATGCAAAGGATTGTGTTGAAAATGCAAATGGTGGTTTGTTGTGAAAATGCAAAAGATGGTTTGCTTTGAAAATGCATAAATGAGTTGCTTTGAAAATGCAAAAGGTGGTTTGCTTTGAAAATGCAAAAGGTAGTTTGGTTTGAAAACGCAAAAGGTGGTTTGCTTTGAAAATGCAAAAGGTTTGCATTGAAATTGAAAATGGTGGTTTGCTTTGGAAATGGAAATGGTGGTTTGCTTTGAAAATGCAAATGGTGATTTGCTATAAAAATGCAAAAAGTTTGCTTTGAAAATGCAAAAGGTAGTTTGCTTTGAAAATGCAAAAGGTAGTTTGCTTTGAAAATGCAAAAGGTGGTTTGCTTCGAAAATGCAAAAGGTTTGCTTCGAAAATGCAAATGGTTTGCTTCGAAAATGCAGATGGCGGTTTGCTTCGCAAATGCAAATTGTGGTTTGCTATGAAAATGCAAAAGGTTTCCTTTGAAAATGCAAAATGTGCTTTGCTTTGAAAATGCAAATGGTGGTTTGCTTTGAAAATGCAAATGGTGGTTTTCTTTGAAAATGCAAAAGGTTTGCATTGAAAATGCAAAAGGTTTGCTATGAAAATGCAAATGGTGGTTGGCTTTGAAAATGGAAAAGGTGGTTTGCGTTGAAATCCAATGGTGGTTTGCTTTGAAAATGCAAAAGGTGGTTTGCTTTGAAAATGCAAAAGGTTTGCTTTGAAAATGCAAAAGGTGGTTTGCTTTGAAAATGCAAAAGGTTTGCAATGAAAATGCAAACGGTTTGCTTTGAAAATGCAAATGGTGGTTTGCATTGAAAATGCAAAAGGTTTGCTTTGAAAATGCATACATTTTGCTTTGAAAATGGAATTGGTGGTTTGCTTTGAAAATGCAAATGGTGGTTTGCTATGAAAATGCCAACGTTTTGCTTTGAAAATGCAAATGGTGGTGATGTTTGAAAATGCAAATGGTGGTTTGGTTTGAAAAGGCAAAAGGTGGTTTGCTTTCAAAATGCAAATGATGGTTTTCTTTGAAAATGCAAAGGGTGGTTTACTTTGAAAATGCACAAGGTGGTTTGCTTTGAAATTGCAAAAGGTAGTTTGCTTTGAAAATGCAAAAGGTGGTTTGCTTTGAAAATGCAGTAGGTGATATGCTTTGAAAATGCAAAAGGAGGTTTGGTTTGAAATTGCAAAAGGGTTGGTTTGAAAATGCAAATGCTGGTTTTCTTTGAAAATGCAAAAGGTTTGCTTTGAAAATGCAAATGGTGGTTTGTTTTCAAAATACAAATGGTGGTTTGCTTTGAAAGTGCAAAAGGTGGTTTGCTTTGAAAATGCAAAAAGTGGTTTGATTTGAAAATGCAATAGGTGGTATGCTTTGAAATTGCAAAAGGTGGTTGGCTTTGAAAATGCAAAAGGAGGTTTGCTTTGAAAATGCAAAAGGAGGTTTGGTTTGAAAATGCAAAAGGTTTGCAATGAAAATGCAAAAGGTTTGCTTTGAAAATGCAAATGGTGGTTTGCATTGAAAATGCAAAAGGTTTGCTTTGTAAATGCATACATTTTGCTTTGAAAATGGAATTGGTGGTTTGATTTGAAAATGCAAATGGTGGTTTGCTATGAAAATGCCAACGGTTTGCTTTGAAAATGCAAATGGTGGTGATGTTTGAAAATGCAAATGGTGGTTTGGTTTGAAAAGGCAAAAGGTGGTTTGCTTTTAAAATGCAAATGGTGGTTTTCTTTGAAAATGCAAAGGGTGGTTTACTTTGAAAATGCACAAGGTGGTTTGCTTTGAAATTGCAAAAGGTGGTTTGCTTTGAAAATGCAAAAGATGGTTTGGTTTGAAATTGCAAAAGGTTTGGTTTGAAAATGCAAATGCTGGTTTTCTTTGAAAATGCAAATGGTTTGCTTTGAAAATTCAAAAGGTTTGCTTTGAAAATGCAAATACTTTGCTTTATAAATGCAAAAGGTTTGCTTTGTAAATGCAATGGATTGTGTTGAAAATGCAAATGGTGGTTTGCTGTGAAAATGCAAAAGATGGTTTGCTTTGAAAATGCAAAAGTGATTTGCTTTGAAAATGCAAAAGGTGGTTTGCTTTGAAAATGCAAAAGGTGGTTTGCTTTGAAAATGCAAAAGGTTTGCGTTGAAAATGGAAAGGGTTTGCTTTGAAAATGCAAATGGTGGTTTGTTTTGAAAGTGCAATAGATGGTATGCATTGAAACTGCCAAAGGAGAGTTGGTTTGAAATTGCAAAAGGTTTGGTTTGAACATTTAAATGCTGGTTTGCTTTGAAAATGCAAAAGGTTTGCTTTGAAAATACAAAATGTGGTTTGCTTTGAAAATGCAAATGCTGGTTTGCTTTGAAAATGCAAATGGTGGTTTGCTTTGAAAATGCAAAAGGTTTGCATTGAAAATGCAAAAGGTTTGCTATGAAAATGCAAATGGTGGTTGGCTTTGAAAATGGAAAAGATGGTTTGCGTTGAAAATCCAATGGTGGTTTGCTTTGAAAATGCAAAAGGTGGTTTGCTTTGAAAATGCAAAAGGTTTGCTTTGAAAATGCAAAAGGTGGTTTGCTTTGAAAGTGCAAAAGGTTTGCATTGAAAATGCAAAAGGTTTGCTGTGAAAATGCAAAAGGTGGTTTGCTTTGAAAATGCAAAAGGTTTGCTTTGAAAATGCAAATGGTGGTTTGCATTGAAAATGCAAAAGGTTTTCTTTGAAAATGCATACATTTTGCTTTGAAAATGGAATTGGTGGTTTGCTTTGAAAATGCAAATGGTGGTTTGGTTTGAAAAGGCAAAAGGTGGTTTGCTTTTAAAATGCAAATGGTGGTTTTCTTTGAAAATGCAAAGGGTGGTTTACTTTGGAAATGCACAAGGTGGTTTGCTTTGAAATTGCAAAAGGTGGTTTGCTTTGAAAATGCAAAAGGTGGTTTGCTTTGAAAATGCAGTAGGTGGTATGCTTTGAAAATGCAAAAGGAGGTTTGGATTGAAATTGCAAAAGTGTTGGTTTGAAAATGCAAATGCTGGTTTTCTTTGAAAATGCAAAAGGTTTGCTTTGAAAATGCAAATGGTGGTATGTTTTCAAAATGCAAATGGTGGTTTGCTTTGAAAGTGCAAAAGGTGGTTTGCTTTGAAAATGCAAAAAGTGGTTTGCTTTGAAAATGCAATAGGTGGTATGCTTTGAAATTGCAAAAGGTGGTTTGCTTTGAAAATGCAAAAGGAGGTTTGCTTTGAAAATGCAAAAGGAGGTTTGGTTTGAAATTGCAAAAGGTTTGGTTTGAAAATGCAAATGCTGGTTTTCTTTGAAAATGCAAAAGGTTTGCTTTGAAAATGCAAATGCTGGTTTGTTTTCAAAATGCAAATGGTGGTTTGCTTTGAAAGTGCAAAAGGTGGTTTGCTTTGAAAATGCAAAAGGTGGTTTGCTTTGAAAATGCAAAAGGTGGTTTGCTATGAAAATGCAAATGGTGTTTTGCTTTGAAAATGCAAAAATGTTTGCTTTGAAAATGCAAAAGGTTTGCTTTGAAATGGCAAAATGGTGGTTTGCTTTGAAAATGCAAATGGTGGTTTGCTTTGAAAATGCAAAAGATGTTTTGATTTGAAAATGCAAAAGGTGGTTTGCTTTAATATGCAAAAGGTGGTTTGCTTTGAAAATGCAAAAGGTTTGCGTTGAAAATGGAAAGGGTTTGCTTTGAAAATGCAAATGGTGGTTTGTTTTGAAAGTGCAATAGATGGTATGCATTGAATCTGCAAAAGGAGAGTTGGTTTGAAATTGCAAAAGGTTTGGTTTGAACATTCAAATGCTGGTTTGCTTTGAAAATGCAAAAAGTTTGCTTTGAAAATACAAAATGTGGAGTTTGCTTTGAAAATGCAAATGGTGGTTTGCATTGAAAATGCAACTGGTGGTTTGCTTTGAAAATGCAAAAGGTTTGCTATGAAAATGCAAATGGTGGTTGGCTTTGAAAATGGAAAAGATGGTTTGCGTTGAAAATCCAATGGTGGTTTGCTTTGAAAATGCAAAAGGTGGTTTGCTTTGAAAATGCAAAAGGTTTGCTTTGAAAATGCAAAAGGTGGTTTGCTTTGAAAGTGCACAAGGTGGTTTGCTTTGAAATTGCAAAAGGTGGTTTGCTTTGAAAATGCAAAAGGTTTGCTTTGAAAATGGAAATGGTGGTTGGATTTGAAAATGCAAATGGTGGTTTGCTATGAAAATGCCAAAGGTTTGCTTTGAAAATGCAAATGGTGGTGAGGTTTGAAAATGCAAATGGTGGTTTGGTTTGAAAATGTAAAAGGTGGTTTGCTTTTAAAATGCAAATGGTGGTTTGCTTTGAAAATGCAAAAGGTTTGCTTTGAAAATGCAAAAGGTGGTTTGCTTTGAAAGTGCAAAAGGTTTGCATTCAAAATGCAAAAGTTGGCTTTGAATATGCAAAAGGTGGTTTGCATTGAAAATGCAAAAGGTTTGCTTTGAAAATGCATACATTTTGCTTTGAAAATGGAAATGGTGGTTGGATTTGAAAATGCAAATGGTGGTTTGCTATGAAAATGCCAAAGGTTTGCTTTGAAAATGCAAATGGTGGTGAGGTTTGAAAATGCAAATGGTGGTTTGGTTTGAAAATGTAAAAGGTGGTTTGCTTTTAAAATGCAAATGGTGGTTTGCTTTGAAAATGCAAAGGGTGGTTTACTTAGAAAATGCACAAGGTGGTTTGCTTTGAAATTGCAAAAGGTGGTTTGCTTTGAAAATGCAAAAGGTGGTTTGCTTTGAAAATGCAGTAGGTGGTATGCTTTGAAAATGCAAAAGGAAGTTTGGTTTGAAAATGCAAATGCTGGTTTTCTTTGAAAATGCAAAAGGTTTGCTTTGAAAATGCAAATGGTGGTTTGTTTTCAAAATGGAAATGGTGGTTTGCTTTGAAAATGCAAAAGGTGGTTTGCTTTGAAAATGCAAAAATGTTTGCTTTGAAAATGTAAAAGGTTTGCTTTGAAATGGCAAAATGGTGGTTTGCTTTGAAAATGCAAATGATGGTTTGCTTTGAAAATGCAAAAGGTGGTTTGCTATGAAAATTAAAATGTTGGTTTGCTTTGAAAATGCAAAAGATGTTTTGATTTGAAACTGCAAAAGGTGGTTTGCTTTAATAAGCAAAAGGTGGTTTGCTTTGAAAATGCAAAAGGTTTGCGTTGACAATGGAAAGGGTTTGCTTTGAAAATGCAAATGGTGGTTTGCTTTGAAAATGGGAATGTTGGTTTGCTTTGAAAATGGAAATGTTGGTTTGCTTGGAAAAGGCAAAAGGTGAATTGCTTTGAAAATGCAAAAGGTGGTTGCTTTGAAAATGCAAATGGTGATTTGCTTTGAAAATGCAAAAGGTGCTTTGTTTTGAAAATGCAAAAGTTGGTTTGCTTTGAAAATGCAAAAGGTGGCTTGCTTTGAAATGCAAAAGGTGGTTTGCTATGAAAATGAAAATGTTGGTTTGCTTTGAAAATGCAAAAGATGGTTTGATTTGAAAATGCAAAAGGTGGTTAGCTATAAAATGCAAAATGTGGTTTGCTTTGGAAATGCAAAAAGTGGTTTGCTTTGAAAATGCAAATGGTGGTTAGCTTTGAACATTCAAATGGAGGTTTGCTTTGAAAATGCAAAAGGTTTGTTTGAAAATGGAAAAGGTTTGCTTTGAAAATGCAAATGGTGGTTTGCTTTAAAAATGGAAAAGGTGGTTTGCTGTGAAAATGCAAAGTTGTTTTGCTTTCAAAATGCAAATGGTGGTTTGCTTTGAAAATGCAAATGGTGGTTTGCTTTCAAAATGCAAAATGTTTGCTTTGAAAATGCAAAAGGTTTGCTTTGAAAATGCAAAAGGTGGTTGCTTTGAAAAAGCAGAAGGTGGTTTGTTATGAAACTGCAAATGGTGGTTTGCTTTGAAAATGCAAAAGGTGCTTTGCTTTGAAAATGCAAAAGATATTTTGCTTTGAAAATGCAAAAGGCGGTTTGCTTTGAAAATGCAAAAGGTGGATTGCTTTGAAAATGCAAAAGGTTTGCTTTTAAAATGCAAAAGGTTTGCTTCGAAAATGCAAAAGGTTTGCACCGAAAAAGCAAAAGGTTTGCTTCGAAAATGCAATTGGCGGTTTCCTTCGCAAATGCAAATTGTGGTTTGCTTTGAAAATGCAAAAGGTGGTTAGCTTTGCAAAAGGTTGTTTTCTTTGTAAATGCAAAAGGTTGTTTGCTTTGAAAATGCAAATGGTGGTTTGCTTTGAAAGTGCAAAAGGTGGTTTGCTTTGAAAATGCAAAAAGTGGTTTGCTTTGAAAATGCAATCGGTGGTATGCTTTGAAATTGCAAAAGGTGGTTGGCTTTGAAAATGCAAAAGGAGGTTTGCTTTGAAAATGCAAAAGGAGGTTTGGTTTGAAAATGCAAAAGGTTTGCAATGAAAATGCAAAAGGTTTGCTTTGAAAATGCAAATGGTGGTTTGCATTGAAAATGCAAAAGGTTTGCTTTGCAAATGCATACATTTTGCTTTGAAATTGGAATTGGTGGTTTGCTTTGAAAATGCAAATGGTGGTTTGCTATGAAAATGCCAACCGTTTGCTTTGAAAATGCAAATGGTGGTGATGTTTGAAAATGCAAATGGTGGTTTGGTTTGAAAAGGCAAAAGGTGGTTTGCTTTTAAAATGCAAATGGTGGTTTTCTTTGAAAATGCAAAGGGTGGTTTACTTTGAAAATGCACAAGGTGGTTTGTTTTGAAATTGCAATAGGTGGTTTGCTTTGAAAATGCAAAAGGTGTTTGCTTTGAAAATGCAGTAGGTGGTATGCTTTGAAAATGCAAAAGGAGGTTTGGTTTGAAATTGCAAATGGGTTGGTTTGAAAATGCAAATGCTGGTTTTCTTTGAAAATGCAAAAGGTTTGCTTTGAAAATGCAAATGGTGGTTTGCTTTGAAAATGCAAAATGTTTGCTTTGAAAATGCAAAAGGTTTGCTTTGAAAATGCAAAAGGTGGTTGCTTTGAAAAAGCAGAAGGTGGTTTGTTATGAAACTGCAAATGGTGGTTTGCTTTGAAAATGCAAAAGGTGCTTTGCTTTCTAAATGCAAAAGATGGTTTGCTTTGAAAATGCAAAAGGCGGTTTGCTTTGAAAATGCAAAAGGTGGATTGCTTTGAAAATGCAAAAGGTTTGCTTTTAAAATGCAAAAGGTTTGCTTCGAAAATGCAAAAGGTTTGCTCCGAAAAAGCAAAAGGTTTGCTTCGAAAATGCAATTGGCGGTTTGCTTCGCAAATGCAAATTGTGGTTTGCTTTGAAAATGCAAAAGGTGGTTAGCTTTGCAAAAGGTTGTTTTCTTTGTAAATGCAAAAGGTGGTTTGCTTTGAAAATGCAAATGGTGGTTTGCTTTGAAAGTGCAAAAGGTGGTTTGCTTTGAAAATGCAAAAAGTGGTTTGCTTTGAAAATGCAATAGGTGGTATGCTTTGAAATTGCAAAAGGTGGTTGGCTTTGAAAATGCAAAAGGAGGTTTGCTTTGAAAATGCAAAAGGAGGTTTGGTTTGAAAATGCAAATGGTGGTTTGCATTGAAAATGCAAAAGGTTTGCTTTGCAAATGCATACATTTTGCTTTGAAATTGGAATTGGTGGTTTGCTTTGAAAATGCAAATGGTGGTTTGCTATGAAAATGCCAACCGTTTGCTTTGAAAATGCAAATGGTGGTGATGTTTGAAAATGCAAATGGTGGTTTGGTTTGAAAAGGCAAAAGGTGGTTTGCTTTTAAAATGCAAATGGTGGTTTTCTTTGAAAATGCAAAGGGTGGTTTACTTTGAAAATGCACAAGGTGGTTTGTTTTGAAATTGCAATAGGTGGTTTGCTTTGAAAATGCAAAAGGTGGTTTGCTTTCAAAATGCAGTAGGTGGTATGCTTTGAAATTGCAAAAGGAGGTTTGGTTTGAAATTGCAAATGGGTTGGTTTGAAAATGCAAATGCTGGTTTTCTTTGAAAATGCAAAAGGTTTGCTTTGAAAATGCAAATGGTGGTTTGTTTTCAAAATGCAAATGGTGGTTTGCTTTGAAAGTGCAAAAGGTGGTTTGCTTTGAAAATGCAAAAAGTGGTTTGCTTTGAAAATGCAATAGGTGGTATGCTTTGAAATTGCAAAAGGTGGTTGGCTTTGAAAATGCAAAAGGAGGTTTGCTTTGAAAATGCAAAAGGAGGTTTGGTTTGAAATTGCAAAAGGTTTGGTTTGAAAATGCAAATGCTGGTTTTCTTTGAAAATGCAAATGGTTTGCTTTGAAAATTCAAAAGGTTTGCTTTGAAAATGCAAATACTTTGCTTTATAAATTCAAAAGGTTTGCTTTGTAAATGCAAAGGATTGTGTTGAAAATGCAAATGGTGGTTTGCTGTGAAAATGCAAAAGATGGTTTGCTTTGAAAATGCAAAAGTGATTTGCTTTGAAAATGCAAAAGGTGGTTTGCTTTGAAAATGCAAAAGGTGGTTTGCTTTGAACATTCAAATGCTGGTTTGCTTTGAAAATACAAAAGGTTTGCTTTGAAAATACAAAATGTGGTTTGCTTTGAAAATGCAAATGGTGGTTTGCTTTGAAAATGCAAATGGTGGTTTGCTTTGAAAATGCAAAAGGTTTGCTTTGAAAATGCAAAAGGTTTGCATTGAAAATGCAAAAGGTTTGCTATGAAAATGCAAATGGTGGTATGCTTTGAAAATGGAAAAGATGGTTTGCGTTGAAAATCCAATGGTGGTTTGCTTTGAAAATGCAAAAGGTGGTTTGCTTTGAAAATGCAAAAGGTTTGCTTTGAAAATGCAAAAGGTGGTTTGCTTTGAAAGTGCAAAAGGTTTGCATTGAAAATGCAAAAGGTTTGCTTTGAAAATGCAAAAGGTGGTTTGCTTTGAAAATGCAAAAGGTTTGCTTTGAAAATGCAAATGGTGGTTTGCATTGAAAATGCAAAAGGTTTTCTTTGAAAATGCATACATTTTGCTTTGAAAATGGAATTGGTGGTTTGCTTTGAAAATGCAAATGGTGGTTTGGTTTGAAAAGGCAAAAGGTGGTTTGCTTTTAAAATGCAAATGGTGGTTTTATTTGAAAATGCAAAGGGTGGTTTACTTTGAAAATGCACATGGTGGTTTGCTTTGAAAATGCAAAAAGTGGTTTGCTTTGAAAATGCAATAGGTGGTATGCTTTGAAATTGCAAAAGGTGGTTGGCTTTGAAAATGCAAAAGGAGGTTTGCTTTGAAAATGCAAAAGGAGGTTTGGTTTGAAATTGCAAAAGGTTTGGTTTGAAAATGCAAATGCTGGTTTTCTTTGAAAATGCAAATGGTTTGCTTTGAAAATTCAAAAGGTTTGCTTTGAAAATGCAAATACTTTGCTTTATAAATTCAAAAGGTTTGCTTTGTAAATGCAAAGGATTGTGTTGAAAATGCAAATGGTGGTTTGCTGTGAAAATGCAAAAGATGGTTTGCTTTGAAAATGCAAAAGTGATTTGCTTTGAAAATGCAAAAGGTGGTTTGCTTTGAAAATGCAAAAGGTGGTTTGCTTTGAAAACGCAAAAGGTGGTTTGCTTTGAAAATGCTAAAGGTTTGCAATGAAAATGCAAAAGGTTTGCTTTGAAAATGCAAATGGTGCTTAGCATTGAAAATGCAAAAGGTTTGCTTTGCGGATGGTAGTTTGCCTCCCTGGTGCCAGGGTCAGGAATGTGTCTGAACGCGTCCAAGATATCCTGAAATCGGAGGGAGAGGAGCCTGAGGTTGTGGTACAGATAGGTACCAATGACATAGGTAGAAAAAGAGAAGAGGTCTTGAAAGGAGAATTTAGGGAGTTGGGAATTAAGGGACAGAAGTTTAGGGGGAACATTAGGGGGAACTTCTTTACTCAGAGAGTGGTAGCTGTGTGGAATGAGCTTCCAGTGGAAGTGGTGGAGGCAGGTTCGATGATATCCTTTAAAAATAGATTGGATGGGTATATGGACGGGAAAGGAATGGAGGGTTATGGTCTGAGTGCAGGTAGATGGGACTAGGGGGAACTATTTTATTTTTAATTAAAAAATATATATATATATATATTTAAATGTTCGGCACGGACTTGAAGGGCCGAGATGGCCTGTTTCCGTGCTGTTATGGTTATATGGTTATATGGTTATATGGTTATAAAATGGAATTGGTGGTTTGCTTTGAAAATGCAAATGGTGGTTTGCTATGAAAATGCCAACGGTTTGGTTTGAAAATGCAAATGGTGGTGATGTTTGAAAATGCAAATGGTGGTTTGGTTTGAAAAGGCAAAAGGTGGTTTGCTTTTAAAATGCAAATGGTGGTTTTCTTTGAAAATGCAAAGGGTGGTTTACTTTGAAAATGCACAAGGTGGTTTGCTTTGAAATTGCAAAAGGTGGTTTGCTTTGAAAATGCAAAAGGTGGTTTGCTTTGAAAATGCAGTAGGTGGTATACTTTGAAAATGCAAAAGGAGGTTTGGTTTGAAATTGCAAAAGGGTTGGTTTGAAAATGCAAATGCTGGTTTTCTTTGAAAATGCAAAAGGTTTGCTTTGAAAATGCAAATGGTGGTTTGTTTTCAAAATACAAATGGTGGTTTGCTTTGAAAGTGCAAAAGGTGGTTTGCATTGAAAATGCAAAAAGTGGTTTGCTTTGAAAATGCAATAGGTGGTAAGCTTTGAAATTGCAAAAGGTGGTTTGCTTTGAAAATGCAAAAGGTTTGGTTTGAAATTGCAAAAGGTTTGGTTTGAAAATGCAAATGCTGGTTTTCTTTGAAAATGCTAATGGTTTGCTTTGAAAATTCAAAAGGTTTGCTTTGAAAATGCAAATACTTTGCTTTATAAATGCAAAAGGTTTGCTTTGTAAATGCAAAGGATTGTGTTGAAAATGCAAATGGTGGTTTGTTGTGAAAATGCAAAAGATGGTTTGCTTTGAAAATGCATAAATGAGTTGCTTTGAAAATGCAAAAGGTGGTTTGCTTTGAAAATGCAAAAGGTAGTTTGCTTTGAAAACGCAAAGGTGGTTTGCTTTGAAAATGCAAAAGGTTTGCATTGAAATTGAAAATGGTGGTTTGCTTTGGAAATGGAAATGGTGGTTTGCTTTGAAAATGCAAATGGTGATTTGCTATAAAAATGCAAAAAGTTTGCTTTGAAATTGCAAAAGGTAGTTTGCTTTGAAAATGCAATAGGTTTGCTTTGAAAATGCAAAAGGTGGTTTGCTTCGAAAATGCAAAAGGTTTGCTTCGAAAATGCAAATGGTTTGCTTCGAAAATGCAAATGGCGGTTTGCTTCGCAAATGCAAATTGTGGTTTGCTATGAAAATGCAAAAGGTTTCCTTTGAAAATGCAAAATGTGCTTTGCTTTGAAAATGCAAATGGTGGTTTGCTTTGAAAATGCAAATGGTGGTTTTCTTTGAAAATGCAAAAGGTTTGCATTGAAAATGCAAAAGGTTTGCTATGAAAATGCAAATGGTGGTTGGCTTTGAAAATGGAAAAGGTGGTTTGCGTTGAAATCCAATGGTGGTTTGCTTTGAAAATGCAAAAGGTGGTTTGCTTTGAAAATGCAAAAGGTTTGCTTTGAAAATGCAAAAGGTGGTTTGCTTTGAAAATGCAAAAGGTTTGCAATGAAAATGCAAACGGTTTGCTTTGAAAATGCAAATGGTGGTTTGCATTGAAAATGCAAAAGGTTTGCTTTGAAAATGCATACATTTTGCTTTGAAAATGGAATTGGTGGTTTGCTTTGTAAATGCAAATGGTGGTTTGCTATGAAAATGCCAACGTTTTGCTTTGAAAATGCAAATGGTGGTGATGTTTGAAAATGCAAATGGTGGTTTGGTTTGAAAAGGCAAAAGGTGGTTTGCTTTCAAAATGCAAATGGTGGTTTTCTTTGAAAATGCAAAGGTTGGTTTACTTTGAAAATGCACAAGGTGGTTTGCTTTGAAATTGCAAAAGGTAGTTTGCTTTGAAAATGCAAAAGGTGGTTTGCTTTGAAAATGCAGTAGGTAATATGCTTTGAAAATGCAAAAGGAGGTTTGGTTTGAAATTGCAAAAGGGGTGGTTTGAAAATGCAAATGCTGGTTTTCTTTGAAAATGCAAAAGGTTTGCTTTGAAAATGCAAATGGTGGTTTGTTTTCAAAATACAAATGGTGGTTTGCTTTGAAAGTGCAAAAGGTGGTTTGCTTTGAAAATGCAAAAAGTGGTTTGATTTGAAAATGCAATAGGTGGTATGCTATGAAATTGCAAAAGGTGGTTGGCTTTGAAAATGCAAAAGGAGGTTTGCTTTGAAAATGCAAAAGGAGGTTTGGTTTGAAATTGCAAAAGGTTTGGTTTGAAAATGCAAATGCTGGTTTTCTTTGAAAATGCAAATGGTTTGCTTTGAAAATTCAAAAGGTTTGCTTTGAAAATGCAAATACTTTGCTTTATAAATGCAAAAGGTTTGCTTTGTAAATGCAAAGGATTGTGTTGAAAATGCAAATGGTGGTTTGCTGTGAAAATGCAAAAGATGGTTTGCTTTGAAAATGCAAAAGTGATTTGCTTTGAAAATGCAAAAGGTGGTTTGCTTTGAAAATGCAAAAGGTGGTTTGCTTTGAAAATGCAAAAGGTTTGCGTTGAAAATGGAAAGGGTTTGCTTTGAAAATGCAAATGGTGGTTTGTTTTGAAAGTGCAATAGATGGTATGCATTGAAACTGCCAAAGGAGAGTTGGTTTGAAATTGCAAAAGGTTTGGTTTGAACATTCAAATGCTGGTTTGCTTTGAAAATGCAAAAGGTTTGCTTTGAAAATACAAAATGTGGTTTGCTTTGAAAATGCAAATGGTGGTTTGCTTTGAAAATGCAAATGGTGGTTTGCTTTGAAAATGCAAAAGGTTTGCATTGAAAATGCAAAAGGTTTGCTATGAAAATGCAAATGGTGGTTGGCTTTGAAAATGGAAAAGATGGTTTGCGTTGAAAATCCAATGGTGGTTTGCTTTGAAAATGCAAAAGGTGGTTTGCTTTGAAAATGCAAAAGGTTTGCTTTGAAAATGCAAAAGGTGGTTTGCTTTGAAAGTGCAAAAGGTTTGCATTGAAAATGCAAAAGGTTTGCTGTGAAAATGCAAAAGGTGGTTTGCTTTGAAAATGCAAAAGGTTTGCTTTGAAAATGCAAATGGTGGTTTGCATTGAAAATGCAAAAGGTTTTCTTTGAAAATGCATACATTTTGCTTTGAAAATGGAATTGGTGGTTTGCTTTGAAAATGCAAATGGTGGTTTGGTTTGAAAAGGCAAAAGGTGGTTTGCTTTTAAAATGCAAATGGTGGTTTTCTTTGAAAATGCAAAGGGTGGTTTACTTTGGAAATGCACAAGGTGGTTTGCTTTGAAATTGCAAAAGGTGGTTTGCTTTGAAAATGCAAAAGGTGGTTTGCTTTGAAAATGCAGTAGGTGGTATGCTTTGAAAATGCAAAAGGAGGTTTGGATTGAAATTGCAAAAGTGTTGGTTTGAAAATGCAAATGCTGGTTTTCTTTGAAAATGCAAAAGGTTTGCTTTGAAAATGCAAATGGTGGTATGTTTTCAAAATGCAAATGGTGGTTTGCTTTGAAAGTGCAAAAGGTGGTTTGCTTTGAAAATGCAAAAAGTGGTTTGCTTTGAAAATGCAATAGGTGGTATGCTTTGAAATTGCAAAAGGTGGTTTGCTTTGAAAATGCAAAAGGAGGTTTGCTTTGAAAATGCAAAAGGAGGTTTGGTTTGAAATTGCAAAAGGTTTGGTTTGAAAATGCAAATGCTGGTTTTCTTTGAAAATGCAAAAGGTTTGCTTTGAAAATGCAAATGCTGGTTTGTTTTCAAAATGTAAATGGTGGTTTGCTTTGAAAGTGCAAAAGGTGGTTTGCTTTGAAAATGCAAAAAGTGGTTTGCTTTGAAAATGCAAAAGGTGGTTTGCTATGAAAATGCAAATGGTGTTTTTTTTTAAAATGGAAAAGGTGGTTTGCATTAAAAATGCAAATGGTGGTTTGCTTTGAAAATGCAAAAATGTTTGCTTTGAAAATGCAAAAGGTTTGCTTTGAAATGGCAAAATGGTGGTTTGCTTTGAAAATGCAAATGGTGGTTTGCTTTGAAAATGCAAAAGATGTTTTGATTTGAAAATGCAAAAGGTGGTTTGCTTTAATATGCAAAAGGTGGTTTGCTTTGAAAATGCAAAAGGTTTGCGTTGAAAATGGAAAGGGTTTGCTTTGAAAATGCAAATGGTGGTTTGTTTTGAAAGTGCAATAGATGGTATGCATTGAATCTGCAAAAGGAGAGTTGGTTTGAAATTGCAAAAGGTTTGGTTTGAACATTCAAATGCTGGTTTGCTTTGAAAATGCAAAAAGTTTGCTTTGAAAATACAAAATGTGGAGTTTGCTTTGAAAATGCAAATGGTGGTTTGCATTGAAAATGCAACTGGTGGTTTGCTTTGAAAATGCAAAAGGTTTGCTATGAAAATGCAAATGGTGGTTGGCTTTGAAAATGGAAAAGATGGTTTGCGTTGAAAATCCAATGGTGGTTTGCTTTGAAAATGCAAAAGGTGGTTTGCTTTGAAAATGCAAAAGGTTTGCTTTGAAAATGCAAAAGGTGGTTTGCTTTGAAAGTGCAAAAGGTTTGCATTCAAAATGCAAAAGTTGGCTTTGAATATGCAAAAGGTGGTTTGCATTGAAAATGCAAAAGGTTTGCTTTGAAAATGCATACATTTTGCTTTGAAAATGGAAATGGTGGTTGGATTTGAAAATGCAAATGGTGGTTTGCTATGAAAATGCCAAAGGTTTGCTTTGAAAATGCAAATGGTGGTGAGGTTTGAAAATGCAAATGGTGGTTTGGTTTGAAAATGTAAAAGGTGGTTTGCTTTGAAATTGCAAAAGGTGGTTTGCTTTGAAAATGCAGTAGGTAATATGCTTTGAAAATGCAAAAGGAGGTTTGGTTTGAAATTGCAAAAGGGGTGGTTTGAAAATGCAAATGCTGGTTTTCTTTGAAAATGCAAAAGGTTTGCTTTGAAAATGCAAATGGTGGTTTGTTTTCAAAATACAAATGGTGGTTTGCTTTGAAAGTGCAAAAGGTGGTTTGCTTTGAAAATGCAAAAAGTGGTTTGATTTGAAAATGCAATAGGTGGTATGCTATGAAATTGCAAAAGGTGGTTGGCTTTGAAAATGCAAAAGGAGGTTTGCTTTGAAAATGCAAAAGGAGGTTTGGTTTGAAATTGCAAAAGGTTTGGTTTGAAAATGCAAATGCTGGTTTTCTTTGAAAATGCAAATGGTTTGCTTTGAAAATTCAAAAGGTTTGCTTTGAAAATGCAAATACTTTGCTTTATAAATGCAAAAGGTTTGCTTTGTAAATGCAAAGGATTGTGTTGAAAATGCAAATGGTGGTTTGCTGTGAAAATGCAAAAGATGGTTTGCTTTGAAAATGCAAAAGTGATTTGCTTTGAAAATGCAAAAGGTGGTTTGCTTTGAAAATGCAAAAGGTGGTTTGCTTTGAAAATGCAAAAGGTTTGCGTTGAAAATGGAAAGGGTTTGCTTTGAAAATGCAAATGGTGGTTTGTTTTGAAAGTGCAATAGATGGTATGCATTGAAACTGCCAAAGGAGAGTTGGTTTGAAATTGCAAAAGGTTTGGTTTGAACATTCAAATGCTGGTTTGCTTTGAAAATGCAAAAGGTTTGCTTTGAAAATACAAAATGTGGTTTGCTTTGAAAATGCAAATGGTGGTTTGCTTTGAAAATGCAAATGGTGGTTTGCTTTGAAAATGCAAAAGGTTTGCATTGAAAATGCAAAAGGTTTGCTATGAAAATGCAAATGGTGGTTGGCTTTGAAAATGGAAAAGATGGTTTGCGTTGAAAATCCAATGGTGGTTTGCTTTGAAAATGCAAAAGGTGGTTTGCTTTGAAAATGCAAAAGGTTTGCTTTGAAAATGCAAAAGGTGGTTTGCTTTGAAAGTGCAAAAGGTTTGCATTGAAAATGCAAAAGGTTTGCTGTGAAAATGCAAAAGGTGGTTTGCTTTGAAAATGCAAAAGGTTTGCTTTGAAAATGCAAATGGTGGTTTGCATTGAAAATGCAAAAGGTTTTCTTTGAAAATGCATACATTTTGCTTTGAAAATGGAATTGGTGGTTTGCTTTGAAAATGCAAATGGTGGTTTGGTTTGAAAAGGCAAAAGGTGGTTTGCTTTTAAAATGCAAATGGTGGTTTTCTTTGAAAATGCAAAGGGTGGTTTACTTTGGAAATGCACAAGGTGGTTTGCTTTGAAATTGCAAAAGGTGGTTTGCTTTGAAAATGCAAAAGGTGGTTTGCTTTGAAAATGCAGTAGGTGGTATGCTTTGAAAATGCAAAAGGAGGTTTGGATTGAAATTGCAAAAGTGTTGGTTTGAAAATGCAAATGCTGGTTTTCTTTGAAAATGCAAAAGGTTTGCTTTGAAAATGCAAATGGTGGTATGTTTTCAAAATGCAAATGGTGGTTTGCTTTGAAAGTGCAAAAGGTGGTTTGCTTTGAAAATGCAAAAAGTGGTTTGCTTTGAAAATGCAATAGGTGGTATGCTTTGAAATTGCAAAAGGTGGTTTGCTTTGAAAATGCAAAAGGAGGTTTGCTTTGAAAATGCAAAAGGAGGTTTGGTTTGAAATTGCAAAAGGTTTGGTTTGAAAATGCAAATGCTGGTTTTCTTTGAAAATGCAAAAGGTTTGCTTTGAAAATGCAAATGCTGGTTTGTTTTCAAAATGTAAATGGTGGTTTGCTTTGAAAATGCAAAAATGTTTGCTTTGAAAATGCAAAAGGTTTGCTTTGAAATGGCAAAATGGTGGTTTGCTTTGAAAATGCAAATGGTGGTTTGCTTTGAAAATGCAAAAGATGTTTTGATTTGAAAATGCAAAAGGTGGTTTGCTTTAATATGCAAAAGGTGGTTTGCTTTGAAAATGCAAAAGGTTTGCGTTGAAAATGGAAAGGGTTTGCTTTGAAAATGCAAATGGTGGTTTGTTTTGAAAGTGCAATAGATGGTATGCATTGAATCTGCAAAAGGAGAGTTGGTTTGAAATTGCAAAAGGTTTGGTTTGAACATTCAAATGCTGGTTTGCTTTGAAAATGCAAAAAGTTTGCTTTGAAAATACAAAATGTGGAGTTTGCTTTGAAAATGCAAATGGTGGTTTGCATTGAAAATGCAACTGGTGGTTTGCTTTGAAAATGCAAAAGGTTTGCTATGAAAATGCAAATGGTGGTTGGCTTTGAAAATGGAAAAGATGGTTTGCGTTGAAAATCCAATGGTGGTTTGCTTTGAAAATGCAAAAGGTGGTTTGCTTTGAAAATGCAAAAGGTTTGCTTTGAAAATGCAAAAGGTGGTTTGCTTTGAAAGTGCAAAAGGTTTGCATTCAAAATGCAAAAGTTGGCTTTGAATATGCAAAAGGTGGTTTGCATTGAAAATGCAAAAGGTTTGCTTTGAAAATGCATACATTTTGCTTTGAAAATGGAAATGGTGGTTGGATTTGAAAATGCAAATGGTGGTTTGCTATGAAAATGCCAAAGGTTTGCTTTGAAAATGCAGTAGGTGGTATGCTTTGAAAATGCAAAAGGAAGTTTGGTTTGAAAATGCAAATGCTGGTTTTCTTTGAAAATGCAAAAGGTTTGCTTTGAAAATGCAAATGGTGGTTTGTTTTCAAAATGGAAATGGTGGTTTGCTTTGAAAATGCAAAAGGTGGTTTGCTTTGAAAATGCAAAAAGTGGTTTGCTTTGAAAATGCAATAGGTGGAATGCTTTGAAAATGCAAAATGTGGTTTGCATTGAAAATGCAAATGGTGGTTTGCTTTGAAAATGCAAAAATGTTTGCTTTGAAAATGCAAAAGGTTTGCTTTGAAATGGCAAAATGGTGGTTTGCTTTGAAAATGCAAATGATGGTTTGCTTTGAAAATGCAAAAGGTGGTTTGCTATGAAAATTAAAATGTTGGTTTGCTTTGAAAATGCAAAAGATGTTTTGATTTGAAACTGCAAAAGGTGGTTTGCTTTAATAAGCAAAAGGTGGTTTGCTTTGAAAATGCAAAAGGTTTGCGTTGACAATGGAAAGGGTTTGCTTTGAAAATGCAAATGGTGGTTTGCTTTGAAAATGGGAATGTTGGTTTGCTTTGAAAATGGAAATGTTGGTTTGCTTGGAAAAGGCAAAAGGTGAATTGCTTTGAAAATGCAAAAGGTGGTTGCTTTGAAAATGCAAATGGTGATTTGCTTTGAAAATGCAAAAGGTGCTTTGTTTTGAAAATGCAAAAGTTGGTTTGCTTTGAAAATGCAAAAGGTGGCTTGCTTTGAAATGCAAAAGGTGGTTTGCTATGAAAATGAAAATGTTGGTTTGCTTTGAAAATGCAAAAGATGGTTTGATTTGAAAATGCAAAAGGTGGTTAGCTATAAAATGCAAAATGTGGTTTGCTTTGGAAATGCAAAAAGTGGTTTGCTTTGAAAATGCAAATGGTGGTTAGCTTTGAACATTCAAATGGAGGTTTGCTTTGAAAATGCAAAAGGTTTGTTTGAAAATGGAAAAGGTTTGCTTTGAAAATGCAAATGGTGGTTTGCTTTAAAAATGGAAAAGGTGGTTTGCTGTGAAAATGCAAAGTTGTTTTGCTTTCAAAATGCAAATGGTGGTTTGCTTTGAAAATGCAAATGGTGGTTTGCTTTGAAAATGCAAAATGTTTGCTTTGAAAATGCAAAAGGTTTGCTTTGAAAATGCAAAAGGTGGTTGCTTTGAAAAAGCAGAAGGTGGTTTGTTATGAAACTGCAAATGGTGGTTTGCTTTGAAAATGCAAAAGGTGCTTTGCTTTGAAAATGCAAAAGATATTTTGCTTTGAAAATGCAAAAGGCGGTTTGCTTTGAAAATGCAAAAGGTGGATTGCTTTGAAAATGCAAAAGGTTTGCTTTTAAAATGCAAAAGGTTTGCTTCGAAAATGCAAAAGGTTTGCTCCGAAAAAGCAAAAGGTTTGCTTCGAAAATGCAATTGGCGGTTTCCTTCGCAAATGCAAATTGTGGTTTGCTTTGAAAATGCAAAAGGTGGTTAGCTTTGCAAAAGGTTGTTTTCTTTGTAAATGCAAAAGGTTGTTTGCTTTGAAAATGCAAATGGTGGTTTGCTTTGAAAGTGCAAAAGGTGGTTTGCTTTGAAAATGCAAAAAGTGGTTTGCTTTGAAAATGCAATCGGTGGTATGCTTTGAAATTGCAAAAGGTGGTTGGCTTTGAAAATGCAAAAGGAGGTTTGCTTTGAAAATGCAAAAGGAGGTTTGGTTTGAAAATGCAAAAGGTTTGCAATGAAAATGCAAAAGGTTTGCTTTGAAAATGCAAATGGTGGTTTGCATTGAAAATGCAAAAGGTTTGCTTTGCAAATGCATACATTTTGCTTTGAAATTGGAATTGGTGGTTTGCTTTGAAAATGCAAATGGTGGTTTGCTATGAAAATGCCAACCGTTTGCTTTGAAAATGCAAATGGTGGTGATGTTTGGAAATGCAAATGGTGGTTTGGTTTGAAAAGGCAAAAGGTGGTTTGCTTTTAAAATGCAAATGGTGGTTTTCTTTGAAAATGCAAAGGGTGGTTTACTTTGAAAATGCACAAGGTGGTTTGTTTTGAAATTGCAATAGGTGGTTTGCTTTGAAAATGCAAAAGGTGGTTTGCTTTGAAAATGCAGTAGGTGGTATGCTTTGAAAATGCAAAAGGAGGTTTGGTTTGAAATTGCAAATGGGTTGGTTTGAAAATGCAAATGCTGGTTTTCTTTGAAAATGCAAAAGGTTTGCTTTGAAAATGCAAATGGTGGTTTGCTTTGAAAATGCAAAATGTTTGCTTTGAAAATGCAAAAGGTTTGCTTTGAAAATGCAAAAGGTGGTTGCTTTGAAAAAGCAGAAGGTGGTTTGTTATGAAACTGCAAATGGTGGTTTGCTTTGAAAATGCAAAAGGTGCTTTGCTTTGAAAATGCAAAAGATGGTTTGCTTTGAAAATGCAAAAGGCGGTATGCTTTGAAAATGCAAAAGGTGGATTGCTTTGAAAATGCAAAAGGTTTGCTTTTAAAATGCAAAAGGTTTGCTTCGAAAATGCAAAAGGTTTGCTCCGAAAAAGCAAAAGGTTTGCTTCGAAAATGCAATTGGCGGTTTGCTTCGCAAATGCAAATTGTGGTTTGCTTTGAAAATGCAAAAGGTGGTTAGCTTTGCAAAAGGTTGTTTTCTTTGTAAATGCAAAAGGTGGTTTGCTTTGAAAATGCAAATGGTGGTTTGCTTTGAAAGTGCAAAAGGTGGTTTGCTTTGAAAATGCAAAAAGTGGTTTGCTTTGAAAATGCAATAGGTGGTATGCTTTGAAATTGCAAAAGGTGGTTGGCTTTGAAAATGCAAAAGGAGGTTTGCTTTGAAAATGCAAAAGGAGGTTTGGTTTGAAAATGCAAAAGGTTTGCAATGAAAATGCAAAAGGTTTGCTTTGAAAATGCAAATGGTGGTTTGCATTGAAAATGCAAAAGGTTTGCTTTGCAAATGCATACATTTTGCTTTGAAATTGGAATTGGTGGTTTGCTTTGAAAATGCAAATGGTGGTTTGCTATGAAAATGCCAACCGTTTGCTTTGAAAATGCAAATGGTGGTGATGTTTGAAAATGCAAATGGTGGTTTGGTTTGAAAAGGCAAAAGGTGGTTTGCTTTTAAAATGCAAAGGGTGGTTTACTTTGAAAATGCACAAGGTGGTTTGTTTTGAAATTGCAATAGGTGGTTTGCTTTGAAAATGCAAAAGGTGGTTTGCTTTGAAAATGCAGTAGGTGGTATGCTTTGAAAATGCAAAAGGAGGTTTGGTTTGAAATTGCAAATGGGTTGGTTTGAAAATGCAAATGCTGGTTTTCTTTGAAAATGCAAAAGGTTTGCTTTGAAAATGCAAATGGTGGTTTGTTTTCAAAATGCAAATGGTTGTTTGCTTTGAAAGTGCAAAAGGTGGTTTGCTTTGAAAATGCAAAAAGTGGTTTGCTTTGAAAATGCAATAGGTGGTATGCTTTGAAATTGCAAAAGGTGGTTGGCTTTGAAAATGCAAAAGGAGGTTTGCTTTGAAAATGCAAAAGGAGGTTTGGTTTGAAATTGCAAAAGGTTTGGTTTGAAAATGCAAATGCTGGTTTTCTTTGAAAATGCAAATGGTTTGCTTTGAAAATTCAAAAGGTTTGCTTTGAAAATGCAAATACTTTGCTTTATAAATTCAAAAGGTTTGAAATTGGAATTGGTGGTTTGCTTTGAAAATGCAAATGGTGGTTTGCTATGAAAATGCCAACCGTTTGCTTTGAAAATGCAAATGGTGGTGATGTTTGGAAATGCAAATGGTGGTTTGGTTTGAAAAGGCAAAAGGTGGTTTGCTTTTAAAATGCAAATGGTGGTTTTCTTTGAAAATGCAAAGGGTGGTTTACTTTGAAAATGCACAAGGTGGTTTGTTTTGAAATTGCAATAGGTGGTTTGCTTTGAAAATGCAAAAGGTGGTTTGCTTTGAAAATGCAGTAGGTGGTATGCTTTGAAAATGCAAAAGGAGGTTTGGTTTGAAATTGCAAATGGGTTGGTTTGAAAATGCAAATGCTGGTTTTCTTTGAAAATGCAAAAGGTTTGCTTTGAAAATGCAAATGGTGGTTTGCTTTGAAAATGCAAAATGTTTGCTTTGAAAATGCAAAAGGTTTGCTTTGAAAATGCAAAAGGTGGTTGCTTTGAAAAAGCAGAAGGTGGTTTGTTATGAAACTGCAAATGGTGGTTTGCTTTGAAAATGCAAAAGGTGCTTTGCTTTGAAAATGCAAAAGATGGTTTGCTTTGAAAATGCAAAAGGCGGTATGCTTTGAAAATGCAAAAGGTGGATTGCTTTGAAAATGCAAAAGGTTTGCTTTTAAAATGCAAAAGGTTTGCTTCGAAAATGCAAAAGGTTTGCTCCGAAAAAGCAAAAGGTTTGCTTCGAAAATGCAATTGGCGGTTTGCTTCGCAAATGCAAATTGTGGTTTGCTTTGAAAATGCAAAAGGTGGTTAGCTTTGCAAAAGGTTGTTTTCTTTGTAAATGCAAAAGGTGGTTTGCTTTGAAAATGCAAATGGTGGTTTGCTTTGAAAGTGCAAAAGGTGGTTTGCTTTGAAAATGCAAAAAGTGGTTTGCTTTGAAAATGCAATAGGTGGTATGCTTTGAAATTGCAAAAGGTGGTTGGCTTTGAAAATGCAAAAGGAGGTTTGCTTTGAAAATGCAAAAGGAGGTTTGGTTTGAAAATGCAAAAGGTTTGCAATGAAAATGCAAAAGGTTTGCTTTGAAAATGCAAATGGTGGTTTGCATTGAAAATGCAAAAGGTTTGCTTTGCAAATGCATACATTTTGCTTTGAAATTGGAATTGGTGGTTTGCTTTGAAAATGCAAATGGTGGTTTGCTATGAAAATGCCAACCGTTTGCTTTGAAAATGCAAATGGTGGTGATGTTTGAAAATGCAAATGGTGGTTTGGTTTGCAAAGGCAAAAGGTGGTTTGCTTTTAAAATGCAAAGGGTGGTTTACTTTGAAAATGCACAAGGTGGTTTGTTTTGAAATTGCAATAGGTGGTTTGCTTTGAAAATGCAAAAGGTGGTTTGCTTTGAAAATGCAGTAGGTGGTATGCTTTGAAAATGCAAAAGGAGGTTTGGTTTGAAATTGCAAATGGGTTGGTTTGAAAATGCAAATGCTGGTTTTCTTTGAAAATGCAAAAGGTTTGCTTTGAAAATGCAAATGGTGGTTTGTTTTCAAAATGCAAATGGTTGTTTGCTTTGAAAGTGCAAAAGGTGGTTTGCTTTGAAAATGCAAAAAGTGGTTTGCTTTGAAAATGCAATAGGTGGTATGCTTTGAAATTGCAAAAGGTGGTTGGCTTTGAAAATGCAAAAGGAGGTTTGCTTTGAAAATGCAAAAGGAGGTTTGGTTTGAAATTGCAAAAGGTTTGGTTTGAAAATGCAAATGCTGGTTTTCTTTGAAAATGCAAATGGTTTGCTTTGAAAATTCAAAAGGTTTGCTTTGAAAATGCAAATACTTTGCTTTATAAATTCAAAAGGTTTGCTTTGTAAATGCAAAGGATTGTGTTGAAAATGCAAATGGTGGTTTGCTGTGAAAATGCAAAAGATGGTTTGCTTTGAAAATGCAAAAGTGATTTGCTTTGAAAATGCAAAAGGTGGTTTGCTTTGAAAATGCAAAAGGTGGTTTGCTTTGAAAATGCAATAGATGGTATGCATTCAAACTGCCAAAGGAGAGTTGGTTTGAAATTGCAAAAGCTTTGGTTTGAACATTCAAATGCTGGTTTGCTTTGAAAATACAAAAGGTTTGCTTTGAAAATACAAAATGTGGTTTGCTTTGAAAATGCAAATGGTGGTTTGCTTTGAAAATGCAAATGGTGGTTTGCTTTGAAAATGCAAAAGGTTTGCATTGAAAATGCAAAAGGTTTGCTATGAAAATGCAAATGGTGGTATGCTTTGAAAATGGAAAAGATGGTTTGCGTTGAAAATCCAATGGTGGTTTGCTTTGAAAATGCAAAAGGTGGTTTGCTTTGAAAATGCAAAAGGTTTGCTTTGAAAATGCAAAAGGTGGTTTGCTTTGAAAGTGCAAAAGGTTTGCATTGAAAATGCAAAAGGTTTGCTTTGAAAATGCAAAAGGTGGTTTGCTTTGAAAATGCAAAAGGTTTGCTTTGAAAATGCAAATGGTGGTTTGCATTGAAAATGCAAAAGGTTTTCTTTGAAAATGCATACATTTTGCTTTGAAAATGGATTTGGTGGTTTGCTTTGAAAATGCAAATGGTGGTTTGGTTTGAAAAGGCAAATGGTGGTTTGCTTTTAAAATGCAAATGGTGGTTTTCTTTGAAAATGCAAAGGGTGGTTTACTTTGAAAATGCACAAGGTGGTTTGCTTTGAAATTGCAAAAGGTGGTTTGCTTTGAAAATGCAAAAGGTGGTTTGCTTTGAAAATGCAGTAGGTGGTATGCTTTGAAAATGCAAAAGGAGGTTTGGATTGAAATTGCAAAAGTGTTGGTTTGAAAATGCAAATGCTGGCTTTCTTTGAAAATGCAAAAGGTTTGCTTTGAAAATGGAATTGGTGGTTTGCTTTGAAAATGCAAATGGTGGTTTGGTTTGAAAAGGCAAAAGGTGGTTTGCTTTTAAAATGCAAATGGTGGTTTTCTTCGAAAATGCAAAGGGTGGTTTACTTTGAGAATGCACAAGGTGGTTTGCTTTGAAATTGCAAAAGGTGGTTTGCTTTGAAAATGCAAAAGGTGGTTTGCTTTGAAAATGCAGTAGGTGGTATGCTTTGAAAATGCAAAAGGAGGTTTGGATTGAAATTGCAAAAGTGTTGGTTTGAAAATGCAAATGCTGGTTTTCTTTGAAAATGCAAAAGGTTTGCTTTGAATATGCAAATGGTGGTATGTTTTCAAAATGCAAATGGTGGTTTGCTTTGAAAGTGCAAAAGGTGGTTTGCTTTGAAAATGCAAAAGGTTTGCTTTGAAAATGCAAAAGGTGGTTTGCTTTGAAAGTGCAAAAGGTTTGCATTGAAAATGCAAAAGGTTTGCTTTGAAAATGCAAAAGGTGGTTTGCTTTGAAAATGCAAAAGGTTTGCTTTGAAAATGCAAATGGTGGTTTGCATTGAAAATGCAAAAGGTTTTCTTTGAAAATGCATACATTTTGCTTTGAAAATGGATTTGGTGGTTTGCTTTGAAAATACAAATGGTGGTTTGGTTTGAAAAGGCAAATGGTGGTTTGCTTTTAAAATGCAAATGGTGTTTTTTTTTTAAATGCAAAGGGTGGTTTACTTTGAAAATGCACAAGGTGGTTTGCTTTGAAATTGCAAAAGGTGGTTTGCTTTGAAAATGCAAAAGGTGGTTTGCTTTGAAAATGCAGTAGGTGGTATGCTTTGAAAATGCAAAAGGAGGTTTGGATTGAAATTGCAAAAGTGTTGGTTTGAAAATGCAAATGCTGGTTTTCTTTGAAAATGCAAAAGGTTTGCTTTGAAAATGCAAATGGTGGTATGTTTTCAAAATGCAAATGGTGGTTTGCTTTGAAAGTGCAAAAGGTGGTTTGCTTTGAAAATGCAAAAAGTGGTTTGCTTTGAAAATGCAATAGGTGGTATGCTTTGAAATTGCAAAAGGTGGTTTGCTTTGAAAATGCAAAAGGAGGTTTGCTTTGAAAATGCAAAAGGAGGTTTGGTTTGAAATTGCAAAAGGTTTGGTTTGAAAATGCAAATGCTGGTTTTCTTTTAAAATGCAAAAGGTTTGCTTTGAAAATGCAAATGCTGGTTTGTTTTCAAAATGCAAATGGTGGTTTGCTTTGAAAGTGCAAAAGGTGGTTTGCTTTGAAAATGCAAAAAGTGGTTTGCTATGAAAATGCAAAAAGTGGTTTGCTTTGAAAATGCAAAAGGTGGTTTGCTATGAAAATGCAAATGTTGTTTTTTTAAAAAATGGAAAAGGTGGTTTGCATTAAAAATGCAAATGGTCGTTTGCTTTGAAAATGCAAAAATGTTTGCTTTGAAAATGCAAAAGGTTTGCTTTGAAATGGCAAAATGGTGGTTTGCTTTGAAAATGCAAATGGTGGTTTGCTTTGAAAATGCAAAAGATGTTTTGATTTGAAAATGCAAAAGGTGGTTTGCTTTAATATGCAAAAGGTGGTTTGCTTTGAAAATGCAAAAGGTTTGCGTTGAAAATGGAAAGGGTTTGCTTTGAAAATGCAAATGGTGGTTTGTTTTGAAAGTGCAATAGATGGTATGCATTGAATCTGCAAAAGGAGAGTTGGTTTGAAATTGCAAAAGGTTTGGTTTGAACATTCAAATGCTGGTTTGCTTTGAAAATGCAAAAGGTTTGCTTTGAAAATACAAAATGTGGAGTGCTTTGAAAATGCAAATGGTGGTTTGCTTTGAAAATGCAAATGGTGGTTTGCTTTGAAAATGCAAATGGTGGTTTGCTTTGAAAATGCAAAAAGGTTTGCATTGAAAATGCAAAAGGTCTGCTATGAAAATGCAAATGGTGGTTGGCTTTGAAAATGGAAAAGATGGTTTGCGTTGAAAATCCAATGGTGGTTTGATTTGAAAATGCAACAGGTGGTTTGCTTTGCAAATGCAATAGGTGGAATGCTTTGAAAATGCAAAATGTGGTTTGCATTGAAAATGCAAAAAGTGGTTTGCTTTGAAAATGCAAATGGTGGTTTGCTTTGAAAATGCAAAAGGTGGTTTGCTATGAAAATGCAAATGGTGTTTTTTTTTCTAAATGGAAAAGGTTGTTTGCATTAAAAATGCAAATGGTGGTTTGCTTTGAAAATGCAAAAATGTTTGCTTTGAAAATGCAAAAGGTTTGCTTTGAAATGGCAAAATGGTGGTTTGCTTTGAAAATGCAAATGGTGGTTTGCTTTGAAAATGCAAAAGGTGGTTTGCTATGAAAATGAGAATGTTGGTTTGCTTTGAAAATGCAAAAGATGTTTTGATTTGAAACTGCAAAAGGTGGTTTGCTTTAATAAGCAAAAGGTGGTTTGCTTTGAAAATGCATAAGGTTTGCGTTGACAATGGAAAGGGTTTGCTTTGAAAATGCAAATGGTGGTTTGCTTTGAAAATGGGAATGTTGGTTTGCTTTGAAAATGGAAATGTTGGTTTGCTTGGAAAATGCAAAAGGTGAATTGCTTTGAAAATGCAAAAGGTGGTTGCTTTGAAAATGCAAATGGTGATTTGCTTTGAAAATGCAAAATGTGCTTTGTTTTGAAAATGCAAAAGTTGGTTTGCTTTGAAAATGCAAAAGGTGGCTTGCTTTGAAATGCAAAAGGTGGTTTGCTATGAAAATGAAAATGTTAGTTTGCTTTGAAAATGCAAAAGATGGTTTGATTTGAAAATGCAAAAGGTGGTTAGCTATAAAATGCAAAATGTGGTTTGCTTTGGAAATGCAAAAGGTGGTTTGCTTTGAAAATGCAAATGGTGGTTAGCTTTGAACATTCAAATGGTGGTTTGCTTTGAAAATGCAAAAGGTTTGTTTGAAAATGGAAAAGGTTTGCTTTGAAAATGCAAATGGTGGTTTGCTTTAAAAATGCAAAAGGTGGTTTGCTGTGAAAATGCAAAGTTGTTTTGCTTTCAAAATGCAAATGGTGGTTTGCTTTGAAAATGCAAATGGTGGTTTGCTTTGAAAATGCAAAATGTTTGCTTTGAAAATGCAAAAGGTTTGCTTTGAAAATGCAAAAGGTGGTTGCTTTGAAAAAGCAGAAGGTGGTTTGTTATGAAACTGCAAATGGTGGTTTGCTTTGAAAATGCGAAAGGTGCTTTGCTTTCAAAATGCAAAAGATGGTTTGCTTTGAAAATACAAAAGGCGGTTTGCTTCGAAAATGCAAAAGGTGGATTGGTTTGAAAATGCAAAAGATGGTTTGCTTTGAAAATGCAAAATGTTTGCATTGAAAATTCAAAAGGTGGTTTGCATTGAAAATGCAAAAGGTTAGCTTTGAAAATGCAAAGGTGGTTTGCTTCGCAAATGCAAAAGGTTTGCTTCTAAAATGCAAACGGTAGTTTGCTTTGAAAATGCAAAAGGTTTGCTTTTAAAATGCAAAAGGTGGTTTGCTTCGAAAATGCAAAAGGTGGTTTTCATTGAAAATGCAAAAGGTGGTTTGCTTTATGAATGCAAAAGGTTTGCTTTGAAAATGCAAAAGGATTGTGTTGAAAATGCAAATGGTGGTTTGCTGTGAAAATGCAAAAGGTGGTTTGCTGTGTAAATGCAAAAGGTGGTTTGCTTTGAAAATGCAAAAGGTGATTTGCTTTGAAAATGCAAAAAGAGGGTTGCTTTGAAAATGCAAATGGTGGTTTGCTTTGAAAAGGCAAAATGTGGTTTGCTTTGAAAATGCAACTGGTGGTTTGCTTTGAAAATGCAAAAGGTGGTTTGCTTAGAAAATGCAAAAGGTGGTTTTCATTGAAAATGCAAAAGGTGGTTTGCTTTGAAATGCAAAAAGTTGTTTGCTTTGAAAATGCAAAAGGTGGTTTGCTTTGAAAATGCTAAAGGTGTTTGCTATGAAAATGCAAATGGTGTTTTGCTTTGAAAATGCAAAAGATGGTTTGATTTGAAAATTCAAATGGTAGTTTGCTTTGAAAATGCAAATGGTTTGCTTTGAAAATGGAAATGTTGGTTTGCTTTGAAAATGGAAATGTTGGTTTCCTTTGAAAATGAAAATGTTGGTTTGCTTGGAAAATGCAAAAGGTGGTTTGCTTGGAAAATGCGAAAAGTGTTTTGGTTGAAAATACGACAGATGGTTTGCTTTGAAAATACAAAAGGTGGTTTGCTTTGAAAATGCAAAAGGTGGTTTGCTTTGAAAATGCAAAAGGTGGTTTGCTTTGAAAATGCAATACGTGGTTTGCTATGAAAATGGAAAAGGTCGTTTGCTTTGAAATGCAAAAGGTGGTTTGCTTTAAAAATGCAAAAGTTGGTTTGCTTTGAAAATGCAAAAGGTGGTTTGCTTTGAAAATGCAAAAGGCGGTTTGCGTTGAAAATGCAATACGTGGTTTGCTATGAAAATGGAAAAGGTCGTTTGCAATGAAAATGCAAATGGTGGTTTGCTTTGAAAATGCAAAAGGTGGTTAGCTATGAAAATTCAAAAGGAGGTTTGCTTTGAAAATGGAAAAGGTCGTTTGCTTTGAAAATGCAAAAGGTCGTTTGCAATGAAAATGCAAATGGTGGTTTGCTTTGAAAATGCAAATGATGGTTTGATTTGAAAATGCAAAAGGAGATTTGCTTTAAAAATGCAAAAGGTGGTTTGCTTTGAAAATGCAAAAGGTGGTTTGCTTTGAAAATGCAATACGTGGTTTGCTATGAAAATGGAAAAGGTCGTTTTCAATGAAAATGCAAATGGTGGTTTGCTTTGAAAATGCAAATTATGGTTTGATTTGAAAATGCAAAAGGTGGTTTGCTTTAAAAATCCAAAAGGTGGTTTACTTTGAAAATGCAAAAGGTGGTTTGCTTTGATAAGGCAAAAGGTGGTTTGCTTTGAAAATGCGAAAGGTTTGCTTTGCAAATGCAAAAGGCTTGCTTTGAAAATGCAAATGGTGGTTTGCTTTGAAAATGCAAAAAGTGGTTTGCTATGAAAATGCAAATGGTGGTTTGCTTTGAAAATCGAAAAGGTAGTTTGCTTTGAAAATTCAAAAGGAGGTTTGCTTTGAAAATGGAAATTGTCGGTTGCTTTGAAAATGCAAAAGGTTTGCTTTGATAATGCAAAATAATTGCTTTGAAAATGCCAATGGTGGTTTGCTTTGAATATGCAAATGGTGGTTGGCTTTGAAAATGCAAATGGTGGTTTGTTTTGAAAATGCAAAGGTGGTTTGCTTCGAAAATGCAAAAGGTGGTATGCTTCGAAAAATGAGGTTTGCTTTGAAAATGCAAAAGGTGGTTTGCTTCGAAAATGCAGAAGGTGGTTTGCTTTGAAAATACAAAAGCTGGTTTGCTTTGGCAATGCAAAAGGTGGTTTGCTGTGAAAATGCAAAAGGTGGTTCGCTTTGAAAATGCAAAACGTGATTTCCATTGAAATAGTTTGCTTTGAAAATACAAAAGGTGGTTTGCTTTGACAATGCAAAAGGTGGCTTGCTTTGAAAATGCAAACGGTTTGCTTTGAAAATGCAAACGGTTTGCTTTGAAAATGTTAAAGTTGGATTGCTTTGAAAATGCAAAACGTTGTGTCCATTGAATATGCAAAAGGTGGTTTGCATTGAAAATGCAAAAGATTTGCGTTGAAAATGCAAAAGGTGGTATGATTTGAAATTGCAAAAGGTAGTTTGCTTTAAAAATTCAAATGTTTGCTTGGAAAATGCAAAAGGTGGATTGCTTTGAAAATGCAAAAGAATTGCTTTGAAAATGCAAAAGATGGTTTGCTTTGAAAATACAAAAGGTGGTTTGCTTTGAAAATACAAAAGGTGGTTTGCTTTGACAATGCAAAAGGTGGCTTGCTTTTAAAATGCAAAAGGTTTGCTTTGAAAATGCAAACGGTTTGCTTTGAAAATGCAAAAGGTTTGCTTTGAAAATGTTAAAGGTGGATTGCTTTGAAAATGCAAAACGTGGTGACCATTGAATATGCAAAAGGTGGTTTGCAATGAAAATGCAAAAGATTTCCTTTTAAAATGCAACAGGTGGTATGATTTGAAATTGCAAAAGGTAGTTTGCTTTGAAAATTCAAATGTTTGTTTGGAAAATGCAAAATATGGTTTGCTTGGAAAATTGTAAAGGGTTGCTTTGAAAATGAAAAGGTGGGTTGCTTTGAAAATGGAAATGTTGGTTTGCTTTGAAAATGCAAATGTTGGTTTGCTTGGAAAATGCAAAAGTTGGTTTGCTTTGAAATTGCCAAAGGCGGTTTGCTTTGAAAATGCAAAAGGTGGTTTGCTTTTAAAATGCAAAATGTGATTTGCTAAGAAAATGCAAATGGTGGTTTTCTTTGAAACTGGAAAAGGTGGTTTGCTTTGATAATGGAAAAGGTGGTTTGCTAAGAAAATGCAAATGGTGGTTTGCTTTGAATCTGGAAAAGGTGGTTTGCTTTGAAAATGCAAAAGGTGGGTTGCTTTGAAATGCAAAACGTGGTTTGCCTTGAAAATGCGAAAGGTTTGCTTAGAAAATGCAAAATGTTTGCTTTGAAAATGCAAAAGGAGGTTTGCTTTGAAAATGGAAAAGGTGGTGTGCTAAGAAAATGCAAATGGTGGTTTGCTTTGAAACTGGAAAATGTGGTTTGGTATGGAAATGCAAATGGTGGTTTGCTTTGAAAATGGAAAAGGTGGTTTGCTATGAAAATGCAAATGGTGATTTGCTTTGAATATGGAAAAGGTGGTTTGCTTTGAAAATGCAAAAGGTGGTTTGCTTTGAAAAGACAAAAGGTGGTTTGCTTTCAAAATACAAAAGGTGGTTTGCTTTGAAAATGCAAATGGTGGTTTGCTTTGAAAATGCAAATGGTGGTTTGCTTTGAAAATGCGAATCGTGGTTTGCTTTGAAAATGCAAATGGTGGTTGGCTTTTAAAATGCAAAAGGTTTGCTTTGAAAATGCAAAAGGTTTGCTTTGAAAATGCAAACCGTGGTTTGCTTTGAAAATGCAAAAGGTGGTTTGCTTTGGAAATGCAAAAGGTGGTTTGCTTTTAATATGCAAAAAGTGGTTTGCTATGAATATTCAAATGGTGGTTTGCTATGAACATACAGGAAGTGGTTTGCATTGAAAATGCAAAAGGTGGTTTGCTTTGAAAATTCAAAGGCATGTGCGTTTGCTTTGAAAATGCAAACGCAAGTGCGGTTGCTTTGAAAATGCAAAGGCAAGTGCGGTGGATTTGAAAATGCGAAGGCAAGTACGGTTGCCTTGAAAATGCATTGGCAAGTGATTAAAAGTCAAATCTTGACCACTTCCTGTTTGCACTCGATATTGATTTTGGAAAAATCGCTACCATCTTACTCAGAGCAATCTTACTCAGAGTCCCCCTCCAGCTGTCATGGCCAGAGGATTTTCCCCATCGATGAAAAATAAAAGGTCACGACACTCAGTCTGAGCTGTGAATAAACTAAACAATGAACACATCTCAACTAAACTGTGTGTGGTTTTATGTGCTTTTATGTGGTTAATTTGGAACTGTTTGGAAGGAATACATGTTTACGTGCCTTTTTACAGTGCCTTTTGACTGTGCCGCTAATTGAAAAGTGTGCCTTTTGATTGTGCCGCTGATTGAAATATGTGCGTTTTGACATTGCCGCTAATTGAAAAGTGTGCCTTTTGACAGTGCCGTTAATTGAAAAGTGTGCCTTTTGACAGTGGCGCTAATTGAAAAGTGTGCCTTTTGACTGCCGCTAAGTGAAAAGGTTGCCTTTTGACTGTGCCGCTAAACTGTGCCTATATTTTCAAATGAGTTTTGCTTTTTAAATGTGGCTTGCGTTTTAAATGTGGCTTGCTTTCCAACCGTTTTTGGAAGGAAAACTCGTGAATAAACGTTTTATTAGATCAGGACTGTGTTTATTGCAAAATTGCCGCTCATTCCGTGACTTCCGCTTAGTGGAGAGATGGTGCTCATTGCGTCATTTCAGGTGAGTTCAGAGGTGGCACTCAGTGTGGAAGGGCCAAAGTGGAGACGCCGCCCTGAACCGTTTGAGTAATTCAAGAGAGGCTACTGCCATAATCAGGAAGTGGCGGCGTCTAACGGCAGCGGCTCGACTGCAGTCCGTCTGTCTTTTTTTTTAAATTTTTGTCTAGTTAAATGTAGTTGTTTGTGTTTTTTATACTGTTTTTAATTGTGTATATGTGGGGGGCGGGGGGGGGGGGAGAGGGAAACTTAAAAAATCTCTTCCCAGCACGGGAGACCCGACCTTTTCCCTGTCGGGTCTCCGTTGTCGTTGGGACCTAGCTCCGTGGAGCGGCCTCCGACTTGGACGACCTGGGGACTCCAGTGGCGGAGCCTGTGGAGCTGCGGACTTACGATCGTGGGGCTGGCCGGCTTCGGAGCGTGTGGAGCGGTGGTGGCTCACTGCTGCGGCCCGACTCCGGAGCTCCAGCTGCAGCTGCAGACCCATGGACTGTGACATCGGGAGCTCGCGGGTCCGGGTGAGAGACCGCTTTCCGGAGCTCCCGCAACGCAACTTCACCCGCCCGTGTCGCGGGGATGGAACGACCCGGAGCGGGGCCGCAAATCGCCCGGCGCAGCTTTAATGGCCGCGGGACGTTCCAGCGTCCGCCGGGGGCTCCAACTTGTGACCTTTGGGCCCGGAGCGAGGCCGTATACCGCCCGGCGCAGCCTCAACGCCCGTGGGACTTAACATTGCCCGCCTGAGGCTTCAACATCGGGAGAAAAATGGTGGAGGGGAGAGAAAAGACTTTGCCTTCCATCACAGTGAGGAGATTCACTGTGATGGATGTTTTTCTGTAGATTGAATTGTTTGTGTGTCGTGTAGAAATTGTTTTTTTTGTATGGCTGTGGAAATGGAATTTCGCTTGAGCCTCTTTGAGGTTCAAATGACAATAAAATCTAATCAATCAATCAATCAATCTATCAATACATATGGCGAGTGTCTGTGTATTTGTTGAAAGTTATTTAAAGCACGTTTTTACAGTAGCAGCAGCTCTAGAGGAATGTTTCAGAATAAAAAAGGCTTTAATCATTTGAATCATTTGGTTTAGGCACACCTGTGTTCGTATTTTCAAATTACTTACAAAAGAGTATTTGGTTAATAACAAGATTCAGTTCTGAAGTTACTTGGCATTTTAGTATTGGCGCTGTGTGTGTGTGTGTCTCTGTGTGTATCTGTGTTTGTGTGTCTTTGTTTGTGTGTCTTTGTGTGTGTGTGTGTGTGTGTGTGTGTGTGTGTGTGTGTGTGTGAGTGTGTATATTTGTTTGTGTATGTGTATGTGTTTGTGTGTATATGTGTGTGTGTCTTTGTGTTTGTGTGTATGTGTATGTGTCTTTGTGTTTGTGTGTATGTGTGCGTGTCTTTGTGTTTGTGTGTATGTGTGCGTGTCTTTGTGTTTGTGTGTGTGCATGTGTGGCTTTGTGTTTGTGTGTGTGAGTCTTTGTGTGTGTGTGTGTCCCTGTGTGTGTGTCCCTGCGTGTGTGTACCTGTGTGTGTGTCTGTGTGTGTGTGTCCCTGTGTGTGTGTCCCTGTGTGTGTCTCTCTGTGTGTGCCTCTGTGTGTGTCTCTGTGTGTAGTCTGTGTGTGTGTGTGTTTCTGTGTGTGTGTCTCTGTGTGTGTGCGTTTGTATGTGTGTATGTGTGTGTGTCTGTGTGTGTCTGTGTGTGTGTCTCTGTGTGTGTATCTCTGTTGGAGTGCTTGGAGTGCTGTGAGGTTGGACTTGCTGCCTGCACTCTGCATGGAATGCTGTGAGGTTGAATTTGCCGCCTGCACTCTGCTTGCTGTCAGGTTGGACTTTCTGCCTGCATTCTGCTTAGATTGCTGTGAGGTTGGACTTGCTGCCTGCACTCTGCTTGGAATGCTGTGAGTTTGGACTTGCTGCTTACACTCTGCTTGGAATGCTGTGAGTTTGGACTTGCTGCGCACACTCTGCTTGGAATGCTGTGAGGTTGGACTTGAATCTTTTAAGACTCGTTCACATTTTAAACTTTAATAAATCATTTTTCCACTTGCCATGTCTGCGTGTTCTTCATCACCATGGGTACATAGATACATAGATACATAGAAATTAGGTGCAGGAGTAGGCCATTCGGCCCTTCGAGCCTGCACCGCCATTCAATACGATCATGGCTGATCATCCAACTCAGTATCCCGTACCTGCCTTCTCTCCATACCCCCTGATCCCTTTAGCCACAAGGGCCACATCTAATTCCCTCTTAAATATAGCCAATGAACTGGCCTCAACTACCCTCTGTGGCAGAGAGTTCCAGAGATTCACCACTCTCTGTGTGAAAAAGTCTACCTAATAGACAGGAATGGCTGCGCTGTCGGAGATCCACTAAGATTGCATTGGGGGGAGGTTGAGGGGAGGTGGACTGAATGTGTGTGTGGGTGGGGGGGGGGTGCAAGGAGCAGAGTTGGGGGATGAAGGGAGGAGGGGTAACTGAGTGAACTGCCACCACACCAGCTGTAAGTGATTGAAGTGTCAGTCCACCAGTCATGACTTATTGAACTGCAAGTCCACCAGCCATGACTAACTGAACTGCAAGTCCAAGAATCCATTCAGTCCACAATGTCCATACTAGCCCTCTGGAAACCAGTCGCTTCACCCCACAACGCCCATACTAGCACTCCAGAGATCCACGCAAGGATAAACTTTCCTCTTTCATTGCTGTGATCTGTAAAAAAAGATGAAAATGTCTAAAATTGATTGTCCACCCTCTCCCCCTTCTCTCTCTCTCTCTCTCTCTCTCTCACACAAAGACACTGTCACCTGTTTTGAGCAGAATTTCTGGCAGTTTCTGATCTACCAGCCCACGAGGCCTGCGTTTCTGAGCTGCCAGCCTGCCAGACCTGGGTGACTCAGCTGCCAGCCCAAGAATCCATTCGGCTCACAATTTCCATACTAGCCCTCTGGAAACCAGTCCCTTCGGCCCACAAACCGATGTTAGCGCTCTAGAAGCCCCACTCCCCCACTGGCCAGCAATATTGGAATTGGTGGAGAGGTGGAATATTGCGTTGGGGAACTAGCCCTCCCGTGTGATGCTGGGACCAAACGGGTCCCACTTAGTCTAGTCTACTTATACAGGAAGTAGTTTGGATGAATACCATACTGTTTTTCCCACTACAATAAAGAAACTATTAATCAAGAGACTATGTTTGGTAGATTTCCTTTTCGACGGCATTGAATGTCTCGGGGAGAGCTCTTGAATGCGTTTCGATTATCTTGTGAACCCCTGTCTTCAATCATAAAGACTAAAGGAAAGATTCCTTGAAACGATATGAAAATCTGTCATTATAAGTACCAAAGATAGATAAGTACTACCCCAGATTATGTCACTCCATCCGTCCTATTCCGCCATGTGTCACTCCATCAGTACTACTCCACAGTGTCACTGCATCAGTACTACCCTACAGTGTCACTCCATCAGTACTACCCCACAGTGTGTCACTCCATCAGTACTACTCCATAGTGTCACTGCATCAGTACTACTCCATAGTGTCACTGCATCAGTACTACCCTACAGTGTCTCTCCATCAGTACTACCCCACAGTGTGTCCCTTCATTAATTATCCCCCTCAGTATGTCACTCTATCAATACAACCCCCAGTGTGTCATTCGATCTTATTACCACACATTATATTACTCCATCAGTACTACCCCACCCCGTGTGCCAGACCAAAGATACTACCACAGAGTGTCAATCTATCAGCAATTCCCCAAAACGTGTCACTCCATCAGCACTACCCCACAGTTGTTGTGTCTTCATCAGTACTACCCCTCAGTGTGTCACTCCATCAGAACTACACCACATGTTACCACTCCTTCAGTACTACCCCACAGTGTGTCACTCCATCAGTACCTCGCCGAGGTTTGTCACTCCATCAGGACTACCCCACAGAGTGTCACTCCATCAGTGCTGGCATACATTTAGTCTCTTCATAAGTACTACTCCGCAGTGTGTCACTCCATCAGTACCTCCCCACAGTGTATCCATCAGCACTACTCCACTGTGTGTCGGTCCCAGTACGGCCCCATAGTGTGTCACACCATCAGTACTACCCAGACGTTTGTCACTCTATCAGGACTACTCCACAGTGTGTCACTCCATCAGTGCTACCACAAATTGTGTCACTCCATCAGAGAGGCTCCCCAGAATGTCACTCCATCTGTATTTCCTCACATTGTGTCAGTCCATCAGCAATACCACGAAATTTGTCACTCCATCAGTGCTATCCTACAGTGTGCCATCCCATCAGCTCTGTCACACAGTCAGTCCATCATTATAATGCCACAGTGTCTCCCCGTCAGTCCTTACACACAATGCGTCCCCAGTACTACTGTGTAGTAGTACTGGGGACTAGTACCCAGTCCTCGATCTGGGTAGATGAATACTACCCCACAGTGTATCACTCCATCTGTACTACTCCACAGAGTGACACTCCATCAATACTACCCCACAATGTTTTAGTACATCAGTGCTAGCCCACAGTGTGTCAATCCTTCTTTACCACCACACAGTGCGTCACTCCATCAGTACTATCCAACAGCGTGCCACTCAATCAGTGCTGCCACACAGCGCATCAATCCATCAGTACCACCCCTCTGAATGCCATTACGTCAGTACTACCCCAGATTATGTCACTCCATCAGCCCTCGCAGTGAGTCAATTCATCAGTACCACCCCACAGAGTGGCACTCCATCAGAACCAACCCACAGTGTGCCTTTCCATCAGTAATACCCCACAGTGTGTGACCACTTCAGGACTGCTCCACAGTGTGTCACTCCATCAGTTATACCCCACTGCTTGTTACTCCATCAGAACCTCTCCGCAATGTGTCACCATCAGAACTACCTGACAGTTTATCATTGCAGCAGTATTATCCCACAGTATGTCACTCCATCACTACTACCCCCAAAGTGTGTCCCTCCATCAGAACTACTCCAGAGTATGTCATACATCAGTACTACCCCACAGTGTGTCACCCCATGAATACTACTCCACATTGTGTTGCTCCGTCAGCACGACACCAATCTATGCCACTCCATCAGGACAACCACAGAGCGTGGTGTCCTGGGCCTCCTCCATTGACAGAGTGAGGCCCAGCGCGAATTGGAGGAACAGCACCTCATACTTCGCTTGGGGAGCTAACACCCCAGCGGTATGAACATTGACTTCTCTAACTTCAAGTAGCCCTTGCTTTCCATCTTTTTCCTCTTCCCCTTCCCAGTTCTCCCACCAGTCTTATTGTTTCCGACTACATTGTATCTATGTCCCGCCCACTCCTGTGACATTAGTCTGAAGAGGATCTCGCCCCGAAACGTCACCCATTCCTTCTCTCGAATGATGCGGCCGGTCCCGCTGATACTCCAGCATGTTGTGTATATTTACGCTATAGAGTGTCACTCCATTTGTACTACCATACATTTGATCACTTCATCAGTACTACATGTGTACCACTCCACAATATGTCACTCCATCAGTAATGCGCCATAGTGTGTCACTCCATCAGTATTACTCCTCAGTGTGTAATTCCACTGTACTAACCACACAGTGTATTACTCCATCTGTACTACCCCACCCCGTTTGTCACTTCCAATGTACTGTCCCAGAGTGTCACTCCATCAGTACGTCCCCAAAGTGTCACACCATCAATACTACTCCTCGGTGTCATCCTATCAGTACTACCCCACAGTGTTTCCCTCCATCAGCAGTACCATAGAATGTGTCACTACATCAGTATTACCCCAAAGAGTGTCACTCCATCAGCACTGCCCTAGAATATATCATTACATATGTGTCTCTCTATCAGTACAACATTGCCCCCCCCCATATCAGACGATCCATCGTCGCCCAAGACGAGCGGAGAGCACAGGAGATCGATACCAGGCACCCCGTGCACGGACACACAGCACCTCCACCCCGACTGAAATCCAGAGCCAGTTTCTTGCAGACAGTCCTACCTCTCCAGACAACCAAAGAAACAGCAAGGACCAACATCTGGAAAGATGAATGGAACCAGCTCAACACACGAGCCCACGACTGGATGGAGAGAGGAATCACTCCGACTGAATGCCTCGCCAGCGGGCACGACCTCCCATGGCCAACCTGGAGGACCCTCAACAGATTACGAGTGGAGCAGGGGAGGTGTAAAGCACTTATGAAATCACGGAACTACCAGGCAGAAGACACATGCAGCTGTGGAGCAGTACAGACAATGTCCCACCTACTGGAGTGTGACGACGCCCCCCAGTGCAGCCCCCAGGACCTCGCTGAACCGACTCGAGCAGCTGTGACCTGCGTCAGATACTGGCAGAACGACATCTGAGATTGCAACGGACTCGAAGAAGAAGAGTACAACATAGATACATAGAAACATAGAAAATAGGTGCAGGAGTAGGCCATTCGGCCCTTCGAGCCTGCGCCGCCATTCAATATGATCATTGCTGATCATCCAACTCAGTATCCTGTACCTGCCTTCTCTCCATACCCCCTGATCCCCTTAGCCACAAGGGCCACATCTAACTCCCTCTTAAATACAGCCAATGAACTGGCCTCAACTACCTTCTGTGGCAGAGAATTCCAGAGATTCACCAATCTCTGTGTGAAAAATGTTTTTCTCATCTCGATCCTAAAAGACTTCCCCCTTATGCTTAAACTGTGACCGCTTGAACTGGACTTCCCCAACATCGGGAACAATCTTCCTGCATCTAGCCTGTCCAACCCCTTAAGAATGTTGTAAATTTCTACAAGATCTCCCCTCAATCGGTTTGTCAAGGAGGACTCTCTCTAACTTCTACAGGTGCACAGTAGACCGCATGCTCACCGGTTGCATCATGGCTTGGTTCGGCAACTTGAGTGTCCTGGAGAGGAAAAGACTACAAAAAGTAGTAAACACTGCCCAGTCCATCATCGGCTCTGACCTCCCTTCCATCGAGGGGATCTATCACAGTCGCTGCCTCAAAAAGGCTGGCAGCATCATCAAGGACCCACACCATCCTGGCCACACACTCATCTCCCTATTACCTTCAGGTACAAGGTACAGGAGCCTGAAGACTGCAACGACCAGGTTCAGGAACAGCTACTTCCCCACAGCCATCAGGCTATTAAACCTGGCTCGGACATCACACTGAACTTTACTAGCCAATACTGTTATTTGCACTTTATCAGTATATTGACCATGTGTATATATTTATAGAAGGCCTTGTAGTAAATGCCTACTATGTTCTGTTGTGCTCAAGCAAAGCAAGAATTTCATTGTCCTACCAGGGACACATGACAATAAACTCACTTGACTTGACTTGACTTGACAATCGTTTAAATTCTAGCGAGTACAAGCCGAGTCTATCCAGTCTTTCTTCATATGAAAGTCCTGACATCCCAGGAATCAGTCTGGTGAACCTTCTCTGTACTCCCTCTATGGCAAGAATGTATTTCCTCAGATTAGGAGACCAAAACTGTACGCAATACTCCAGGTGTGGTCTCACCAAGACCCTGTACAACTGCAGTAGACCCTCCCTGCTCCTATGCTCAAATCCTTTTGCTATGAATGCTAACATACCATTCGCTTTCTTCATTGCCTGCTGCACCTGCATGCCTACTTTCAATGACTGGTCTACCATGACACCCAGGTCTCGTTGCATTTCCCATTTTCCAAATCGGCCACCATTCAGATAATAGTCTACTTTCCCGTTTTTGCCACCAAAGTGGATAACCTCACATTTATCCACATTATAGTGCATCTGCCATGCATTTGCCCACTCACCCAAACTATCCAAGTCACCTTGCAGCCTCCTAGCATCCTCCTGACAGCTAACACTGCCCCCCAGCTCCGCGTCATCCGCAAACTTGGAGATGTTGCATTTAATTCCCTCGTCCAAATCATTAATATATATTGTAAATAGCTGAGGTCCCATCACCGAGCCTTGCGCTACCCCACCTCCTTTTCCTTTCTGTCTATCCCTCCTGAATATTGAATATCCCTGGATGTTCAGCTCCCAGCCTTGGTCACCCTGGAGCCATGTCTCCGTGATCCCAACTATATCATAATCATTAATAGCTATCTGCACATTCAACTCAACCACCTTATTACGAATGCTCCTTGCATTGAGACATAAAGCCTTTAGGCTTGTGTTTACAACACTCTTACCCCTTATACAATTATGTCGAAATATGGCCCTTTTTGATTTTTGCCCTGGATTTGTCTGCCTGCCACTTTTACTTTTCACCTTGCTACCTATTGCTTCTACCCTCATTTTACACCCCTCTGTCTCTCCGCTCACACATTTAAGAAACCCACCACCTCTTATTCTCTGTTTATTATATGTTTCTTCTTTCTTCCCTACATGTTGTGTCTGAGTGCTTCCCTTCTCTGCCTCCTGCCTCACACACTGTCTACTAGCTTAAGAACGCACCGGATGTGTTACGCTTTCTATGGAAGCTCATGAGGGTGGTGTGGAAGAAGCAAACAATACCTAAGGCGTGGCGAAGGGCCGGCGGCGTGCTAATACCTAAAGAAAAGGATTCGTCAGACATCAGCCAATTCCGGCCAATATGTCTCCTCAACGTCGAGGGGATTTTTTTTTAGCATTGTATCACAAAGGCTGTCCACCTATCTGGTAACAAACAAGTACATTGATACATCTGTACAGAAAGCAGGAATTCCAGGATTTTCGGGCTGCTTGGAGCATACAAGCATGATCTGGCACCAGATCCAAGCAGCTAAGAAGGACAAGAGAGACCTACATGTGATCTTCCTCGATCTGGCCAATGCATTTGGTTCAGTTCCCCATGAACTCCTTTGGGAATCTTTTGCCTTTTTCCATGTACCAGAGCTCATCACCACACTGGTCAAGAAATATTACCAAGACCTGCAGCTGTGCTTCACAACAGCTGCCTTCAGTACAACATGGCAGCGCTTGGAAGTAGGCATTATGGCAGGCTGCACAGTCTCACCCTTGGCCTTTACAATGGCCATGGAAGTCATCATCAGGGCCTCAAAATGGGTGGCGGGCGGTGAACGAACCAGGGCTGGGCTCCGTCTGCCACCCATCAGGGCATACATGGACGATATGACAACACTAACCACTACTGCAGCATGCACCAAGCGGCTACTTGGAAAGCTGCAGGAGAACATCAAGTGGGCCGAATGAAAATCAAACCAAGTAAATCTCGAAGCATCTCCATAGTCAAGGGGGTGCTTAGAGACACAAGGTTCTGTATCGGTGACGACCCAATACCAACAGTGTCTGAGCAGCCAGTTAAAAGCCTGGGAAGATGGTGTAACGCGAGTCTCAAGGACAGAGAGCAGGTGCAACAACTAAGGCAAGAAATTGTCAATGGACTGGAGAACATCAATCAGACCCTACTGCCTGGGAAGCTGAAGCTCTGGTGCCTACAGTTTGGACTCCTTCCTCGGACAATGTGGCCACTGACCGTTTATGAAGCCCCAATAACAAATGTGGAGAAGATGGAGCGAACCATAACTTCATACGTGAAGAAATGGCTCGGTGTCCCACGATGTCTAACTAACATCGGCCTCTATGGCAAAGGGGTCCTGGAACTACCTCTCACTAGTCTAACAGAGGAATATAAGTGTTCTAAAGTAAGACTCCAGATGACACTGAGGGACTCTAGAGACAAGATCATCAGTGCTGTTGCGCCGCCCCTAGCAACTGGCCGGAAGTGGACACCATCTGATGCAGTACAGCAAGCTTCATCAGCCCTGAGGCACAAAGACATAGTGGGGCAAGTCCAGCAGGGAAGAGGAGGCTTTGGCCTTACGACAAGTAAACCAACTTGACGAAAGGCCACAACATCAGAGCGGAGGACGTTGGTGGTTGAGGAGGTACGGCGACAGGAGGAGGCCGCAAGAAGTGCAAAGGCGGTCTCTCTTGCCACGCAGGGGCAATGGATGCAGTGGGAAGGTGTGGAGCGGAGGAAGATCAGCTGGAAAGAACTATGGGAAATGGAAGCAAGCAAGATCAGCTTCATCATCAGAGCGACATATAACGTGCTTCCATCACCAAAGAACCTCCATCAGTGGTACGGCGAGGATCCAACCTGTGCCATCTTCCCAACTCCAGCGACCCTCAAACACATCATGGTAGGCTGCAAGACCAGCCTCGCGCAAGGGAGATACACGTGGCGGCATAATCAGGTACTAAAAAGCCTGTCATCAGCCCTTGAGAACAGGCGGTGTGCGACCAACTCCTTGCCTCCGAGAGCAAGCAACCCTCCTCCCCTAAAGGTAATAACCTTTGTCCGAGAAGGACAGAAAACTTCTAAACTTCCTTCCACCAGATCAGAAGAAGGAAGCCAATGCAGGGCCCGTGACTGGAGGATGCTGGCGGACATCGGCCGACAACTGATTTTTCCACCTGAAATTGCTTCCACCACCCTCAGGCCAGACTTGGTGTTCTGGTCCCCTTCACAGAAGACTGCTTACATCATAGAGCTCACAGTTCCATGGGAGATCTCTGTTGAGGAGGCCTATGAGCGTAAGAAGCTGCGCTACGCAGAGCTTGCAGCAGAGGCAACGCAGCGTGGCTGGAACACCAAAGTCTATCCAGTTGAAGTGGGATGCAGAGGATTTGTTGCGTCATCTACCATCAGACTGCTGAAGGAGCTTGGAATCCACGGTCAGGCTCTGCGGAAGACCATAAGATCACTCTCAGAGACGGCTGAAAGAAGCAGCCGGTGGATTTGGCTCAAGCGGAAAGACCCATGCTGGGCCCCAAGTATGTCGGGGTGAATCTTTGGGACGGTTTGACACGGGACATGCGCTGAGGGTTGATCATCCTGCAGCGGGCCGCCCTTGTGGAGGGTGTATAGTGTTAAAAGGCCGAAACACCCAGTGATGCAAGGGTACACTACTGATGATGTGTCCTGTGCCCAACTGTCCTGAAGGTTACCCACCCCCCACCCCCCCCCCCGATGTTGAGCGTCTACCACTCTCAACAATCAACGAATGTCGTGAAATGCTCCCCACCTATTGGCACAAGGGACTTCTTAACATCTTGTCCTGTGTATTTGATTATATTTGAGTCCCTCCCCCCAACCGTTCTAGTCTAAAGTCTCCACAGTAGCATTTGCAAACCTCCCCACCAGGATATTGGTCCCCCTCGGGTTTGAAGTGCAACCCGTCCTTTTTGTACAGGTCACCCCTTCCCCAAAAGGGGTCCCAATGATCCAGAAACTTGAATCCCTGACCTATGCACCAGTCCTTCAGCCACGCATTTATTCTCCACCTCGCTCCATTCCTACTCTCACTGTCGCGTAGCACAACACAATGTGTCATTTCATCAGGACTACCTGACCAAGTGTGTCATTCCATAGGTACTAGCACAAGGTGCCATTATTAAGTGCTACCCCCAGCGTGTCATTACATCAGTACTAGCCGGACTGTGTCACTCCATCACGACAACCACTCAGTGTCATTCCAATAGAACTATCCCACGGTGTGTCACTCCATCAGTACTATTTCACAGTGTCATTCCAGCAGTGCTGCCCCACAGTGTCACTTCCATCAGTCCTACTCACAGAATGTCAGTCCATCTGTACTACCCCACAGTGTGTCAGTCCATCAGTACAACCCACAATTTGTCACATCATTAATACTACCCCATCTTTTGTCACTTCATCTGCTCCACCCCACAGTGTGTCACTCCATCAGTACCACCACAGTGTGTCCCCCATCAGTACCACCACAATGTGTCACTCCATCGGTACCACCACAGTGTGTCCCTCCATCAGTACCACCACAGTGTTTCACTCCATCAGTATCACCACAGTGTGTCACTGCGTCAGTTCTGCCCCATTTGTATCCCCGCATCAGTACTATCCCACTGTGTGTCACTCCATCAGTGGACGGAGAGAGGGCAGCCTAGAGATGGGGAATAAAGAGCGTAGGAGAGAGTGTAACTGTTCAGAGAGAGTGACATCAGTAAGGATGGAGGGAGAGAGAAAGAGAGGAGGGAGAGACGCTGCATCATTCGCCGTTTTGTTTAGGTTTAGGACAATTCTGAGGCGGCAATGTTTCTTTTCTCTGAGTGTCATGAGTATTTGGGTCGTTCCTCCTCAGAGGTGATGAAGGCAGAGAATGTTATTGTCCCGTGGTATAGTCAGATCTATTCCAGGCAAGCAGGGAGTGAATGGTTTCCGGTGTCAGCGGGAGTGTGGGGTTGAGGTCACAGTCAGTGAAGCCATATAACCATATAACCATATAACAATTACAGCACGGAAACAGGCCATCGCGACCCTTCTAGTCCGTGCCGAACACGTATTCTCCCCTAGTCCCATATACCTGCGCTCAGACCATAACCCTCCATTCCTTTCCCGTCCATATAACTATCCAATTTATTTTTAAATGATAAAAACGAACCTGCCTCCACCACCTTCACTGGAAGCTCATTCCACACAGCCACCACTCTCTGAGTAAAGAAGTTCCCCCTCATGTTACCCCTAAACTTCTGTCCCTTAATTCTCAAGTCATGTCCCCTTGTTTGAATCTTCCCTACTCTCAATGGGAAAAGCTTATCCACGTCAACTCTGTCTATCCCTCTCATCATTTTAAAGACCTCTATCGTCCCCCCTTAACCTTCTGCGCTCCAAAGCATAAAGTCCTAACTTGTTCAACCTTTCTCTGTAACTTAGTTGTTGAAACCCAGGCAACATTCTAGTAAATGTTGACACTCCAACCTGACAAACATTCTAGTAAATCTCCTCTGTACTCTCTCTATATTTTTTGACACCCTTCCTATAATTAGGCGACCAAAATTGTACACCATACTCCAGAATTGGCTTCACCAATGCCTTGTACAATTTTAACATTACATCCCAACTTCTATACTCAATGCTCTGATTTATAAAAGCCAGCACACCAAAAGCTTTCTTTACCACCCTATCTACATGAGATTCCACTTTCAGGGAACTGTGCACAGTTATTCCAAGATCCCTCTGTTCACCTGCATCTCATTCCCTACCATTTACCATGTACGTCCTATTTTGATTTGTCCTGCCAAGATGTAGCACCTCACACTTATCAGCAGTAAACTCCATCTGCCATCTTTCAGCCCACTCTTCCAACGGCATAAATCTCTCTGTAGACTTTGAAAATCTACTTCATTATCCACAGCCCCACCTATCTTAGTATCATCTGCATACTTACTAATCCAATTTTGCACACCATCATCCAGATCATTGATGTACATGACAAACAACAGTGGACCCAACACAGATCCCTGTGGCACCTCACTAGTCACTGGCCTCCAACCTGACAAACAACCATCCACCATTACTCTCTGGCATCTCCCATTCAGCCACTGTTGAATCCATCTTGCTACTCCACCATTAATACCCAACCATTGAACCTTCTTAACCAACTTTCCGTGAGGAACCTTGTCAAAGGCCTTACTGAAGTCCCATATATACAACATCCACGGCTTTACCCTCATCAATTTCCCGAGTAACCTCTTCAAAAAATTCTAGAAGATTAGTCAAACATGACCTTCCAAGCACAATCCATGTTGACTGTTCATAATCAGCTCCTGTTTTAGCCAGATGCTTATATATATTATCTCTAAGTATCCTTTCCATTAATTTGCCCACCACTGACGTCAAACTAACAGGTCTATAATTGCTAGGTTTACTCTTAGACCCCTTTTTAAACAATGGAACAACATGCGCAGTACGCCAATCCTCCGGCACTATTGCCGTTTCCAAGAGATTTGAAATATTTCTGTCATAGCCCCTGCTATTTCTACACTAACTTCCCTCAATGTCCTAGGGAATATCCTGTCCGGACCTGGAGACTTATCCACTTTTATATTTCTCAAAAGTGTCAGTATTTCCTCTTCTTTGAATCTCATAGTTTCCATAGCTACTCTACTTGTTTCCCTTACCTCACATAATTCAATATCCTTCTCCTTGGTGAATACCGAAAAAAGAAATTGTTCAATATCTCCCCCATCTCTTTTGGCTCTGCAGATACCTGTCCACTCTGACTCTCTAATGGACCAATTTTTATCCCTCGTTATCCTTTTGCTATTAATATAGCTGTAGAAACCCTTTGGATTTACTTTCACCTTATTTGCCAAAGCAACCTCATATCTTCTTTTAGCTTTTCTAATTTATTTCTTAAGACTCTTTTTACATTTTTTACACTCCTCAAGCACCTCATTTACTCCATGCTGCCTATAATTATTGTAGATCTCTCTCTTTTTCCGAACTAAGTGTCCAATTTCCCTTGAAAAGCATGACTCTTTCCAATTTTTACTATTTCCTTTCAACCAAACAGGGACATAAAGATTCTGTACTCTTAAAATTTCACCTTTAAATGTCCTCCATTTCTCTTCCACATCTTTCCCATAAAACAAACTGTCCCAATTTACTCCTTTTAAATCCTTTCGCATCTCCTCAAAGTTAGCCTTTCTCCAATCAAAAATCTCAACCCTAGGTCCAGTTCTGACCCTCTCCATAATTATATTGAAACTAATGGTATTGTGATCACTGGTCCCGAACTGTTCCCCAACGCATACCTCTGCCACCTGACCCGTCTCATTTCCTAACAGGAGGTCCAGCACCGCCCCTTCTCTAGTAGGTACTTCTATGTATTGCTGCAAAAAACTATCCTGCACACATTTTACAAACTCCAACCCATCCAGCCCATTTACAGAATGTGTTTCCCAGTCTATGTGTGAAAAATTGAAAAGCTGCGACATATTGATTGGTGAAGCAGAGTGGAGGGGGTGGGCATTATAGTCCGAGGTGATGTGTTGAACTAATTCCTCAACCTGTGGACAAAGGTCGCCCAGTCCAGTCCACCTTCAAACTGGGCATCAGAAGCCCTGAGAGGGTCCCTGGAATTTGGCATTGCCTTGCTGAATGAAACGGATTGAAGGAAATCAGACAAACAACATGAGGTGGAGAGTTGGATCTGAATGGAGTTTGAAATAATATCCCCTTTGCTGGAACAATGCCGCCGCTCCCAATTTCCATCCATCAGTATATATCGCCACAATTCCCAGTCTTTGGAGTTTTCTCAATCAATTCCCTGCATAAATCACAACCTGTCTGTCTCAGCAGGGATTTCACTAGGCTGATGTCATCTGTTTGTGAATCATTTCTAAACCTCTATTTTTAAACTCTGTTGAAACTCACTGTCCCGGTGGAGACTGAAAATGGTATAAAATCTCGGGGAATGTTCTGCCCCAGCATTTCATTCCGAGACATTACCGGTAGCTCACGGGACACGTCGCTGGGCAGAGACAATGTTGGAAAAGCTTTATGAATATTTAGACGTGCAGAAAATCCTGTACGTGATCATTGCTGCCGTTGGAGTCCCTGGTAAGTGAGCAGAACAATTCAAGTTTTATAACTCCATCCGTGTGTTAACTGGTGTTGATCTGATTCTCATCATGTTACAAGTTCCCAACTGATGATCGTTGTACAAGAATATGTGAAGAATATCAATCCTCTCAGTGAAATATTTGTGAATTAACGCTGCTGTGATTTGTCTTATTTCAGACAGCTGAAACTAAGCCTCTTTTTCTCTCACTGCTGCCGGCCGGGAGCCACTAGAATGTTGTTCTTGCCTTCAGTGGGACCTTGCCCAGAGTTGTCCGAGTGCTCGGGACAGGGCAGGCAGGCAGGCAGCTCTCCGGGACGGTGTGACTGGGAGAGAGGGTTCACATTGTGAAGTTCACTGTGTCTGAGTTATTGATCGGAGTGAACTCCCGCTCCTGTGGACACTGTGTTTCACTGTGGAGTCTGTCTGTCACAGTCGGATTCCACCCACAGCCTGTTGGTCAATAATTGGATCGATCTCCTGGACCAGTGGCCGCGGATCTACCGGCGTGTGTGTGTGTGTTGTTACTTCACCTGCACCATCTTGAGTCTGCTGAGATTAGCCGCTGTATGTCTAAACTAACCCGACTAACTCCCCCCCCCCCCTGTCTCTGTGCTTTGGTACATATACCCCACACCATCCATACATGGGGATAATAGGTTGCATTCCTGGCACCGGCTGGATTTCGTGTGTGGGAAAGAACTGCAGATGCTGGTTTAAATCGAAGATAGACACAAAGTGCTGGAGTAACTCAGCGGGACGGGCAGCATCTCTGGAGAGAAGGAATGGGTGACGTTTCGGATCAAACCCTTCTTCAGTCCCATTCCTTCTCTCCAGAGGTGCTGCCTGTCCCGCTGAGTTACTCCGCTTTCTGCGTCGACCTCAGGACCAGAAGGGGTGGACTCTCATTTGCAACAATTGGCCTCTGCTTCAGGAGGGAAGTGTGAAGGGCACCTGTGTGGGGAGGGAGAGAAAGAGGAATATCAGGGATGATTGGATATGGCGGCCATTGTAGTGCGTTCTTCCCCCAGCTTTACCTTTACCTTTAGAAAGGAGATGAGGAGGAATTTCCTTTAGACAGAGGGTGGTGAATCTGTGGAATTCATTGCCGCAGACGGGGTGGAGGCCAAGTCAAATGGATAGTTTTAAGGCGGAGAGTGAGATTCTTGATTAGTGCGGGTGTCGGGGGGTTACGGGGAGAAGGCAAGAGAATGGGGTTGAGAGGGAAAGATATATCGGCCATGATTGAATGGCGGAGTAGACATGATGGGCCGAATGGCCTAATTCTGCTCCTACGAGCTGCACTCTTGTGTAAAGTGTTTAAGAAGGAACTGCAGATGCTGGAAAATCGAAGGTAGACAATGCTGGAGAAACTCAGCGGATGAGGCACCATCTATGGAGTGAAGGAAATAGGTAACTATTTCTAGTCTGAAGAAGGGTTTCGGCCCGAAACGTTACCTGTTTCCTTCGCTCCATAGATGCTGCCTCACTCGCTGAGTTTCTCCAGCACTTTTGTCTACTCATGTGTAAAGTCCTTTCTGAATAATTTCCCTTATCTGTGCTGAATGCTAACCTGGTTCTGGAAGGGTAGAGTTTGGGGATAATGCAATAGATGAAGTAGATTGCATCAAGAAGCCATTGGGATAACCTCAGTGGAAGCTTGAGAGTGATGAGTGGTGAGTCTGTGGAACTCTCTGTCTCAGAGGGCGGTGGAGGCAGTTCTCTGGATGCTTTCAAAAGAGAATTAGATAGAGCTCTTAAAAATAGCGGAGTCAGGGGATATGGGGAGAAGGCAGGAACGGGGTACTGATTGGGGATGATCAGCCATGATCACATTGAATGGCGGTGCTGGCTCGAAGGGCCAAATGGCCTCCTCCTGCACCTGTTGTCTACTGAACTCACTGTGGAATGAATCCATTAACGGTGCCACTCTGTTGCCGGATTCCATGTTGTCCCTGCCTTCCCTCTGGAAGCCTCCCTCCTCGTCCCCATCAGATGCCGAGTTCCCAGAGCCCTGGTTAAACGCGGCCGGCCGCTCACGGTTAAGTCTGTGAAAGCGGCCCCATCACAGACTGTGAGCAGCAGCAGGGTTCACTATAGAAAGGACCATTGCGTCTATTGTAGCGGGTGGGTGGCTACTCGTTCCCTCCCCTGCCCTTTACCCCACCCGCCCGTCACCTTATCTCTTGTCCCCTGAAGCAGGCAGGCAGGTCGGGCACAGTCGGAGCCGGCTCTGACATTGTTAAACTTGCAGCAGCCGTGCACCGACTCCAACACTCCTGATCTTGAGCTGAAAGTCGAGCCGGTGTTCAGCCCCGGAGACCGTGTTGAGTAAATGCCCAGTGTCCGTTCCCTTGTCTTTCCGCAGTGAATTTAGTGGCGATTGTGATCCTGTCCCGGGGAAAGTGTGGCCTCTCCACCTGCACCACTCGCTACCTGGTGGCCATGGCAGCGGCCGATCTACTGGTCGCCATCACCGACGTCATTTTGTTTCAGCTCCGATTACATTACTTTTATTGGAGTTTCCTGTCCATCACCCCTGTGTGCAGTGTTAACGCTGTACTGATGACTGCAGCTACAGACTGTTCTGTCTGGTTCACCGTCACTTTCACCTTTGATCGCTTTGTCGCCATTTTGTTGCCAGAAGCTGAAAACTAAATATTGCAGCGGGGAAAACTGCGGCTGCGGTTCTGGCAACAGCCGGCGTTCTGCTCTGTCTGAAAAACATTCCCGCTACTTCACACGGGAACCCGTGTATATCATCGACAATGTCCCGTGGAGCTGTGGCATTGCGGACAGTGTTTACACTGACCCCGGGTGGGTGGCATTTGACTGGATCGACTCGGTTTTATCTCCGTTCCTCCCTTTCGCTGTAATCCTGCTGCTCAACGCTCTGACTGTCCGCCACATTTTTAGTGGCCAGTCGGGTCCGTAAGGGGCTGAGGGTGAAGCAAGGGGGAGAACCGCAGTGACCCGGAGATGGAGAGCAGGAGGAGGTCTATGGTTTTACTCTTCACCATCTCCGGCAGCTTCATCCTCCTGTGGCTGACGAATGTTGTAAACGTCGTCTATTATCAGATCACAGGAACTGGAACTGATATGAATGAATCTCAATATATCTTCACTACGTCGGGTATTTGCTGAGGAATCTCAGCTGCTGCACCAACACATTTATTTACGCGGTGACCCAGTCCAAGTTCAGGGAGCAGGTGAAAAGCGCGGTGAGATATCCGCTCACCTCAGTGCTTCTGCTCATTAATAAATCCCCGCCCTGAGCGCATCCATCCCAGAGGCGGGCGGTGGGCGGGCACAGTCTCTCCGCTCCGGCTCCCCCCCCCGGCAACAGGTGACGTCACGATGGGGTGCGGCAGCCAATCGGATTGGATCTTCCGCTTCCCCTTCGGCCAATCAGTAGCAACCTTCCATCCCCCGACAACAGATGATGCTTATGGGGGGTACACAGCGACCAAATCAGAAGTCCCCCACCTCCCCTTAGCAACAGGTGATGTCAGAGGACCTGTTCTGGAAACTGGTGCTAGATTAGGATCTCCAGGACTTTGTGTTCTAGATCCAAGATCTCCCTCCGCCTCTCTCTCCCTCCTCCCTCCGTCTCTCTCCCTCACTCCCCCTCTCTCTCTCTCTCTCTCTCCCACGCTCTCATAGATACATAGAAAATAGGTGCAGGAGTAGGCCATTCGGCCCTTCGAGCCTGCACCGCCATTCAATATGATCATGGCTGATCATCCAACTCAGTATCACGTACCTGCCTTCTCTCCATACCCCCTGATCCCCTTAGCCACAAGGGCCACATCTAATTCCCTCTTAAATATAGCCAATGAACTGGCCTCAACTGCCCTCTGTGGCAGAGAGTTCCAGAGATTCACCACTCTATGTGTGAAAAAGATTTTCCTCATCTCGGTCTTAAAGGATTTCCCCCTTATCCTTAAGCTGTGACCCCTTGTCCTGGACTTCCCCAACATCGGGAACAATCTTCCTGCATCTAGCCTGTCCAACCCCATAAGAATTTTGTACGTTTCTATAAGATCCCCTCTCAATCTCCTAAATTCTAGCGAGTATACGCTAAGTTTATCCAGTCTTTCTTCATATGAAAGTCCTGACATCCCAGGAATCAGTCTGGTGAACCTTCTCTGCACTCCCTCTATGGCTATAATGTCCTTCCTCAGATTTGGAGACCAAAACTGTACGCAATACTCCAGGTGTGGTCGCACCAAGACCCTGTACAACTGCAGTAGAACCTCCCTGCTCCTATACTCAAATCCTTTTTGCGATGAAAGCTAACATACCATTCGCTTTCTTCACTGCCTGCTGCACCTGCATGCCTACTTTCAATGACTGGTGTACCAGGACACCCAGGTCTCGCTGCATCTCCCCATTTCCTAATCGGCCACCATTTAGATAATAGTCTCCTTTCCTGTTTTTGCCACATTTATCCACATTATACTGCATCTGCCAAACATTTGCCCACTCACCCAGCCTATCCAAGTCACGTTGCAGTCTCCTAGCATCCTCCTCACAGCTAACACTGCCCCCCAGCTTAGTGTCATCCGCAAACTTGGAGATGTTGCCTTCAATTCCCTCATCAAGTTCATTAATATAAATTGTAAATAACTGGGGTCCCAGCACTGAGCCTTGCGGTACCCCACTAGTCACTGCCTGCCATTGTGAAAAGGACCCGTTTACTCCTACTCTTTTCTTCCTGTTTGCCAGCCAGTTCTCTGCTATTTCCGGCAGATTATTTATGTCTTCCTTAGTGAAGACGGAACCAAAGTAGTTATTCAATTGGTCCGCCATATCCTTGTTCCCCATGATCAATTCACCTATTTCTGACTGCAAGGGACCTACATTTGTTTTAACTCTCTCGCCCATTCTCTCTCCCTCTCTCTCTCCCTCTCCCTCTCCCTCTCTCTCTCTCTCTCTCACTCTCGCTCTCTTTCTCTCTCTCTCTCTCTCTCTCTCTCTCTCTCTCTCTCTCTCTCTCTCTCTCTCTCTCTCTCTCTGCTCTCTTTCTCTCTCTCTCCTGTGGGAGATAGAGAGTGAGCGAGAGAGTTTAGAGAGCGGAGAGAGAAAAGAGGGGGAGAGGGGAGGGGAGGGGGAGAGGGGAGTGGGGGAGAGAGAGGGGGGGAGAGAGGGGG